>CM067479.1:9398573-9419374 GCA_034552555.1 Semaprochilodus insignis | reverse complement strand
GGAGTGGAGTGGAGTGGAGTGGAGTGGAGTGGAGAGGAGAGGAGAGGAGAGTGAAGGGGAGGAGATGTGAGGAGAGGAGATTTGAGGAGAGGAGAGGAGATGTGAGGAGAGGAGAGGAGAGGAGTGGAGATGAGTGGAGTGGAGAGGAGAGGAGAGGAGAGGAGAGGAGAGGAGAGTGAAGGAGAGGAGAGGAGAACAGAGGAGAGGAGATCTAACTCCTCCTGGACCTTATTAACTAACGTATTAAACTGATGCCGTTGAAACCGTCCTCCTCTCTCTCTCTCTGGCTTGTAGAGGGTTCTCGCTGCAGTGATCACTGAGTTCTAACAGTGACCATGCGGTTCTAGGTGCTTATACTGACCTTGCTGTTCTGGATGAGTCTCAGGATGTGCTCGAAGCAGTTGTTGTTGAGGAAGATGGCCTGCAGAACCGGCCGGTCTGAACACTGCAGGATTTCCGGGATAGCATCTGGAAGGAAGCGTGATCAGAGACACGGCTGTGAGAAGGTCATCGGAATTCTGCTCCGAACATGGAATTATCAGTCCGCCAGTTTATCATACACCACTGACACACTTCCGCTTTCAGAAACAGTAGCTTTTAATGACTTCCGATCTCCTGAGACTGCCCAGGATGAACTCCTAAAGGCACCAACAATTCAACCACAAAGCCTTTCCAGAGATTCCAATCGGATTGATCCAGTTTAAAATGTTCCGCTCGTCACGTGACGCTGTTAATGAGGGTACCAATCAAACCAGAGCGTAGGACTGAACCAGGGAGTGAACACTGGCCTGTACTTTTATTACACTTTATAAGTGTAATGTGTGAAGAGGTCTCAAGCTTCCCAACCCTAACGCTGCTCATAAAAATCCACCCGGTTGGAAAAACCTGTAGTAGGCGGATTTCTTGGCATTTTTTGCAGAAAATGTTCCACACGCCTGAACGCTGCCTATTTTCCCCTCGTCCTGTATTTGAACGCCGCTGCCAGTCTGATCAGTGCATTGTGAGTGTAGCACAGTGAAACAGGGTGTATTCCTGCTACAGCGCTCCACATCATTTTCCCAAAGGAGGAAAACCTGGGGGGTGAGGAGGGAGGAGATAAGATACTAGAGCAGATAACAGGCTATCAGGTCCAAAACAGACTTCTCCATTCTCTCGTTCACTTCTCTATTTAACTGCCCTTCAACGTAACCATCTGAAAGCACATCGAGCTCCAGTTACAGCATCAGCGGGTCCTGATCTGAGCTGTAAAGAGGTTCTACTGGACTGGAACCAGCAACAAAAAAAGAACCTACAATCTTCAAACCAAAGTTTCTTCATGTGTGTTTATGACTAGTACTAGTACTTATGACTAGCATGCTGACCAGCCCCTGCAGATAACTTCAGCATAAATGGGCGGGGCTAAACTGTTACTGCATGTAGTGTATATTAATAACGGTTATACACTGATATATTGTGTAGAGTATATAATCATGTACAGCGCATGATTATATAGGCATACATAGTGTACAGTGTACATAGTGAAGCACAGCGTATATCAACAATTACTATACAGCAACATAGTATATAGCATATAGTGTATATGTTGATGTATAATTAGTAATGACTATATTGTTATATATATATAATGTATACGTCGGTACATCTTGACGTATACTGTATATCAATAAGGAGTTTATAGTGATATAAATTCTATGATGCATACGGTCATGTATATGATATATCAGTAATGATTATATAGTGATATATAGTGTATATGGTAATGTATTGTGTATGTTAATAATGACTATATAGTGATTCAAACTGTATATGCTGATGTTTAGTGTATATTCATAGAACTATATACTGCATAGTGCATATATTGATGTATATATCAGTAATGACTACATAGTGATGTATAATGTATATTAATGACTATATAGTGTATAGTGTATATACTGACGTACTGCATATATCAATAATGACTATATAGTGATAAATACTGTAGTGTATATCGTGATGTACAACATATCTCAATGAGGATTACACAGTGATATATAGTGTATATGGTGATGTTTGATGTATATCAATAATCATTATGTAGTGATATATAGTGTATATGGTGATGTTTAGTGTATTTCAGTAATGACTATACAGTAATATATGGTGCATATGCTGATGTATAGTGCACTGTATATTGATAATGATTATATAGCGTATATATCAGTACGGCATATATCAGTAATGACTACATAGTGTATTATAATAGTGTATATTATTGATTATATACTGTAGTGTATATAGTGATGTCTAACGTATATCAACAATGAATATACAGTGATTTATAGTGCATATGCTGATGTATAGTGTACTGTATATTAATAATGATTATATAGTGTAAAGTGTATATAATAATGTATTGCATACAACAATAATGACACATGTATAGTGTATATACTGATGTATAATGTATATTAATGACTACATAGTGTATAGTGTATATACTGATGTATAATGTATATTAATGACTACATAGTGTATAGTGTATATACTGATGTATAATGTATATTAATGACTATATAGTGTATATACTGATGTACTGCATATATCAATATCAACGATATAGTGACACAGTAATACAGTTATATATAGTGTATATGGTGATGTATAGTGCTTATATATAATGCTTATATAGTGATATACTGTATAGTGCACAGTGTATATTGATGTATAGTGTTTATCAGTAACAGTGGTATATATGAATGATTGACTTCTCAATTGACCCAGGCTGTGATAGAGGACGCCTCTTACTGAGCATGTGGGTCTGCAGGGTGATGATGCTGTCCTCCCAGGCCGAGTCCCCCTGCGTGCTCTCTGGTGGTCTGTTCCAGTTAAGCAGCTGGAAGTAGCTGTTTAAAACACTGCGGAGCTCCAACTGCCTCTCCGCAGGGCTACTGCCGTGCAACAGGTGAATCATGGCTGTGAGGCATCGCAGCGTCAACCGTAGAATCAGGGCGTCCCGGGGGACCTGGGGGCTGGGGCGGAGGCACCAGGAGCGCAGAACACACATCAAATCCTCCACAGCATAGGGGGTGATGGAGAGCAGGCCGTTCTTCTAAAACAGAGACACAGCACACATTCACATGGAGGATCCAGGAACTGATCCTGAGTCCTTCTGGGAAACCAAAGTTCAGAAGTTCCCAATATATTAATCTGACTGCAGGTTAATATTAACATTACACAGACGAGTCACATTATTATGACCATCCAGAGTACACGGCGGTGCAGCACTGACTGCAGCTAGATGGACTGGGAGTGACTCAGTAAGGTCCTGGTAGGTTGTCACAGGTATCGGGAGTCATGCTGACTGCAGTTCATCCCACAACTGCTGGAGGGTGGGTGGGGGAGGATCCATAGAGCGAACACAACGATGGAGGTGGTCCCTCAGATGCTCAGCTGGGTTCAAGTCTGGGGAGTTAGGGGTCCGGAGCAGTACTTGGAAGTCTTGGTCATGCTCTTCCAACCCATATGGGACATTTCTAGCCGTGTGACATGTGGGATTGTCTTGCTGGAAGATCCCATCTGCCCCAGGGAAGACAATCAGCATGTATGGGTGTATGGGATCTGCAAGGATGGAATATCCAGAAATACAACCTATTGCACACCTTATATACCCACCAAGCCAGATCATGACACGTTGACTTCCTTCTTGAGGTACGCGTTGCCACCGTCGGAAGTGGTCATAATAATGTGACTCGACTGTGTATAAATACCCTGGCCCCCTAATTTCCCAGACTTGAACCCAATTGATCATCTGTAGGACCACCTCGATCAATGTGTTCACTCTATGGATCCTCCCCCACAGACCCTCCAGCAGCTGTGGGACGCACTGCAGTCAGTATGGTTCCACATACCTGTGACAACCTACCAGGACCTCGTCCAGTGATTCTGAATTTGCAGCGTAGCACTAATGCTTTTAGCCTGGGGTGTAGCTAACAGAAATGCATTGTGCGAAAGGAGGTTACCTTGCAGCCACTGATGACGGCTCCCTGCAGGTGCAGCAGCCGCAGCAGCAGCGGCTCAGGAATCAGCTCGCTCTCCTGCAGACAGTCTATAAACACAGACAGGAACAGATACAATGGCATCAATATAAACCATACATGACCAAACTTACAGAGCTGAAGGGGTGGAGCTAAGCTGCTGTAGGTTAAAAGGGTTGGGGCTAAAATGCTGTAGGCTGAATGGGTGGAACTGAACAGCTATAGAAGGAATGGCTGGAACTAAAATGGTATAGGCTGATTGGGTGGATGTAAACTGCTGTAGGCTGAATGAGAGGGGCAAAGCTGATGTAGGCTGAATGGATGGGTCCAAACTGCTGTAGGCTGAATGGATGGGGCTAAAATAGTGTAGGCTGAATGGGTGGGGCTAAACTGCCGTAGGCCAAATCAGTGGAGCTAAATTACTGCTGGCTGAATGGTTACTGCTGGCTGAATGGGTGGGGCTAAGATGGTGTAGACTAAATGGGTGGAGCTAAACTACTATAGGCTGAATGGATGGGTCTAACTTGCTGTAGGCTGAATGGGTGGAGCTGAACTACTGCAGGGAGAATAGGTGGAGCTAAACTGTGGTAGGCTGAATGGATGGGGCTAGACTACTGTAGGCATAACGGGTGGGCCTAAACTACCATAGGAGCTAAACTGCTGTATCCTGAATGGGTGGGGCTAAACTATTGTAGGCTGAATGGGTGGGGCTAAACTGCTGTAGCCTGGGCACATGTAAATGTGTTTAGGGTAGTGATATCACAAGCACAAAGGATAAAAAACAAGTCATTTTTGTCCCCATAAACGGACTGAACGGCATGGCCTATGGCATGGGCCCTTTAAAGGTTAGTTCTTCTTGCTGTTCTGATGCAATGATAACAAGACAGATGACTGAAATAACCGGCCACAGGCACTTCCTCTGCCTGGTTTGTGAAGTCACATATATAAATACCAGCCACAGCAGTCCTCAGCAGTGTTCCTGTTTCTATGGCCTATTCATCTTCTGTGACGCGCGTTTGGGCGTTTCATCATACGTACTTCCTGTGCTCACAGAGGAGTGGTTGGTGGGAAAGGAGAGTTCTCACAACACAGGCACAGTGCAGACGAGGAGGCTGGACCTTCATGCACTCAGTGACAGACAGCCTGACTCACCTAGTTTCCTCTTCGGGGAACCAATGAGGAAAAGCTAAATCATTATACTGTCTAAATGGCAAGTACCCCCGAAACAAGGTAAACAAACCGCCTATATATTTACACACATACTCATCATCATCATCATCATCATCATCAAAAGACCAGCTGCTCCCAGAAGGAGGTGTGGGATTGCAGTGCTGTTGGGGAGGAAGATAAAGGCTACCAGGAACAATAAATGGTGATAAATTTAGACTGATATGATCAATATTTACTGAGCTACACATACAGAAGTAGTGTCTCTCAGTATGGCGTCGGGCCGCCTTGTTTGCTAATCCAACATGCCAGACGTCTCGGCATGGAGTTGTAGAGGTTCCTGGTGGTGTCCTGTGATAATCCATCCCATGCAGCTTGAATATCCTCACACAGTTCCTGCATATGGTGCGGTAGGGGTGGAGGTGGAGTGACACCAGGCCTTCTGGACGTGTGACGCGTGACAACAAACCGTTCATCTTGGTGCTGACCACGGTGCCTCCACACACGGATTTGTTGGTCGTCTCCACCAAGACAAAAGCGGAACTCGTCACTGAAGATGACCCGCTGCCATTCTGAGTCACTCCATGACAGTCTGGCACGACACCATTGCAGTCTTTGGTGACGTTGACGTGGTGTTAAGGACAGTCGTAGTAACGGTCTGTGTGCATGTAGTACTGCGTGGTGCAGCCGTCTGCTAATGGTGCTGCACTAACAGGATGACTCATGAAGGACATCACTGCTCGCTGCATGTCTGCAGTCGTGGCTGTTGGGTCAGTCAGGTACAGCGATAAGGCCCAGCCTTACTTATGTGCAGCTGAGTGTGAAACTTGAATCCTTCGCATGTCTGACAGTGTCAAACCTACTCACCAAGTTTCATTCCTGCTGGCTGATTCCTTCTGGGTGCAGATATTAGTGCAACTATTTATTTGATGATGAATGTATATATATATATATATATATATATACTGATATATATGTATGTTTATTGATAAGAGTATATTTAAAGTGTCAGAGACCACATAATCAAGTCTACAGCTTAAACATTCCTTAATTATGTAATGGCCTGGTGTGAAACGCTCTGTTCCTGTGTGGACTGCTCAAAGTGGTGGTGACAGGAACCAGACGTCCACCTCTAAAAGCTCCCTCCCAGAAAGTTATTACATAGAATGGCTGTGAACACTCTGCCTGATGTCTGAGACGCTGTGTTTTTACGAGAGTCTGCAGGAGATGTTAGCCTTAAAATCCATTCACGCAAGCCAAAACCATCAAATACTTTAAAGGGCCCATATCTTATACACAGTCGAGTCACATTATTATTCCTACTTTTGATGGGGGCAGCACATGAAGCTCATGAAGGAAGTTACATTTTCGTGGCATTCTCTGGAGCAACTCATCCATGTGGAAGGCACTCTCAATCGAGTTGGGTAACCAATCACGTTGGTTGATCACATCCATTCATGCTGGATGTCTTCCCTGGGGCAGATGGGATCTTCCAACAAGACAATGTTCCACGCCACACGGCTAGAAATGTCCAACATTGGTTGGAAGAGCATGACCAAGACTTCCAAGTACTTCCCTGGCCCCCTCACTCCCCAGACTTGAACATGATTGAGCATCTGTGGGACCACCTCCATCATCATGTTGGCTCTGTGGATCCTCCCCCACACACCCTCCAGCAGCTGTGGGTTGCCCTGCAGTCAGCATAGCTCCAGCTACCTGTGACAACCTACCAGGACCTTATTGAGTCACTCCCAGCCCGTCTAGCTGCTGTCCGTGCTACACACGCGGGTTACTCTGAATATTAGC
The DNA here is from genome assembly GCA_034552555.1 of Semaprochilodus insignis. Classification (NCBI taxonomy): domain Eukaryota; kingdom Metazoa; phylum Chordata; class Actinopteri; order Characiformes; family Prochilodontidae; genus Semaprochilodus; species Semaprochilodus insignis. The sequence goes on along the minus strand of CM067479.1, from coordinate 9,412,385 downwards.
TGGTGGTCATAATAATGCGTCTCGACTGTGTATTTTTTTAATCACATTTCCCAACTGGCCTTTAAGACATATGTAAATGAGCTCTGTTCTGATTGGCTGCGCTGTATTGTGCTTCTTTCAGAAAGCGTTCCAGGCTGAAACCCTCCTGTGTGAATGGGCGGGGCTAAACTGCTATAGTTTATGTAAAGTGCTGTTTACATAACCACGTCAAGCTCAAGGATATGTGCCTTTTCACACCCAGTAGACCCTAAACTGCAAGTCCAGGCAGAGTCCTACTGTTCCCGGGCAGGACTGCAGCGCGTGCAGGGATGAGTTTAAACAAGCCATCGGACCGGAGAGACTAACAGCAGTAATCGCGGACCACAGAGTGAGAAAACATCTGCTCGGCGTGACACAAGCGGGCCTGTGTGGATGAAGTGCAGGAGCTGCTTTACAAGTTCAGGTGTGCCTGTTTTATTGCACAGTGACATATAATTACATATGAACAGGAAGGGGGCGGGGCACTGGGTTTATTAATACAGTATGATGTCATAAGGACTGTATGAGCGTGGCCGAGGGTAAAAAACCTACCGTGAAAGAACGCAGGCAGCTCCTCGGGCAGGCTGAGAGGGGAGAACTTGTACTTGCTTCTTTCCAGCATGCTGACCTCCTCGCTGGGACACAAACACAAAGCCACAGTCAGGAGGTCAAGAAGGTCATTGCTTATTAATACAGGATAATTCCAGAAACAAGTATTGTTCTAATGTTTGGATACATCATAGCCCATGGCTCTATGGGTCCTACGCGGACCTATAGGCTTGACTGGTATGAATGACTTTTCAAAGAACCTTGCGTGTTTAAGGTGGTAGTAACTTCAGGCTCCTGCAGATGCCGCTGCACGAGAATGATGGGGCTATAAATCCCTGCGGGGTGTGAGTGATGGAATCCATAGATTGAGAAGAGGTGGTACAGTGCAGTGAATGTCTCCATGTGTGGAAAATGGCTCCAAAGCAGATGTTAATGATTGGCTAAAAGGAGTGACTGCATTTGGACGTGCCAAAGACCATAGTGTGGAGGAAGTAGCTGAATCTGCAGGTGTATGGAAGCGTACGCTCATACGGGTCTACCAGCAGCGGCTAAAATCCCAGCCTACAGGGAATTCTCCTCGGAATTGTGCCAGGGAAGGCATCCACCAAATCTGGCCCAACTGACCAATTCTTTGATGTAAGAGTGTCTGAACATTGATGTGGCCTACATCCAGAAACTTGTCCAGTTCATGCCAATTCCAATCACAAAACACAGTGTAAACTGATCATCCTACAGGGAAATCATCTTGTTGCCACTTTTTAATATTGATATTATGAAAATGTCATATTAAAATATGCACTAATTCAGTAAATGTCAGGGAACACTAGACACGGGCTGTGTACTTTGTTGAAATGTGTCAAAATGTGTCAAAATATCACAATGGTCAAAACGATTGTCCTTTCCAGTGTCAAACAGATTTGACCCTCAAATGACCACAGTGCTGCTTTAACACTTGAAGCTTATCAGTGCAGTATTTACAGTACAGGCTGATAAGCCAGCAAAGTCAACTACAGAAAACAGGGGACACACCAGCCCCATGTTTGAGTACACCTGTGTTCTATTTAGCCAAGACAAATATTAGCATCAGTTGTGTTCAGGTTGTTTGTGGGGACTTTTATTTTGAAGGGCAGGGCTCTGAAGGTGCTAGATGCTGTAGCTGAGCATAACAGCAGGAGCCGAGAGTTAGCCTAGCACTGTCAGGTGAAGCTGAGTTATGGACTAGGACATTATCCTGTTGCATCGGTACCAGAAGTGGGTCCTCAGTTTTCAGACCTCCATAGCGTTGAGGTGTCTTCTCACGGTGGAAGGATGGACAGAAACGGCTGTGGACGTTCTCAGATCTGAAGCAAGAGTGGAGCTTGAAGTTCTCCTCTCTCTATTAAATATAAAGCTGCTTTATCTGATGGGGACAGTTTTGGTAGAGGTCTTCCAGGTGGTTGTTAGGAGGTTTTGCTTATTAAGTGAGACACCTGTGACTCACCTGTAATAGAGTGTAATACCTCCATGAGGACCAATAACAGCTGTGATTGGATTTGGCATGGACTGGACAAGTTTCTGGATGTAGGCCACATCAACTTTCAGACACTCATACATCAGAGAATTGGTCAGATGCCTTCCCTGGCACAATTCCGAGGAGAATTCCCTGTAGGCTGGGATTTTAGCCACTGCTGGTAGACCCGTATGAGCGTACGCTTCCATACACCTGCAGATTCAGCTACTTCCTTCGCACTATGGTCTTTGGCACGCCCAAATGAAGTCACTCCTTTTAGCCAATCATTAACATCTGCTTTGGAGCCATTTTCCACACATGGAACGAGACACTCCCTGCACTGTAGCACCTCTTCCCAGTCTATGGATCCCGTCACTCACACCCCGCAGGGATTTACAGCCTCATCATCCTCGTGCAGCGCCATCTGCAGGAGCCTGAAGTTACTACCACCTTAAACACGCAAGGGGACTAATATTTTGTGCTGCTGCACAAATGTCATTAGGCATTACTATTCATTTTTAATGTGTACACAGTTATAAAGAACCCATAATATTTCATAACAGGTGCAATTTATGGTTATATTTGAATGGTACATGTGGTACTGCTCATGTGTGTCAGTGTGCACTCTGCTCTGTAATAAGCTGTACATCTATATTCAGTAGGTTGCAATATGCAACCTCACCAGTAGAGGTTCCATGCTGCCCTTTCAAATTGCAAATACATTGCAACTAAGGAAGCTCTACCAGCTGATCCTGAAATAATAATGAAAGCAATGCTGTATATAATAAAGCAGAGTGTATACTCACATACATGAACAGTACAACATGTAACGTTCAATTACAGCCCATAATATTAATTACTGTACTCAGTGATGTCATTTTCAGTGTTCATAACAATTCTGTAAGTGTTATAACGCAGAATAGGTGCTCTGACATTAGTCACAGGTCACTGTCGGTTCAAAAGGCACTGTAGTGAGCAGTGACACATGTGTTATGAAAGCCTTATGAGGCGTTATTAGCGTCATTAGCATGACCTACAAAGCATGCTTATGATGGCTACTGAATAGGGGCTCTGCTTTACAGTACAGCCAGGAATGGCGGTGAGTGTGCTCAGCGCCGGTTATCAGCAGCGCGAGGGTCCGCTCACCTCCCACACATTCCTACTCCGCTTAACCACCCCTACCCCAGCCCACTCACCCTGCCTGCCGTCTCCTCCACGTCTGATAAGGGTCAAACAGGTTTTCACACAGAAGCAGGCCGTGCTGGATCACGCACTGCAGGGTGCTGGAGTCCTCGCTCTGCTTCTTCAGCTGGAACACCCAAACACACCCAACATTCCACAGCTTTAAATAGACGATTCCATCAGTTTTCTGAATGAATGGCTTACACTTCCTCTGTTCTGCCTTTATTCTTCATCTCACGGTGAAGCTCAGTCACATTCCTGCACACAATAGCCTGAACATCATCTACACCCGTTCCTACAGCTCGCGAAGCAGAGAACCCCACAACGACTGTATTACCAGGCCTGGACAAGCCTTAAAGGGTTATGAATTCCACTGATTTCCTCCACCGAAATTCCTGCATGATTCAGTGATTGGGATGTAAACAGAGTGATCTAGAGTGGGTTTGGTGTGAGATGGTTCAGATGCTCTTAACAGTGGTGCTGATGGGAACCAGGGGTCTCCATGTCTCGAACACACATATAGACACTTTATTGACTATCTGAACCACCAGTGAACCTACACATGTCTTCTGAGTGTCTATATGGAATGTTGATGATGGGAAAACCTGGAAAACCTAGAAATAACATTTTCTTTGGGGACTATATTTTGCCTCACAGCGCCCTCATGCAGCATGTATCCCTCCACCATGAATGGAGTTTAAGGCTGAAACTATCATAAACAGCGTCTCAGACATCAGGCAGCGTATTCAGAACCATTTCATGTAGTAACTTTCTATGAGGGAGCTTTTAGAGGAGGACGTCTGGTTACCTTCACCACCACTGTAAATAGCTCTGAACGGGTAAGTTGCTCTAGAGCGGGGCGCTTCAGGCCAAACCAGGTGGAATTCCCCTTTAATGCGGGGTCATTATGGTAGATTTACAGCGATAGTTCAGCCAAAATTGGAATTCCCGCAATTTTCCCCTCCATCTTGCAGCAAATGTAGTCAATGAGCCGAGACGTGTTTTGATGTCACCTCTGCTAACTCAAACTAGAGTTTGTCGATTAAGCATCTGATAACCGGGCCAGTTGTGTGGGCCTGTTCGAATTTCAGCTGCGTTATTAAGCAATACAGTTTATTCATATATTGTTGATGTTGGGAAAATAGTGGAAAACCTGGAAAACCTGGAAATAATATGTTTTCTTTGGGGACTATTTGTTGCCTCACTGCGACCTGCAGCATGAATCCCTCCACCATGAATAGAGTTTAAGCCCAAAACTACCTAAAAACAGCATCTCAGACATCAGGCAGCGTATTCATAACCATCTCATGTAGTAACTTTCTGTGAGGGAGCTTTTAGAGGTGGACGTCTGGTTCCATTCACCACCACTGTGAACACTTCTGACTTGGTAAGTTGTCATTATTAACCAGCCCTAATATTGACAAACCTGTGCCAAATGCACTTTTCCTCCTCCACCAAATCCAACCAAATTGGGCCAGTTTGGCAGGAAGCCACCCCATCTGAGAATCACCAGCTTTCTTATTGGCTATCTGAATTATCTGTGCAATGCAAGCTGGGCATTACAGCAAACCCGATGAGGCTGAGAGATAAAATAACACTGCCTACAAAATGAATGCGGAATACCCGTTTAGGTATTCTCGACTAGACTTGACCATGTGGTTTCTGACTCACTCCTATCTATAACCATGTATAAATACACATATGCAGTTAGCGGCATGTAAAAGGCTTTAATTCCAGGGTAGTTACATTAGCTTTGTAGCACAGAAGCTAAAAACTTCAGACACCATGCACGTCTAGGCTGAGTGACTACATTGTGGTGTTCTACAGTTTCTCATTAGGGTGAATGTATAACTGGCTCTAAATGTAGGTATTGTGGTATACACTGAGTCTGTTCTACAGTTTCTCATTAGGTTGAATGTATAACTGACTCTAAATGTAGGTATTGTGATATACACTGGGTCTGTTCTACAGTTTCCCATTAGGCTGAATGTATAACTCTAAGCTCTAAATGTAGGTATTGTGGTATACACCTTTGAACAGTTGTGTTCTACAGTTTCTCTGGGCTGACTGACTACATTGAGGTCAGAGGGGAAAATATATATTTCCTTTGATGCTATTCAAAGGAAAAACACAGAAGCACCAAAGTCATTTTACCTGATTCATAGAGTAGTTTAACAGCTTGATGGTCTCGAGCACAAAGCCAGGGGTCTTTTCAGGGTCAATATTCTCCATGTTCCTGCAAGTTAATACACAGTTAGTTCAAAGCCCTAGAACCCTGAATCCACTCCTACTGCCACCAAGCTGGATAAACCAGTCCTAAAAACAAAGCCCATGTGGGTGAGGACAACACAAGAGTCATATTAGAGTTGGACTGGTTCTGAATACACAAACATAACTGATTATCAATCATACAATTAAGTCCCTGCACACAAATGTGTTCTATTGTAACCATTCTTATTCTACAGTTTCTCATTAGGCTGAATGTATAACTGGCTCTAAATGTAGGTATTGTGATATACACTGAGTCTGTTCTACAGTTTCTCATTATGTTGAATGTATAACTGACTCTAAATGTAGGTATTGTGATATACACTGAGTCTGTTCTACAGTTTCTCATTATGCTGAATGTATAACTGACTCTAAATGTAGGTATTGTGATATACACTGAGTCTGTTCTACAGTTTCTCATTAGGTTGAATGTATAACTCTAAGCTCTAAATGTAGGTATTGTGATATACACTGAGTCTGTTCTACAGTTTCTCATTAGGTTGAATGTATAACTGACTCGGGTGTAGGTACTGTGACACTGAGTAGTGTAACTATATGATTGTGGGGTCAGAGATTTGATGTGCCGTGGTCCATACGAGCTCCTTGCCTGCAGATGATGATGAAGAATTTGATGAGCAGAAGCGGGTGCGGGGCAGTGTTGTTCTGGTTCTGGCCAGACAGATGGAGGACACTGTGCCAGAGCTGGGTGCTGAGGAACACCAGTGTCTCCCGGGGCAGCAGGGGCACCTCTGCATTATGCTCCTCCAGACTAGAGAGACAGAGCGAGAGATCAGTAACATATACAGTCTATTATTATATATACGGTATATATACTGCATATATCTATATCTATATGGCCTCTTTATTAGGTACACCTCCTTATATATACATATATATATATATATATGTATATATAAGGAGATAATAATAATAATATTATTAAATATATATTTAGGTATATTACATTATATTAATTATAATAAAAGTAATTCATAGTAGATACTGAATAATTCATAGTGGATACTGAATTTTTTTTACAGTGGATACTGAAAAATACATTTAAGAGTGAGAGCTGGGTAATAACACAAGGGTTAAAGGGTTAACATTGTGGCTGTTAGGATGGGTAGAGTGTTAAGTGCAGTAGCACTGTGTTATGATTTAGCCGGGTGACGCTGTAGGGGTGTTATGGTGTGGGTGACAACATTTAATTTTACACCCAGAGGCCAACAGTAAGTCTGCACCCTCTCCAATGCATCAGACAGCGGCACTTCAGTTAAGTGTGGAAATCGCAGAGGAGCTTATAAATACCACGCCATGCAGCTCCCAATAATAACTGGAGCACTGCACAAATAATTCTGCTGATGCCTTTCCCCACCTCGAATCCAACACAAACTGACTTACAGACGGTAGCTGATTCCTCTATCAAGATAAATGCTGAACCTAAAGGACCAAAAAACAAATTTCATTTGCAGACAATGACTGAAGACCCAAGACTTGCAAGACTCAAACTTGCACCGCAGAGACTCTGCTCGGACTCACATCTCATAGACTCAAGACTCAACTCAGGCTTGCACCTCAGAGACTTGAGACTTGACTCTAACTCGCACATCAGAGACTCAGACCCCCACCTCAGAGACTCAGACTCATACCTCGGAGACTCACACTTCCATCTTGGAGATTCAAGACTCAGACTCAAACTCACAACTCAGAGACTCAGACTCCCACCTCATAGACTCAAGACTCAACTCAGGCTTGCACCTCAGAGACTTGAGACCTGACTCTAACTCGCACATCAGAGACTCAGACCCCCACCTCAGAGACTCAGACTCATACCTCGGAGACTCACACTTCCATCTTGGAGATTCAAGACTCAGACTCAAACTCACAACTCAGAGACTCAGACTCCCACCTCATAGACTCAAGACTCAACTCAGGCTTGCACCTCAGAGACTTGAGACCTGACTCTAACTCGCACATCAGAGACTCAGGCTCTGACTCACAACTCAGAGACTCCAACTCCCACCTCAGAGTTTTAGACTCGCACCTCAGAGACTCAGATTCCCACCTCAGAGACTCAAACTCACACCTCAGAGACTCAGACTTATACTTCAGAGACTCAGACTCCCACCTCAGAGTTTTAGACTCGCACCTCAAAGACTCAGATTCCCACCTCAGAGACTCAGACTCCCACCTCAGAGACTCAAGACTTGACACTGCCTCACACCTCTGAGACTCAAGACTCCACTTGGAGTCAGAGACTTGAACCTCAGAGACTTGAGACTTGATTCTTGACACTTGCACTTCAGAAACACAGACTCGGACATGCTCAAATCTCAGAGACTCACACACTAACAGACTCAAGATTCAATTCCGACTCACACCTCAAAGACTTGACTTGGACTGACACCTGAGAGACTCAAGATTCAATTCCAACTCAAACCTCAAAGACTTGACTTGGACTGACACCTGAGAGACTCAAGATTCAATTCTGACTCGCACCTCAGAGACTTGGACTCAAACTCACATCTCAGAGACTCAAGACTCGACTCTGACTCACACCTCAGAGACTCGAAACTCCACTTGGACTCACACCTGAGAGACTCAAGACTCGACTCTGACTCACACCTCAGAGACTCGAGACTCCACTTGGACTAGCACCTCAGAGACTTGAGACTTGATTCTTGACTCTTGCACTTCAGAAACACAGACTCAGACTTGCTCAAATCTCAGGGACTCACACACTAAGAGGCTCAATATTCAATTCCGACTCACACCTCAAAGACTTGACTTGGACTGCCACCTGAGAGGCTCAAGATTATATTCTGACTCACACCTCAGAGACTCAAGACTCGACTCACACGTCAGAGTTAATTCAACTGAAATAACATAGAAGTGACTCACCGGCGTGGCTCCAGGGACTGGACATCAATGATTTTCTCAAAGGATGCCACAAACGCTTCCAGCCACTGCTGGAGGTAGGCCACATCTTTCTGCAGGAGGAAAGAGAGAGAAAGTGGTGAGGTGGAGGAGCATGAGTAAGACAGGGTGTAGGTCAAAGTTTACAGGATGTCCTTATGGTTAAAAACAAACACCAGCTCAGCACAAACACTTCACCATCCTGACCTGCTCTGCCGGAGCGCAGTGGTTGTTTACATAAGCCATAAGGTTGCGCAACATATCACTTGTCAATTCCCCCCGTGATACTGGCCTTGCAATACTGACATCACAGAAATATCACATGAAATGAGCAGAAATAAACAAACAGTACAACACAGTCGTAAACAGGCATCCTGTGGGCAGCGTCTTGTGGGCAGCGTCCTGTGACCACTGATAAAGGTTTAGTGGAAGGTCAACACTGCCCTGCACAGCAGCAGATGAGCTATCGTCTCTGACTGTACATCTACAAGGTGGACCAGCAAGGTAGGGGTGTCTAATAGAGTGGACAGTGAGTGGACACAGTGTTTAAACACTCCAGCAGCACTGCTGTGTCTGATCCACTCACACCAGCACAACACACACTAACACACCACCACCACGTCAGTGTCACTGCAGTGCTGAGAATGATCCACCACCCACACAATACCTGCTCTGTGGTGGTCCTTTGGGGGTCCTGACCATTGAAGAACAGGGTAATAAAGTAATACACAGAAACAGATGGACTACAGTCTGCAAGTCCTCCTATATGGTAAAATGATAAAGTGTCCGTATCAGCGCTAGTAGTAAGTGAGTGAGACCGCAGTGTACTACTCATATCTCCACAATCAGAGCATGCTCGGCCTGCAGTCAGCGCAACAGGAAGTTGCAGTAGGCGCTGCTGTGTGATGTCACACAGAGGATATTGCAAGACGAAAACTGGGTTGCAGAAAACTCAACGTGCCGGACGGTGAGCTAAACGTTACGGGCCGGATCTGTTTCAACACTGCTGGGTTACGTAACCCTGAAGCTGGTTGAGCAAAGTCCTGAGAGGAGGAACTTCAGAGTGATTGATGGAGGGGAAGAAGAAGACGTGGTGAAAACTAGATACAGCGCAGAGTTCATCAGCACGCTCGCCAAATTGAGCTGCTAATTAACATAAGGAACTGAGTGACTTCTCGCTCACCCAATCAGCCCCTTCAGAGACTCAGACTCGCACCTCAGAGATTCACTCACACCTCAGAGACTCAGACTCCCAACTCAGAGACTCAGACTCCCAACTCAGAGCGCCACCTTCAGAGACTAAGAGTCCCATCTTCAGAGACACAGACTCCCACCTTAGAGAGCCACTTCAGAGACTCAGACTTGCACCTCAGAGACTTAGACTCGCACCTCTGAGAGCCACTTCAGAGACTCAGACTCGTACCTCTGAGAGCCACTTCAGAGACTCAGACTCGCACCTCAGAGACTCAGACTCCCACCTCAAAGACTGGCTGTGTGCTGGCTCAGGCTTCCTAGAGCAGAGAAAACATGGACACGGCTCCCCAGGACTCACTCTAGGAACACCTGTACCTGAACACCAATATGTTAGACACAGTAAACAAACAGCAATCATGCTTTAAAAAGACACTCTGCTGTAAAGTATGGGTTAACTTATGTACACCTCGAGCAGGGGTGCGCAATTCCGGTCCCGGAGGTCCAGCACAGCTTGGAGGTTCCCCTACTCAAAACCCTCTCACTAAACCTAGCAATTAACACATGAGTGTGGTCAGGAGTGGGACTGTAGCTGTGCAGCCCTTGCCTTAGAGAATATATTAGCATATACTTGAGCTTTATATCCAGGAAGTAGTGGTATTCCTGTTTCCAAGCTGTTTTTTTAAGGATTTCCATTCATGGTGCCATAGAGTGGAAAACTCTGTTTCCATTGTCATAATCCTATATCCTAAACTGTTATGGAACAGACTCATTAATATTCACACCCCCAACATTTACATACAACCACAACAACAGAGCAAAAGCAGCCAAATCAACCGTTCCAGGCTTCGATGGGAATGCCGGCACTTTTCATCCCTTCCCAAGGAACCCAACTGTTAGCGGTACATGGTTGATGTTCATCGAGGCTAAAGTTGCTTCCTATGCGCCAAAGCTCCATTCCACCTTAAAATGCTGCAGCTTGTACAGCCGCCAGCACCATTTAAGGTGGAATGGAAAATTCACCAAACAAGCTGGCGAATAAGAACAGCCCCCACATCTTTAACAGGATCCCGGAAAACTTTAATCCTGCATTCTGCACATTTCACTCCGGAGAGTTTCACCAAACTTTTGGACAATATGGAGCAGCTCCGCTCAGCGTTTGACCCTGAAGAGAGGTTATATCCGGAACATACTGTGGGAGTTTCGGCTAGCTGTTAGGAATGGGAAACAGTGGCTGTAAAACTGATAAACACAAGCTCAAACGCATGTTAATGTCAGTTACAGGCTAAGGATAAAACACACGGAACGTCTTTTACATGATTCTGTGTTCATCTAGAACGTTCCAAAATTGTTCCGAGTTTAATGCTAACATGCTGCTAGAAAGCACATAGAGGTGCTAATAAGAATTTAGAATGGAATCTTTTCTTGTTAATTTTGCCACGAAGGTCCAGCTCTAACAGTCACGGTTCATCACCAAACAACCAACCAGAACCTCATCTTCGGGTTCTCCCAGTGATGCTGACGCCTTCGCTGACAGATAACGAGAGCAAGCTTTCACGTTTTGCATTCGCTCCTTTTTATCACACCCCCGAAAAAAGTCATCTGAGGACATCTGGATTAGCTTTCATCTCCTCCACACCTTCAGAACCATAACATGCTCTGGCACAGAACAACGCGTCACAGATACAGCACTCGAACGTAGGGTGCCATCACAGACATCCATTTTTGTTCCACTACAAAGAGTTTCTCATCTGCAGAGATGGCGAGATTGGCAGCGGCCTACACTCCAGCCGTTGAGTCACGGAGCAACAACACACGCCGGGCAAAACGAAAGGCCCTCAGCGACATGTGACGATCACTCAGAAGCTGGAAAAAAACAAACTTCAGACTGCGCAGCGATGCTGCACTTAAGACAACAAGATACGGCCAACGCGTCTGCAGAGGAAGTTGGGCCATCACCACAAAGCAGTCACAGGGTTGAGATATGCACTGCGCTAGCACAAAAACAAGGAGCCTGAAGATCAACAACAACAACAACAACCAGCCTAGTAGGCGAGTTAACGGCCTGAGCGTAATAGTTTAATAAGCAGGCGGCTACACATACAGAGGACAGTGCAACAGTGGTTATGAAGTTATATGACGTTATAAGAGCGAGGAACTACACTGTGGACATCTGCAGAAGATCTGAGAAGGTTACGAGGTCCAAAAACACCAAGCAAACCAACAACAAAAAATACAACCTATTAGGAGGAATGTTGTCCTGAACATTACCAGTTGGCGTTCAGTTGGGATCCAGTCCATGTCTCATGGCAGGTGAGATAAGGTGGGGGGTATCTCCCACTTCTGGGACAAAAACGTCCACACACCAGGAACTCTCAGAACCATTTACGCTCCATTGTCTCCTCCACTCCAGCACCTTCTACCTTTCTACCTCTAACTAACAACTCTCTCTCTCTTTCTCTCTCTCTCTCTCTCTTTCTCTCTGTTTTTGTTTTGCTCTCTCTCTCCCTATCTCTCTCTCTCTCTCTGCCTGTCTTTCTGCTTCTGTCAAACAACCAGGAAATGCCAAGTCACTTTAAGCGAAGCACATTTCCTCTCCTCATCACTACTTCCTTTACTGCCACTGTTGGTGTCTCATTGGTGGACGTCCAGGGGGTTGTGCGCCCCGTGCTCGCTTCTGACACCGAAAAGCAGCGCACGCGTCCTCTAGCCGTAATGCAACACAACAAAACAAGGAGAACATTAGCAGGAACCATATGACTCACTTTATCATCCTGTAGCTACCTACAGAGAACATCCCTGCTGAGCACACCAAACACTACTTCTCTGGGTTTATGACTGTGTAGTATACAATAGTGTACTGTAAGTAGCGTGTTGGTGTATAGTGACTCAGTAAGTGTAATGTGTTAGTGTACTGTAAGTAGTGTGTTGGTGTACGGTAACTCAGTAAGTGTAATGTGTTAGTGTACTGTAAGTAGAGTGTTGGTGTACGGTAACTCAGTAAGTGTAATGCGTTAGTGTACTGTAAGTAGAGTGTCGGTGTACGGTAACTCAGTAAGTGTAATGCGTTAGTGTACTGTAAGTAGAGTGTTGGTGTACGGCAACTCAGTAAGTGTAATGCGCTAGTGTACTGTAAGTAGAGTGTTGGTGTACGGTAACTCAGTAAGTGTAATGCGCTAGTGTACTGTAAGTAGAGTGTTGGTGTACGGTAACTCAGTAAGTGTAATGCGTTAGTGTACTGTAAGTAGAGTGTTGGTGTACAGTAACTCAGTAAGTGTAATGCGTTAGTGTACTGTAAGTAGAGTGTTGGTGTACAGTAAATCAGTAAGTGTAATGCGCTAGTGTACTGTAAGTAGAGTGTTGGTGTACAGTAACTCAGTAAGTGTAATGCGTTAGTGTGCTGTAAGTAGTGTGTTGGTGTACAGTAACTCAGTAAGTGTAATGTGTTAGTGCACCGTAAGTAGTGTGTCGGTGTACTGTAACTCAGTAAGTGTAATGTGTTAGTGCACCGTAAGTAGTGTGTCGGTGTACAGTAACTCAGTAAGTGTAATGTGTTAGTGCACCGTAAGTAGTATGTCGGTGTACTGTAACTCAGTAAGTGTAATGTGTTAGTGTGCTGTAAGTAGTGTGTTGGTGTACGGTAACTCAGTAAGTGTAATGCGTTAGTGTACTGTAAGTAGAGTGTCGGTGTATAGTAACTCAGTAAGTGTAATGCGTTAGTGTGCTGTAAGTAGTGTGTTGGTGTACAGTGACTCAGTAAGCGTAATGCGTTAGTGTGCTGTAAGTAGTGTGTCGGTGTACAGTGACTCAGTGAGTGTAATGCGTTAGTGTGTTGTAAGTAGTGTGTCGGTGTACGGTAACTCAGTAAGTGTAATGCGTTAGTGTATGTAAGTAGTGTGTTGGTGTACGGTAACTCAGTAAGTGTAATGTGTTAGTGTACTGTAAGTACAGTGTTGGTGTACAGTAACTCGGTAAGTGTAATGTGTTAGTGTACTGTAAGTACAGTGTTGGTGTACAGTAACTCGGTAAGTGTAATGCGTTAGTGTGCTGTAAGTAGTGTGTCGGTGTACGGTAACTCAGTAAGTGTAATGCGTTAGTGTACTGTAAGTAGTGTGTCAGTGTACGGTAACTCAGTAAGTGTAATGCGTTAGTGTGCTGTAAGTAGTGTGTCGGTGTACGGTAACTCAGTAAGTGTAATG
>CM067479.1:9345081-9392489 GCA_034552555.1 Semaprochilodus insignis | reverse complement strand
ATATATATATATATATATATATATATATATATATATATATATATATAGAGTTAAAATTATATTTAAAAGAAAGTGTGTATGTATAGAGAGAGAGAGAGTGTTTATAATAGTCTTTACATATTATTCAGATATAATATTTAAATATCATATATTTTTATATAATTATTTATTTTGATGGTTTATAATATCCTTTTTTTCTAAAGCTCACATCATGTGTAGTAAATGAAATGTGAAACACATTAGCGCATCTCCAGAACGTTTATTAGCAATCCTTGGAATACATAAACGTCATTTTCCCTGTAATGGGTGTAACTAGCATTTAAAATGTTCTATTTTAACTCGATTGCTGATAGGACTGCACAGTATATGGGTTCAGCATCTTCAGTGCACTGTGAGCATGTGCAGTAGTCACGCCGCAGGACGTGTGATGTCAAGTGAAGCACATTAAATCAAACACTTCCTGATCCTCCAACGTTTACTGCTGCTTAATACAAAAGATAAACCTGCACTGTTCTCAATTCCTGTGTCAGTTCTAAAGAGAGGTCTGCCTGATATGGAAGCCTATTTCAGACAGTTAACGAAAAAAAAAGCCAAAAAGTAAGTCATAATTAATGAGAAAGTAAGTCTTAATTATGAAAAAATAAGTCATTATTATGAGAAGGTAAGTCAATTATGAGACAGTTAGTCATAATTGAGATGCTAAGTCATAATTATGAGAAAGTAAGTCATAGTTAATGTAAGTCATAATTATGAGGTAATAAGTCATAATTATGAGGTAATAAGTCATAATTAATGCGATAGTAAGTCATAATGCGAAAGTCATAATTGAGGTAATAAGTCATAATTAATGCAAAAGTAAGTCATAATTATGAGGTAATAAGTCATAATTATGAGGTAATAAATCATAATTATGAGGTAATAAGTCATAATTAATGCAATAGTAAGTCATAATGTGAAAGTAAGTCATAATTATGAGGTAATAAGTCAATTAATGAGAAAGTAAGTCAGAATTGAGACAGTGAGTCACAATTGAGATGCTAAGTCATAATTATGAGAAAATAAGTCAATTATGAGACAGTTATTCATAATTATGAGATACCGTATGGCTTTTTTTTCTTCAAGTAGTGGAAACGATCTTCCATAGCCTGATGAGTAAAAGGAACATGATTCACTCTGATTTAAGGGTTCTTGGACAGATGCACTTCCCTACAGAGTCACGTCAGTCATTGTAGAATCATGAACTATTTCCAGATTGAGCTGATCGAGTCATCTGATGTAAATTCCTGTATTTTTACATATCCCAATATACATCACATAAACTGAAGCATATCTCTAATATCATGTCACCTGGTTTAAATATCATGAATATATCATAATATTGTTTTGCATTATTTGTTTTGTCCTTTTAGTCCATTTATTACATTTGTGAGGTTTTAAGTACCATAAACTGTCATCATTCGTTTCTACATGACCATTTGAGCTCCTTAGAATTGAACCGGCTGCTTTCACTTCTCTTGTAAATGAACAACATGTATGTAAATTAACTCTGTTCTGATTGGCTGGGCCTCATTTAAAAAGCAGCCCAGGCTAAAAACACCCCTTATAACGTCAACCTGAATGGGCGGGGCTAAAGTGTTGGCTGAATAGATGAATATATGTAAATAGAGTTGTGTTTTTTATTTTTTTTTTTTTTTTTTGTGACATCACGGACTGTGTGGACTGGTAGGAGTCATTGGTGATTGTCAGTTAGAATGGGAACACCCAGGTCGATAGCATTAGCATTAGCATTAGCCCGGGTTAATGCTCCATTTCAGAGTCTCTGCTCTTGGCTCGGTGCCTCGGTGATATGCATGTGTTTCTCTCCACAGTGGAAGATAAAGTTAAAGACCAGCTGGAGGCCGCCAACCCCGAGCCCGTCATAGAGGAAGTGGTGAGTTGTTAAAGGTAGCTGTCGCCGTGGCAGCACCTCTTCTTACATGCTGGTTACAGAAAAGGAGAGTCACCTTCACTGAGCCCTTTCTTTGCTTTGTGTTTAAAGGACCTGGCCAATCTCGCTCCGAGGAAACCCGACTGGTAAGAGGTTTGCACAGCCGCTCACACCGTGTAAAGCCATCTCTGATATGCTGCGGTACACTTTGGTCATGGTGGGGTTTTTATGATTTAACCGGCTTTTATTTTCTGGCAGGGACCTGAAGAGGGACGTGGCTAAGAAGCTGGAGAAGCTGGAGAAGAGAACACAGAAAGCCATCGCAGAACTGATCCGTAAGTAATTAAACAGACTCATTTAGGCTGATCATTTCACTCCTAAAATCTGATCCACATTCAAAGTCGTCGTAAAACACTTCATACATGTACATCTGCAACCACCTCACAAGTAGTTATGTATCAATATATTAATACTCAACATGGTGAATGTTGGCGGACTGTTATGCTGCTCATATGTAGCACCGATTGGTAAGAACCCAAGGAGATGACAACTTCCTTCCTTAGCAGCTAGGCTAAAATACAGTATGGCAGGCTAAACTTGGTCTCAATGCCGCATAAAATACATTCTTCTTTTCTTTTTTTTCTTTCTTGTTTCTGTCTGTCTTTAATATCATTTAATTTTTAAATTAATTTATTTTATTTAGATTTATACTTTGACTGTGGTGGTGGTAGTTTTCCTGTTCATTTAATTATTTATGATTTATGATTCATTTTTTACTTTTATTTTTTTAGGATATTTTGTCTCTGTGATTGCTTGACACCTGCCACCATATATATATATATATGTGTGTGTGTATATATATGTGTGTGTGTGTAGGATAGCTTGGATACATAAATACCCTCTAATTTGGTTACACAAATATTGTACCTAAATAATAATAATATTAATGTAAATATAATAATGATGTACTGAATGACTGCAATATAAAAGTATCAAATATGTTGCTTTTTTTTCATTATACTTTACATTATGAAAAACATCATCTTATGTCTGAAATGGGGAAATTAACCTAACAGCACAGAGCAGCTTGTAAACTGCCTCTAGATGACTAATCCGAGGCAACCACGACTTATTGAAAGTCTGGCAGATTATATCCAGGGGTGAAGCCTCGAGCCAGAAGAGGTGGATCTTCTTCTTGGCCAAAACAGAAAACAGACGTGAACCGTAATAATCCCAGTTTAAATCCCGGCCGCAGTGCCGGCCAGATAAACCACAACTAGATATTCTCCCCACAACGATCAGTCCTAATATCGAGCACGTGCACCAGCTTGTATCACTGTGATCACACCTATTCAGACCCTGCTATGTGCGATATCATGGCAACCACCAGCATCATCCTGGCAACATCCTAGCAACAACATAGCAACCCCAAAGCTATCACCTAGAATATAATTGCAACCACCTGGAACACCACAGCACCATCCTGGAATAGCAACTTGATGGCAACCACTTGGGATACCATAGCAACAACCTAGCAATGCCGGAACTACCATCTGGAATATAATTGGAACCACCTGGAACACCATAGCAACCTCTTGGAATGGCAATTGCTTAGCAACTTTGGCGTACAATTGCAAACACCATAGCAATAACCACCTAGCAACCACTTGGCATACCATAGCAACAGCCAAGCAACCCCAAACCTACCACCTGGTATACAAGTGCAACCAAGTGGAATACCATAGCAACAGCTTATCAACCACTTGGCATACCATAGCAACAGCCTAACAACCACTTGGTATGGCATACCATAGCAACAACCTACCAATGCCAGAGCTACCGCCTGGAATATAATTGCAACCACCGGGAACACCATAGCAACCTCTTGGAATAGCAATTACCTAGCAACCACTTGGCATACAATTGCAAACACCATAGCAGCAACCACTTGGCATACCATAGCAACAGCCAAGCAACTCCATACCTACCACCTGGAATATAAGTGCAACCATGTGGAATACCATAGCAACAGCCTAGCAACCATTTGGCATACCATAGCCGTAGCCTAGCAGCCACTTGACATACCATGGCCACAGCCTAGCAATCCCAAAACTTACCTGAAATACCATAAGAACTTTCTGAAATAGTGACTTGCTAGCAACCACTCAGGATGTCATAGCAACCACTTAGCTACAACATGCAATACCATAGTAACCACCTAGTAGCATCCTGGCAGGCTGAAGCTGTGCAGTCAGTCTGCAGTTGATTGAGGAGGTAGTTTTCCGACTGATTAGCATTTAGAACTCAGTGCCTCCATCAGAGTCGTGTGGAAGGTGTTCAGGTTTGCAGTGACTGATCCTCTGAACCAGCAGCTGAACACTGCACTAATCCGCTGTAACCAGCGCCAGTGAGCTGCTGCTGCTGTAATGAGGGTCTCTGTGTTTTGAGGGTAATTGCTCTGTGGTTTCCCAAAGCCCCTGAGGTTTGACGGCTCTTGATGACATCATGGACACAGTCCCTCTCTCTTTGTGGTCTCCGCCGGCCCAGAATAGAACCGCCTGTGACCAGCATGTTTCACTGCCCTCCACTCTGGCCTTTCAGCAGCCCCACTGACCCAGTTAGGCTGTGTGGAGTGTGACCCAGAGTAGACCCGCCTGCCTCTCAGAGAGTACATTCACGGTCCACCTTTTGTGTTTCATTCACTCACGTCTGGATTATCAGAACACAAATACGTTTATATAACGCAGAATGCGGTGAACACAGATTCATGTTTAACGTCATGCCTCCTACGGCCACAAGAGGGAGCTCGGCACAACAGTCAAGCGTCCACAAAGACTCGTATTCCAGTTATGCTGGGGTAACAGTGGATTAGTGCTGTGATAAAGCTGCCAGTCAGAGGTGCAGTACATACTGTATTAATAATAATAATAATAATAATAATAATAATAATAATAATAATAATAGTAGTAGTAGTAGTAGTAGTAGTAGTAGTAGTAGTAGTAGTAATAATAATAATATTAATAAATGATTATTCTGCCAATCGGTGTAGCTTATTTGAAAGTAGGCTCTGGTTGATGACCAACATATCGGATCTGATAACGTCATCTATATGATAACTGATCACGTTTAGTTACTACAGAATTCTGTTGATGTGTTTAGTGTTCAGACCTGATTTTAACATGACGGGCCTGAACGGGGAGCGTCTCACACGGCTGTTTGTGTGTCTGTACAGGTGAGCGTCTGAAGGGCAGTGAGGAGGAGCTGGCCGGAGCTGTTGGAGCGGTATCTGTGGAAGAGGGAGATTCAGACTGACCCAATCCATATGAATCTCTCTCTCTCTAGGCTCCGCCCACAAACTTGTACAGAACACTTGTTGAATGGGATGCGGCTTGTTCAGCCTCACCTCAGTAGCTGAAGCACATTTGTGGGCGGAGCCTGGAAGGGCAGTTTTGTTGCTGAGCGTTGAGCATTCCGAGCTGAAGAGGGTGCGGGTTTGTTCTGTGAGTGAGAGGAAGCGAGACTGGGAAGACCGGTGTCTGTCGCGAAGTATGAAAACATGCTTGTCTTTTTTTTCTGTTCTTTTATGTTTTTTTCATTAAATGAAAACATTATTTTTTTAGACTGAGTCTTATTTCCTTTGTGGTGCAGTTCCAGGCATGCTCCAGGTAGAGGAGGAGGCATTTTCATAATGAAGTGGCATGAAGTTTAATTATATGCTTAATAAGCTGTAGGGAGATTTCTGTAGACCTGACCCAGGAGCAGATTTATCCGCCGTACGGTCTCTGTGAATTCCTTTACTCTGATGATGACTATAATTGAAAATCTAGCGGGCTTGGGTTACAGTAGGAAAGGACAGTGGTCAGAGCGCCCCTGGCTGTTTGCATTGACAGTATACACTCATCATCAAAATAGCTGCACCCAGCAGGAATCAACCTACAGGGATGAACTTGGTGGGTAGGTTTGACATCGTGAGACATGCTAATGATTCAAGTTTCACGCTTGGCCACACATGTGGCGTAAGCAAGGACGGGCTTTATCACTGTACCTGACTGACCCAACAGGAGTGAGCAGTAATGTCCTCCATGAGTCATCCCAACCATTGGCAGACGGCTGCACCATGCAGACCGTTACGACGACTGTCCTTAACACCACGTCAACGTCACCAAAGACTGCAATGGTGTCGTGCCAGACTGTCATGGAGTGACTCAGAATGTCAGCGGGTCATCTTCAGTGACGACTCCCGCTATTGTTTTGGTGGAGACGACCAACGAATCCGTGTGTGGATTCATTTATCTATCTATCTATCTAATCTAAATAATTAATGAACAGTAAAACAGAAATATACTTTTTACAAGTGTGTCCTCAAAATGGGCTGCAAAGTTACAGATGATTTAACGCTGCACATCCTTTAAAACAGTGCTGGCACCAAGCCAGAGTATTTGAAGATCAAATTTAGCTTAAACTCTAGTACGTTGTATTCATCAGTGCTTGTTCAGACTGCCAGCCCAAATACGTATCCGGCGTATCCAGATTGTATCTACATTCATTGGATTGTCTGGATAGCGGAAAACAGGTATCACGTCCGACAACAAGCCCATTTGGAGGTGGTTTGAAATGAGATTCCCAAAACCATGTTCACAGATGAATATCAGTCTGGACATTCTGAACGCTCCAGTAGGATTTCAAAGTGTCTTTTGTCGTCACTTGAAACGTGATGAGCAACGATGATTATGTCAAATCTAGAGTGATGGAAGTGCTGGGATTTGCGACGTTATCGACACCCGTGCAAGTAGGTTGGTGATGTATGGATGCACAAATCCGATCTAATGGTTGGTTGACCAGCATGCCAGCATTCAAAACACACAGTATGCTGATGACCGAATCCACACTACAACTCCATACAGCTGTTCTCTATTCAGTTCTCTTTCCACACGTGCAAATATGTGGATACACAAGCAGCTTCTACACTTTCTTCTACATCACTAACATCCATCAGATTATAGACACTTTTTAAATGAACAGTAGAAGTCATATCGCCCCCTACACTTCCTGTAGTGTATTACAGTCTGTCAGAATGACCGTGTGGGTCATATCGCCCCCTACACTTCCTGTAGTGTATTACAGTCTGTCAGAATGACCGTGTGGGTCATATCGCCCCCTACACTTCCTGTAGTGTATTACAGTCTGTCAGAACGAGCATTTGTTTGTTTTTAATGAGATGTCACTGATTGTCATTAGTTGGGACCCACTTTGTGATGTCCAGGAGCCATTCAACCATGATATCATGATGTCTTATTTTATTTTTCCTCAGTTGTTGTTAATATACAAGTGAACTGGAAAGTTTCAAAGTCCAAAGGCAAACATTACAGTGAGTTTACAAACTTGTAAGAATGTTAACAAGTGCACTGTGTGCAAATACCCTTTCGTTTTAATGCATTTAGCAACAATATTTGCTTGAAATTTTGAATCTTAAATTCTTTGAATTAAGTACATTTTTTAATTTCCCAGTGTAGCTGTTCATCGGAATGTGACAGGGTCAGAATAAGGGCATGTTTTCACTTCCCGTTCCAGATTGCACCATTTCTCAGAATCTTTAGAGCTAGCAAGACGGCTTTCCTTCCCACCAGAATAAATAAATTAATAAATGTTACTCTACCCATTCGTCTACTAACAGAAGAACTTTGTCAAACTAGCACAGGCACAAAACAACCCAGTTCAAAAACAACACATTTTTTTGGTTGGACTAGTCACTAGTTCTAAGGACAAAGCACCCATAATTATGCCTCAAAATAAAGTGCGTTCCTCATCTCCTACGATAATCACACTTGGCCAATGCAACGGAACCCCTCGAGGAGGAAATATGCCCATGCCAATGCCATATCGAGTATACTACGCCTTTATAAGCCTCCACAAACATTTAACATCTAGCGAATACTTAAAATAACCTGATTATATAACACTGAGTATGCACAGAGTCCCATTTTCCCTGACAAGACCTGCGGAATTAGATTTATGAGGATATGGACATTTACTGTGGAACATTTCTGGCCTATCAAGATATGGAAGCGTTGCGTATTATAACCGTAGTATAGTCGTCTTATAAGCACCTTCCGAGTCGCCCAAGGAGGCCGTACGGTAATGATGACTGTAAATGAACCCTCTTATTGGGCATCCTCAAAGCTTCCAACATGGACACCTTCTCAAGGGTGTTATTGCACATGGAATGGAGGTTTAGCACATGAACGTGATGTAACAACAGCTGACCCTTTGCTAAGCCCTACCCTTGCTTTCAAGTTCCTATGCCAACAATGGGCTTTTCAGTGGCAGAGGTAGAGTTGTAGGGGTCATATGTAAAGGTGCCATAGACTGTAGAACTGTGTTTACTGTATTGTGATGGTGTAATAAGGAGACTTCAGTACACAGAACTGACGTACCGTGAACCTCAAACACTGTTGTTCCTCCTACACATACAAATCCTGCACTTCCAAAACAGGACAGGAAAACGGGCCGATTCCCAAATCCTAAACTGTTACCGAACAGACTCATTTACACCCCCAACATTCACGTACACCCACAAAAACAGAGCTACAGCAGCCAACATGGTGGACTATGTGGAGAAATCCAGTGTTCCAGGCTGTGGATTGGGACTGTTGGGACTTTTCATTCCCTGTCAGCGGTACATGGTTGATTTTCATCTTTAAACCAGGCTGAAGTTGCTTCCTATTCACCATGTTCTTAATCCAACGTTCCATTCCACCTTAAATGCTGTTTAGCTTGTACAGGCAGCAGAATGTAAATGCAGCACCGTTTAAAGTGGAACGGAAAATTCCCAAAACAAGCTGGCAAATAAGAACTTCAGTTCCCACATCTTTAAGAGGATCCTGACCAACTTTAATCCTGCAGTCTGCACATTTCACTCCGGACAGTTTCCCAAACCTCTCTGGACAATATGGAGCAGCTCCGCTCAGTGTTTGACCCTGAAGAGACTGAAGAGAGGAGGAGCAGCTCCACCTTTATTAGCATCACAACCCCAACAGCAGCTTGTAAATAGCAGCCATGCTGTGTGATTGTGTCCGTATCTACTGTGTGTTGATGTCCAGATGGAAAGTCAGAAGCTAGTACAGGTAACGTTAGGTACTAGCAAGCTAACTAGCATAGCTAACTAAATAGTATATGGACAAAGCTTATTTACACAGAGGCTCATTTTATTTAGTCTATTTCCACATGTTGTGTCTGGGTGATCATCGTGGGCGGTGACTTGCTGTAAATCAGCCAATTTATTCATGAGCTCACCAAAAACGGGAAAACAGTTTGATTCATTCTAGGACCAGATCATTGGGTGGAAATGGGAGTGTAAAACTGGAATCTGGAATTTTTCACCCCGACCAAAGTCACATACATTCTGTGTAGAACATCAGAGAGCAACTAGTGCTGAGTACATGGTTCTATGGCACCTTTAGATACCTCCAGTGTTAGCTAAACTACACCAGCTAGACACGTTAATTTAACTGTTTAGTTTACCTACAAAACCCCATATAGGTAAACAGGTCAGCTTGATCCACATCCTTCACTACTAAGTATTGTGTCTTCGGTTTAGGACATGGGTCACTCCCTCACCCCCAAACTCTAAATGGTGAGACCCCTTCTTATTAACAACGACATGTTGGAAGGGGATACTAATGTGTGGCCACATCCTAATTATCTTGTTCCCACACCTTACTAAGTTGTGGCCAATCTTTATTTTAATTGACAAGGGATTTAAGAAGGTATTAAGCTCCCTGGACAAAACTGAGTCCCCTCTGTGACGTTCTGGGGGTGTTTTAGTTAGCTGGAAATGGGTTAAGGTGACAGTACATTTGAACTACAGTGCCTACACTGTGCTGCTGGAACAACCAGGTTTTGCCTTTTGCTTATCATCTTTCCGAGGAACATAACATAACAGTTCTGAGAGCTAGGGAGTGGGTTTTGGGGGAAGATGCTTTAGTGAAGGGTCAGTTACTCGGGTTTTATGCTGTTAGATAGCGACTGATCACAAAATCTCCTAGCAAAAACACATTTCGCCACCTCAGTGGAAAGTAGCCATTGGCACAAGTACATAACAGACTTTAAACAGCATTACATCCAGTTTTCCTAGAGATGCACAAAGATACTGGAATCATATCAGCAGATAACCTGCTTTGGAAACAAATGTTAATGCAAGTCCACATGGATTCAGTCTTAATTTCTACATTGTATAATTGTTAAGTACACTCATCATCAAAAGAACAGCTGCACCCAGAAGGAGGTGTGGGATTGCAGTGCTGTTGTGAAGGAAGATAAAGGTTACCAGGAACAATAAACGATGATCAGTTTAGACTGATATGATTTATTGAGCTACACATACAGAAGTAGTGCCTCTCAGTATGGTGTCGGGCCCACTAACCCAACCTGCCAGACGTCTCGGCATGGAGTTGTAGAGGTTCCTAATGGTGTCCTGTGATAATCCATCCCATGCAGCTTGAATATCCTCACAGTTCCTGCAGATGGTGCGGTAGGGGTGGAGGTGGAGTGACACCAGGCCTGTGTACATGTAGATGTACATAACGGTCTGTGTACATGTAGTCCTGTGTGTCTGCCAATGGTGCTGCACTAACAGGATGACTCATGGAGGACATCACTGCTCGCTGAATGTCTGTAATTGTGGCTGTTGGGTCAGTCAGGTACAGAGATAAGGCCCGTCCTTGCCCGTCACATGCGCGGTTGAGCGTGAAACTTGATTCTTTCTGGGTGCAGCTATTTGTGCAACTATTCTTTTGATGATGAGTGTATTTGCATCGGCACATATATACATATTGGATATCAGCCCACAATTTCTGTATCTGTGCATCTCTAGTATTTAAGATAATGTGCAACTTTTCATCATTTCAGTAGCAGTTTCCAGATAAGTAAGTGAGGGTAGATGCTGAAGCCTTTAAGGTGAAGATACGGTGGTTAGAGTACACAAACTGCTGGGATCTTCCATGATGTCGGAAAGACATTAACCCGAATTTGTGCATATAAGAATGTCCCTCCAACACGGACGTCCCTGTAATGCAGGAAGTTGTGGGTGTACGTGGTAGTATTGCAGTGAAGCCGAGTTAAAGGGGACATCGAGTCAAGTTCAGTCCGGGACATGCAGGCCAGACTGTGCATGGTTTCAGGTGCTAGCTGGAGCTTTCGAAAAACGGCCAACTGTTTGTTCCCCCATTAAAAATAGTGGAGCTACCGTGGCGTCCAGAAGCATAGCCCTTGAAACAGGAAGGAGATCTCAGCAGAAAGCTTTCAGACAGTCTGAGCCTTCCTCAGGATTAGAATGCTCCTGGATCTGGGGAAAGTGTTTGGGTGGAGAGCGGCTTAGCTAACGCTCTCCCCGTGGCCTCCACTCTCGATTTTGCGTGCAGCGGGGCCCAGCTCCACTTTGCAGACACGCTGTGCAAACTTCAGTGAGCAAAGAGTCTCTCCAACATTCCTCTCCAAAGAAGAAACCTGGAAAACACAATGACAGGCATGGCTAATCACACATCAGTAATCAGAGATCATTCAAGCGAATTCTGATTTGTTCTCCAGTAGCTTCAGGCGTGGGATGAGACCCCACCTCCACCACTGACCGGAACCGGAACTAATGCAAAATCAAAATGGAGCAGTTTGAGAATCAGTGGAGTAATGGGCAGAGGATAAATGTGAGACTTGGCTTGAGGAGAACCTCTTATGTCATTGTCAGTGTTGATGATTGTGTGTTCGGGTTCTACTAGAATAGATTTACATGCTTCAGTTTTCCCAGAACACACTGTTCCTCGCATACTGTCCATCTGTGTTCACCCTCTGTCTGATACGCTCTGTTGGAGCTCCTGTGTCTTTAAGCCCCGCCTCCCGATGGGCCCAGCTTGGTCAACTGCCAGAGCAGCATCCTGGTACTTGTTCCACCTCCCACATCGCTGTGGCTCTTCTTACAACGGTGTCGGTTCTGCCATATTAGTTTGTTCCAGAGTCCAGAACCTGATGGTCCCTTAGAACAAGCCGATAGATCCACCTTCGCAAGCTAGACTGGAGTGGACTGGTTTCAGAGTGGTCAGTTATTACTGGTTTGGCTCTCTGTGTGTTGTCTGAGGGCGCACTGAGCGTGCCAGTAGGCGGACAATAAGGAATGTGTTACGTGATGATGTCACTGTGTAACAGAGAAAAGGACTGGAATTCCAGCTGGGAAAAGTGGTTTCTGTGGGAGAGAGCTTCTTCCCCTTTAGAACTTTGCAGAACATTTACTTGCACAAAGAGCCCCAGAACACACTAAAGGAAAGAGACTCCCCTTTAAACACAGTGTAACCGGCAAATAACAGACTCTGATTCTGACTGTCAGTGATCTGTGGGTGACGCAGGTGAGTGTAGCCTATACCTGCACCACCATGGCGGTTTTGTTGCCCTTGCCCAGCGAGTCCTGCAGTAGGTAGGTCAGTCGTGAGTTCCTGAATGGGATGTGCGTCTGGCGCCCTCTCAGGGCCTGGATGACATCTCCCAGCGCCAGCAGCGAGCGGTTGATGTTTTGTGCCTCCTTTAGCCGTTCCCCCTCCGCTCCAGACTTCCACACCCGCTCAGAACCCGCCAGGTCCACCAGGTTCAGCTTACCTAAAGCACAGAGGTTCCAGACCAGAGAGTTAATGGTGCTGGAATGGCACCAATTTGTCCGGCCCCAAACCAGTTTTCTGTGGTGGAAAAGTGCAGAACGGCTTGTTGGTGGAGAAGAGCTAAAAGCAAGGCAGCCAGTCTTTTAGATACACAGACAATTCCAAACGGTCAATTGGTATATTTTTTGCACGACAGCGCAGCCACCGTCACCCAAACGTTCACGGCACTCTTTGGGCATACAATGAATGGGCCGTCAAATATTGGATTCGAATATCAGCCAAATTTAAGCTCCAGTCTGATGCTGATGATGTTTAATAACGCACATGCAGTATTAGCTGATACCGATATGATCTGGATCTCATTGTGGATCCTTCCCTAAATGTCATAGAACCGAAAGATCTGAAAAGACACAGTATTTGCATAGACTGTGAAGCTGACCGGAGGATTTGGTGCCAGTGGCGAGATCCACTCCCTGTACAGTGACGGTGAGCAGGGCGTGGGATCGGGAACTGTGCTGATTCATCTGCGTGCCAAACGTTATCCGGTTCCTCCGAGCTGTGGCCAGAATCTGCACATACACAAACAGGAACACAAACAGATCCTTGTTACAACATCATTCATCAGGAACACCCCGTTGATCTTAGAGCATTAAAGCAGTGGTTCCTAATACGTGTTGTTGGAATTGAAAGCAGTAGTGTTCCTAAATGGGGAGGAGGACAAAACACTCTAATAACTGGTGTAAATGTGTTGGTGCCATCGGCTCTGCAAAGTCTAATATATGTATCCTAAGAATAGGGTGGTCTGGTAGGTCTTCGCAGGAGCTTGTCTTACCACTTTACGCGTCTTTACGTTCTTACATCACAGCCATGGCGCTGCTAACAGCGATGAATATGAGAGCTACTGCAAAAATGGAGACACCAGAACAACAAACACAGTCTTGGTCTACTCATTCACACATTGTCAAACCAGAGAAACTCAGAATTGGAAGTGAAGGGAGCCAGAACCTTTACTGGACACATGCTGACCTGCTGTGCGTGATCAGTAATGTTTGTTTGCTTGAGGTGAAGGACATAACTGATTAATACACCAATCAGCCATAAAGCCATAACCTCTCAGCACTGCAGTGATGCTATGGTGGTGGTATTAGTGTGTGTTGTGCTGGTGTGAGTAGATCAGACACAGCAGTGCTGCTGAACATCTCAGTATCACTGCTGGACTGAGAATCGGCCACCAACCAAAACTATCCAGCCAGCAGCGTCCTGTGGGCAGCATCCTGTGACCACTGATGAAGGACTAGAGGATGACCAACACTGCACTGTGCAGCAGCAGATGAGCTATCGTCTCTGACTGTACATCTACAAGGTGGACCAGCAAGGTAGGAGCGTCTAATAGAGTGGACAGTGAGTGGACACAGTGTTTAAACACTCCAGCAGCACTGCTGTGTCTGATCCACTCACACCAGCACAACACACACTAACACACCACCACCACGTCAGTGTGACTGCAGTGCTGAGAATGATCCACCACCCACATAATACCTGATGTGTGGTGGTCCTGTGGGGGTCCTGACCATTGAAGAACAGGGTAATACAGTATACGGAGGAACAGATGGACTACAGCCTGGAACTGTACAACTACAGAGTGTCCTATATGGTCAGTGGAGCTGATAAGATGGACACTGGGTGTAGATATAAGGAGATGGCTTTAATGTTATGGCTGACGGGTGTATGTTCTACCTCTTGGCTATAAAAAGGGCAGTTTGCTCTCTGAATAGTCCACTCTGACTGGTGGTGGACTTTCGCAGGGCCAGACCACTCACACAGCCAGTCTCTATTGAGGGGGTGGAAGTAGAGATGGTTAAGACCTACAGGTATCTCGGACTGCACTTGGATGATAGGTTGGACTGGTCAGCCAACACGGACATCATGTACAGAAAGGGGCAGAGCCGGCTCTACTTTCTGAGGAGGCTGGGGTCCTTTAACATCTGTAGGAAGCTCCTGCAGATGTTCTATCAGACTGTGGTGTCCAGCTGTCTCTTCTATGCTGTGGTGTGCTGGGGAGGAAGCATTAAGAACAGAGACGAGATGCGTCTGGACAAGCTGGTCAGGCGAGCAGGGTCAGTTGTTGGTGTGGAGCTGGACTCTGTGGTGAAGGTGGCGGAGAGGAGGACACTGCAAAAACTACTGTCTATTATGGATGATGATGGACACCCACTGCACACCATCATCATGGACAAAAGGAGCAAGTTCAGTGGCAGGTTACTGTCACAGAGCTGCTCCACAGACAGACTCCGGAGATCCTTTGTCCCAAGAGCCATCAGGCTCTTCAACTCTTCCCAGCGGGGCCGGAAGAGGGAAGAGGACAGATGAGGACTAAACTCTTTTGTTAAATCATAGGTTTATTTATTTTGCACTATTACACTTTACTGTATATACTGTACATCTTAACTCCTGGACACTTTACTGTATATACTGTACATCTAAACCCCTGGACACTCCACTTTACTTAAATACAAATATATGCACATGTTTATTTATGTTAATTCAGTCATTATCTGCTGATAACTGCACCCTTGCACATTCATGCACATTTATTTATTACTATTGCACTGTCTTCTCTACAGGTCTACAGTTATATTTGTATTTCTTGTATATATTTCTTGCCTCCTTGCGAGGTGAGATATTTATTTATATATTTATCCATAGTGACCTGTATAGTTTATAAACAGTTGACAGTTAACAATACTGCTGCCGGTACCTACCCATTTAGTGCAGTTTTTCATACTGCACTACCCTGTGTTCTTTGTATTTGTTTTTACTGTTTTACTGTGCTGTTTTTGTGAAACCGCTACTGGCTGCTAAATTTCCTTCGGGATCAATAAAGTATCTATCTATCTATCTATCTATCTATCTATCTATCTATCTATCTATTCATCCGCTCTGAAAGGAGACTGCACCACAACCCACGTTTTAACAGTGTTCTTCCACACGCTTGGTGCAGTTACGCCGTCTCACCAGAGAGGTCAAAATCCCCAAATCCACAACACCTACAGACTGCACTTTAAC
Organism: Semaprochilodus insignis; assembly: GCA_034552555.1. NCBI lineage: Eukaryota > Metazoa > Chordata > Actinopteri > Characiformes > Prochilodontidae > Semaprochilodus > Semaprochilodus insignis. The sequence continues at coordinate 9,376,859 of CM067479.1, read as the reverse complement.
ATTAAGGCAGTTTATTTCCATCTGCTGTAAACATTTCAGAGACATGAGGTTTCACTTACGGCAGTATGTCAGGATGTTCAAAGTTCTAAAAATGTACTGAATTCACAAGATCATCCAGAAATCTTTATCAGTAAAGGCGAAACTGCTGGACTCACTTTCTTGATATGCTGAAAGCTCTTGACCTCTTTGACCCTGAGCCCAGGTACATGTAGCTGGCCAGTTCCATCAGGGTTTATCTTTATGTCCAGCTTTTCTCCATCCTTGCTCAGCAGATCCCTGAGATTGACAAAAGACAAGAAGCAATGTTTAATGAATTTCGAAAAAGAGGACTAATAGGCGTCCGTCCAGGTACTGTGCCATATGAAGGACTGGGAGTTGTGGGTTTCCTCCCACAGTCCAAAGACATGCAGTCAGGTGAACTGGAGATGCTAAATTGTCCCCTAGGTGTGATTGTGTATGTCTGTGTATCTGCCCTGTGATGGACAGGCAGCGTGTCCAGGGTGTTTCCTGCTTTCCTGCTGCCCAATAAGTACTGGGATAGGCTCCGGCACCTCCCACGACCCAGAAGGAAAATGGAGAGCTACCTGAGAACCTCGTTGTAGATTTCCACACAGCTGACAGTGACCATATACGTCCACATGTCCTTCCTCTCCTCGACCTCGTTGAAGAGGTGTTTCAGCGCTCGCTGGTTAATGCCTGGGTTCTCCACGGTGCCCTGAGGAGAGACAGAACGTGTATCACCGCTTGACAAGCTCACTGAATAATTGATGGGAGCAGATCAGCCGGAATAAGGCTAGTAATAACGTTTTCATTAGTCATGAGTCGTTTAAGGCCCAGTACCTCCATGGTGTAGGTTTTCCCCGAGCCGGTCTGGCCATAGGCGAAGATGCAGACGTGATATCCGTCTATGCAGGATGTAATCAGGGGCTCAATTTCCTGAAACACCTGGAAACATAATAAATACACAATAGCAGGATTTCCTAGACATGGAGCCTAATATAAAGCCTCGGGCTAAATTGCAATGGTGTCAATGGTGGATCGCCATGGGGTACTAATTATTAATAATCGATATGATCATTAGAGATGATGCATATGATGCCACATTTCGAAATGCCAGGTAAACAGCATCAAACACATGCTATCCCTGCTGAAGTGAAAGGGTGTATTAATAATGAGTTTGTCCACTATTTGCTACAATAAGAGCATGTCTACTATGTTGCTGTGAGGATTTGATAGCATGCAGCCACAAAAGCTGGATGGTCAGCTAGCTGATGAACCCCTGACTGTATGGTTGTAGAACGCTCACCTCCTCTTGAGTGGCCTGAGGGTGGAAGACTTTGTCCAGCTCGAATGTCTTTGCTTTCCCTTTACTCAGGACCGTGAGGGCTGACTCGTTATGAGGGTCTGTGGTCACGACGACCATCTGGCCTTCTTCATGCTCATCCTCCTTCAGCACCGGCTTTACGCGGCACAGGACGCGGATGTTGCCTGTTGGAAGAAGAATACGGGTTATTAGACCTTCACGTTCTACCACCTTCTCAGTCATTCTAGAAAGTTCTACAGCTCTGTTCATCATCCTGGACCCATTTCTTCATTTTGATCTTAGTGATTATCGGAAACAGTGGCAATGTTCAGGACGAGAAGATTACAATCACTTTATACACTTTCTGCAATGGAATTGGCTATGATTCACTCGTCATCAGAAGAACAGCTGCACCCAGAAGGAGGTGTGGGATTGCAGGTCTGTTGGGAAGGAAGATAAAGGTTACCAGGAACAATAAATGACGATACATTTAGACTGATATGATCAATATTTATTGAGCTACACATACAGAAGTAGTGTCTCTCAGTATGGCGTGGGGCCTCCATGTTTGCTAACCCAATATGCCAGACGGCTCAGCATGGAGTTGTAGAGGTTCCTAATGGTGTCCTGTGATAATCCGTCCCATGCAGCTTGAATATCCTCACACAGTTCCTGCAGATGGTGTGGTAGGGGTGGAGGTGGAGTGACATCAGATCTTCTGGACGTGTGACGTGTGACAACAAGCCGTTCATCTTGGCACTGACCACGGTGCCTCCACACACGGATTCGTTGGTCGTCTCCACCAAGACAAAAGCAGGACTCGTCACTGAAGATGACCTGCTGCCACTTCAGTCTGTGTGCATGTAGTCCTGCGTGGTGCAGCCGTCTGACAATGGTGCTGGCACTAACAGGATGACTCATGGGGGGCATCACTGCTCGCCGAATGCCCACAATCGTGGCTGTTGGGTCAGTCAGGTACAGCGATAAGGCCCATCCTCGCTTACGTCATATGTGTGGCCGAGCGTGAAACTTTCATTCGCATGTCTCGCAATGTCAGACCTACACACCAAGTCTCATTCCTGTCGGTTGAATCCTTCTGGGTGCAGCTATGCTTTTGACAATGAGTTTTGATTTGACCTTTACTGACTTTGTAAATATGCAAAATACAGAAGGCTGTGGGTTTACCTTTCAGCTCCACCAGCTGCTCGTGGTATTTCCTGCGTAGAGCCACTTCCTTTCTGTACTTCTCTAGAAGGTCCTTGTTGGCCTCTGACATTTCATTTATAGCTGCTGAAATCTGCCATCACAACACACAGTTTCAGAAAGGGGAACAAATGACCACAAGAAGGAGACTGAAGCCTTCTTCTCCAAAGGATGAGCTCCACCACCAGTCAGTGAAGATGTTCCTGGCCAACCCAGCACTGGTGCCAGCAGAAACCATCACCCATTTGTCAAATGTAATCAGATTTGGGATGTATGTGATTATCTCCCCAGAGAAAAAATTAAGTGTATTTTAGCCAGTACATTTCAAGCTCATTATTGTGTTGTGGGCTAAATACAAGTGATATATATATATATATTACAATACACAACATTATATATATATAGGGATATTTTAATGTATTAAAAATGTGCTTTAATATGTACTTAAGTATATCTAAGTATATCTTGGTGGTGAAGTATTTTATATATTGAAGTACTTTTTATAGCACTAATGAATATAATTAGTATACTAAGTAGACAGTGTCAGTACATTAATCACAAGTACAAGTAAATATACTAAGCATACTCAAATGAAGTATACTTCAGGGTACTTTCTTTCTCCTGAGTCCACTTGCCTGTTTCTTGGCCTCTTTGATGGCTGCTCCATAAAACTCTGAGAAGTTGCGGACCTGGCTCCGCAGGCTGGCGTAGTCCGTCTTCATGGAGCGGAGCGTGGGAGGAAGAGCGTTCAGGCGCTTCTGTAGGGCTGATCGTCGTATGTATTGTTAGACTCTGATAGAACTGTAGCCATTAATTACTGTTTACTAATTAATGTTTTTTGTGAGAAATATTGACTTTTATTATGTAATACAAACAAATTACAGAACACAAAACCGGATTTGTCATGACGGTTTACGCACTTTCCTTATAAGTGCATTTTACGTATCGAAGTCCCAAATTAAAAGAGCGCAGTTTTCAAATCACCGCTGTTTAGAAAAGTGTGGGTGTCCCTGGTCACTATGATATGTTTCGTTGTTCTCTGGTCACTATGATGTGTTGCGTTGTTCTCTGGTCACTATGATATGTTTCGTTGTTCTCTGGTCACTATGATGTGTTGCGTTGTTCTCTGGTCACTATAATATGTTTCGTTGTTCTCTCAGCAAACAATCTAAATGCTGATACCGGTCACAAAAGTGGGGTCAAACAACTGAAAGTGTTCATTTGGAAGATGATAAAAGCTTGACTGATATTGTAGGTCAGAGGGTTATGTTACTTCATAACTATTAAAGGACAATTCCACCAATTTATTCCAAATTCCTGTATAATTCAGTGGTTTAGATGTATACAGAGTGATCTAGAGTGGGTTTGGTGTGAACTAGTTCAGATGTTCTTTACAGTGGTGGTGGTGGTGGTGGGAACCAGGGGTCTCCATGTCTGCAACACACATACAGACAGTTTATATACTATCTAAACCACCAGTGAACCTACACTCGTCTTCTTATATGGGATTTTGATGATGGGAAAATCTGGAAAACTTGGAAACAATGTGTTTCATTAGGGACTACTTTTTGCCTCACAGCACCCTGCAGCATGTATCCCTCCACCGTGAATGGAGTTTAAGGCTGAAACTATCGTAAACGGCGTCTCAGACACCAGGCAGCATATTCATAACCATCTCATGTAGTAACTTTCTGCGAGCTTTTAGAGGGGGACATCTGGTTCCATTCACCATCACTGTGAACAGTTCTGACTCTAGAAGTTTCTCTAGAATGAAGCGTCTCACACCAAACCCACTCTGAATGACTTTCTCTACGTTCTAGCTCTTTGTATATATGCAGAAATATTAAAGGCCTGTCAGAAATCCCCTTTAAGGACATTACCTCTGAGATATCAGCAGGCTTTCAGGGCAACTGCTTTGGCATGCTGTAGTGCAGTACTGGAGACTCACTCATGAACTGGTCCTGTAGGCTCTGCAGGTGCTCCTGCGAGCAGCTCGACGCTGCTTTCACGGCCTCGTCTTTCTTCTCCTCCAAATGGCCGATCTCCTTCAGGAGCTCAGCCTGCAGCGTCCCGATCTCTCTCTCGTAGGCCGCGATCTGCGGAAGGCTACGTTTCAGCTACGTGTTGCCTACTATGGCTTTGTGATTCGGGCCTGGAGCGGCAACAAATGACTAATCGGGCAGTCGAATAATCGATCGATTATTGAAATGAATAATCGATTATTCAGTTAATTCTGCCAATACAAAGGATAAATAAAACTCCAATATCTTTTTCCTGTCTACATTTAAAACCAAGAACATGCAAAGTAGCAAATGGAGGGAATGATGCCAGCGAATAATCGACTAATAAACTAGTTGCCGACTAAGCCGATTAATCGCTTCAGCCTTATCTGGGTCTAATGGGTTTAATATAGTACAGTCATAATAAGCCGCTGAACATCCGCGGCTTAATATCCGCGATAGTCATTTTACCATTAGCTGAACGATGTATCAGTTGTACCCTGAAGCTGTTAAATGACCTTGTGCTGAAGATTGCAGCTGACTTCATCCGAGCGTCTGATGTTTTCCTCCAGCTGTTTGCATCTTTCAGTCTGACTGCTCAGCCTCTCCCTCAGCTGCTCGTTCCTCTGCTGTTCGTCGGCCAGTTGTCTCAGCGTCGACGGAGACTCCACTTCCACAGTCTGAGTCACATACTGCAATAGGACAGACTTCATTAGGCCCAGCAATGATCCTTATTACACGTGTCCTGGACGTCTGGAATCATTTCCCATAATAACACAGTTTATTTTATATACAACAATAATAATAATAATAATAATAATAATAATAATAGTAATAATAATATAATAATAAAATAATAATAAAATAATAATAATAAAATAATAATAATAATAGTAAAATAATAATAATAATAATAATAATACTTCAAGGATACAATACTGAACCAGGCATAAATCTATATATGATTAGGTGCTCTCTGGGAAAAGGAGAAGCTGGTAAATGGTAAGTAATGTACTGTAACCGTCGATATGCTATTAGTAATTGTGCAATGTGCAACATTATTGTTATCCGTTTGAATATTATTCGTCTTCCGAGGTTCTTCTTCTTCTTCTTGGTATGCACTGTTTGTACTCATTCAGGGCAGACCCCCAAAGTCTAATCCACAGACATACTGACCCGCACTCCTCTATGTGTTCTTTATTCATCCCTTGTTCCTGCCATAGACTCCTATTCATTTTTAGTAACAACTTGGCCACCGGTTAGTAGCAAGCTTGGGGTGTGTAATCAATTCTTCAGGAAGTGTACTTTTCTAGTTTTACTTTGCTACCTTAAGTTATTAAGCCGATTGGAATATTAACAATATTAGACCTCAATCATTTAATTCTAATGATTAATATAATTTATATTTAATACTAAAATACTAAATACTAATAATTAATATTATTATATCAGTTATTTTTTTCCCACTAATGATCTGAAACCTGTGAAGTTGTGCAAGATGAGCATATGAGAATCATTTCTACCAAAAACGTCTCATATTACATGACTGAGGGACACTGATTCCAGAATTTTGCACGGACATGTTCTTGTTCAAGCAGAGCTCTGACCACAGTAGACTGCTCTCACTTTCACCACGGGCTCTTTGCTGCGCTCTCTGTCCAGCTCCAACTGCAGCTCACGCACACGTTCCTCCCTCCTCCTCAGCTCCTCTCCTCTCTGCCACTCATTCTGCTCCAGGCGGGTCAGCTGCTCCGCACGCTGCTGCAGGGCGCCTTCTAGCTGTACCACACGGCTGCGCAGGTTCTCGTTCTCCTGCATCATCGGGCCACACAGACGCACACAAGAACATCCATGCTTAGATGTACAGACAGCATTCAGACATGAGCTCAGCTTCCAGTCTAATACCTCTGGATCTGAAGTGTCCAGCTGGACTGGTGGTTACACCCACAGTGTTGAAGGTAAGACCAGGTGCACTGCAGGTAGACTGGCGTTAAAGGTGCCATAGAATGCATTTACTCAGTACCATAAATAGTTGTCTGATGTTCTAGATAGCAGATATGTGGGGTGAAAAATGCCAAGATATGGTTCTACACTGTGCACGTTTACACCTCTGTGTAAATAAGCTCCGCCCTCATACTATTTAGTTAGCTATGCTAGTTACTTGGAGCTAATGCTAGTAGCTAACGTTACCTATACTAGCTACTGGCTTTCCATCTGGACATCAGCACATAGTAGATTGAAGTTGTTCCTCACTATGGAACTCAGTTTAAGATGATCTGCTTCAACCGGCACACACGGATACAATCACACAGCATGGCTGCTACTTACTTAGGGTGCTGCTGCTCCTCCCTTTAGTCTCTCCAGGGGCAAAAAGCTGAGCGGAGCTACTCCATATTGCTCAAGAGTTTGGGAAACTGTCCAGAGTGAAATGTAAAGGCTTTCCATTTGCAAATATTCAGATCCACCTTAAACGGTGCTGCTGTTACTTTCTGCTGCCTGCACAAGCTGCAGCATCTAAGGTGGAACAGTTGAACATTGGAGTAAGAAGCTGGTGAATATGAAGCAACTTGAGCCTGCTTTAAAGATGAACATCAGCCATGTACCACTGACCATTGGGTTCCTTGGGAAGGGATTGGAAAGTGCCGACATCCCCTTCCCAGCCTGGAACGCTGGATTTCTCCACATAGTCCACCATGTTGGTTACTGTAGCTCCGTTGTTGTGGTTGTATGTAAATGTTGGGGGTGTGAATATTAATGAGTCTGTTCTGTTACAGTTTAGGATTCTGGAATCGGCCCATTTTACTGTACCTCTTTTGGAAATGCAGGATTTGTATTAGAAGGAGGAACAACAGTGTTTGAGGTTCATGGTACGTCAGTTCTATGTTGTGAAGTCTCCTTATTACACGGTCACAATACAGTAAACACAGTTCTACAGTTTATGGCACCTTTAAGTCACGCCCACTGTCAGTATGTATTTATAAAGCACCAGTGAAGTTTGCAGACTCAGATAATTACACAGCTAGTCAACATAGTTACTGAATAGTTCATGGTAATTGCTGAACTATAAGCTCACCAGACAAAAATGAGTCCCCTTGCCTGTTTAAGGTGGTAGTAACTTCAGGCTCCTGCAGATGGTGCTGCACGAGGATGATGGGGCTATAAGTACCTGCGGGTGTGAGTGATGGGATCCATAGACTGGGAAGAGGTGCTACAGTGCAGTGAATGTCTCGTTCCATGTGTGGAAAATGGCTCCAAAGCAGATGTTAATGATTGGCTAAAAGGAGTGACTGCATTTGGGCGTGTCAAAGACCATAGTGTGAAGCAAATAGCTGAATCTGCAGGTGTATGGAAGCGTACGATCATATGGGCACTACCAGCAGTGGCTAAAATCCCAGTCTACAGGGAATTCTCCTCGGAATTGTGCCAGGGAAGACATCCACCAAATCTGGACCAACTGCTCAATTCTTTGATGTAAGAGTGTCTGAACATTGATGTGGCCTACATCCAGAAACCTGTCCAGTACATGCCAAATCCAATCACAGCTGTTATTGGTGCTCGTGGAGGTATTACACGCTAGCAGGTACGTTTCAGTCACAGGGGACTCGTGTTTTGTGAGGTGAGCTTATATCTGAATGTGTTGATATCATGGCATTTCTGTTTACAGTGAAATGGATCTTGGTCACACCTTGATGAGCACGGAGCTGGACTGAGACGGTATGATGGACAGCTGCTGCAGGAGGCCCTGAGTGACCGACAAGCTGTGTTTCAGACTCTCGTTCTCCGCAGACAGACACAGCACTCGCTTCTCTGAGTCCGTCGCTCCCTGAAGACAAAGCACAGAAGTCCAAACTGACCTGGAAAAGGTAACATCCACACAATGGAGCACAAAGAGCCCCACATACAGTCTTGGCCATGAATAAACCTGAGAGATGTCTGGCCTGATTCTACAGCACCCTCATTCTTCACTGCAGAGGCAGAGTAAGTAGGACTGGGAGATGAAGATACACTGTATGGCCAAAAGTATGTGGACAACTAAATGAAAAGTATATTGCACCCAAATTAGCTTGTTGGTCATATCCGTCCAAAAACATGGGCTACACTATGAAGCTACCTCCCTGTTGAGGCTATAACAGCCTCCACCCTTCTGGGAAGGCGTTCCACAAGAGTTTGGAAAGTGTCCCATTCAGTAAAAACAGCATTTGTGAGGTCAGACACTGATGGCTGGCAATCAGCATTCCAGTTCATGCCAAAGGTGTTCACTAAGGTTAAGGTCAGGGCTCTGTGCAGGCCACTAGAGCTCCTCCACACCAAACTCTTCAAACCATGTCTGTATGGAGCTGGCTTTGTGCACAGGGACACGGTTATGCCCGAACAAGAACGGTTCCTTCCCCAAACTGCTGCCACAAAGTTGGAAGCATGTAACTTGGTAAAATGTCTTTGTATACTGTAGCTTTAACATCAGCCTTCACTGGAACTAGGAGGCCCAGACCCCTATTATCCCCCCTCCACCAAACTTTACTGTTGGCGTTTCTGTAGGGACCGTTCTCAGGGATTCATCCACCAAACCCAGATTCCTCCATCAGACTGCCAGATAGTAAAGGGTGATTCATCACCCCAGAGAACACATTCCCACTGCTCCAGTGCTGTACACCACTCAAGCCAATGTCTGGCATTGCGCACAATAGGGGATGCATAGACTAGTCGACTTTACTGCTCAGTGATGATTCTTTCAGCCTAATGTCGACTAGTCATGATTAGAGACTAACAACATGGATGCCTCAGAGATGAAGAGCCTGGTAATTTCAGAGTCTGTATCTCTGATAATGTGATCCAGGGCAAGATTCCCAGTCTTTGCAAAATCATAGTCTGTGACTAAAAGTCTGTGACGTGTCTTTAGCTGTGAGAGGGTGTCAGACTTTAGTCTATTAAATGTCTTTTTAGAGTCTTTTCAAAGTCTTCTAGTGTATGGTTAGCATAAGCTGTTGCTGGTCCTAGATGCTTCCATTCATAATAACAGCACTTACAGTTGTCTAGGGCAGCTCTAGCAGTACAGACATTTCACTAAAAGACTTGATGCAAAGGTGGCATCCTGTGACAGCACCATGTTTAAAGTCACTGAGCTCTTTAGTATGACTCATTCTACTGCCAGTGTATGTCTATGGAGACTGCATGACTATGTGCTCGATTGTATACACCTATTAGCAATGGGTGTGGCTTCCCTTTCCTAATTAGGAGAGGTGTCCACATACTTTTGGCCATACAGTGTATGTCATTCATTTTGTCATATTTAGATCAGTCATAGAGTCAACAACAACAACCAGCGCAGAGCAGCTGCATAAACAGACATCTCACCCTGCAAAAACTCATTTCAGGAAGGTCGCATTAAGACGCTGACCCCTGACCTTCTCCTCCATCTATCATCCCCCTGCCCCCACCCTCCTGGGGTGAATAGTGTTTTTCATTTTGAACACTCTGCCACAAGGAGTACTGAATGGCACGAAATTAAACTGATGGACAGGGAAAGAGAGGAGAGGTAGACTGTAAAGCCCTGCCCACAGAGAAACCTCATTAAAAACTGATTTCTGGGATATTGTCTATAATTTGTGAGCATCAGGAAGGCCCTATTACAATCTGGGAGTCTCACTGAGCTACCGGGACAGGTGGGATGTCTGATAAACAGGTGGCTGACTGGCCGGCAGCTGATTCGGTCATCTTGCATTGCATTGCATTGATATTTCCTCATCATCAAAAGAACAGCTGCACCCAGAAGGAGGTGTGGGATTGCAGTGCTGTTGGGAAGGAAGATAAAGATTACCAGGATCAATAAATGATGATACATTTAGACTGATATGATCAACATTTACTGAGCTACACATACAGATGTAGTGTCTCTCAGTATGGCGTCGGGCCGCCGTGTTTGCTAACCCAACGTGCCAGACGTCTCAGCATGGAGTTGTAGAGGTTCCTAATGGTGTCCTGTGATAATCCATCCCATGCAGCTTGAATATCCTCACACAGTTCCTGCAGATGGTGTAGTAGGGCTGGAGGTGGAGTGACACCAGGCCTTCTGGACGTGTGACGTGTGACTACAAACCGTTCATCTTGGTGCTGACCACGGTGCCTCCACACACGGATTCGTTGGTCATCTCCACCAAGACAAAAGCGGGACTCGTCACTGAAGATGACCCGCTGCCATTCTGAGTCACTCCGTGACAGTCTGGCACGACACCATTACAGTCTTTGGTGACGGTGACGTGGTGTTAAGGACAGTCATCGTAACGGTCTGTGTGCATGTAGTCCTGTGTGGTGCAGCCGTCTGCCAATGGTGCTGCACTAACAGCATGACTCATGGAGGGCATCACTGTTCGCTGAATGTCTGCAGTCGTGGCTGTTGGGTCAGTCAGGTACAGAGATAAGGCCCGTCCTTGTTTACGTCACATGTGCGGCCAAGCGTGAAACTTGAATCATTCTCATGTCTCACAATGTTAAGCCTACACACCAAGTTTCATTCCTGTGGGTTGATTCCTTCTGGGGGTGCAGCTATGTTTTTGATGATGAGTGTATTATTAACATAGTACCTGCTCTCAATAGGAAGTGAATAGACTGCAGATTTGGCTTACAGATGAAGTTCTCAGTCTGGACAGCTCTTCCTCCCTCTCCTCAATGCAGCTCTTCAGCTCATCGATCTGTGCAGGACGGAGAGAATTAGCTTAGGTGCTATTTTTAGAGTGGAAAGATGGAATGGGTGGGTGTGAATGTGTACATGAATGGAAGCAGAGATGTATGGGGATGGATGGATAGATAGATGATGACTACATAGACAAGAAGGCCTTGAGACTGATGGATCGGTGTATAGAATCCATCATGGAAGAAGTGAAGAGAGAAGCATGGAAACAGGGGCATGGAAGAGGGGTCTCCATGTCTCCCACACACATATAGACACTTTATATACTATCTAAACCACCAGTGAACCTACACGTGTCTTCTGGGTGTTTATATGGAATGCTGATGACGGGAAAACCTGGAAATAATACGTTTTCTTTTGGGACTACTTTTTGCCTCACAGCTCCCTCCTGCAGCATGTATCCCTCCACCATGAACGGAGTTTAAGGCCCAAACTTTCATAAACAGCATCTCAGACATCAGGCAGCGTATTCAGAACCATCTCATGTAGTAACTTTCTGTGAGGGAACTTTTAAAGGTGGACGTCTGGTTACCTTCACCACCACTGGGAACAGCTCTGATTCTAGAATGGGCCATTTCACACCAAACCCACCCTGTCAGTTTCATCATATATATATATGTAGCAGTAGTCAGAATAAGATTTTTGTAGCTAATGTCATAATTACTNCCAAACTATCATAAACAGCATCTCAGACATCAGGCAGCGTATTCAGAACCATCTCATGTAGTAACTTTCTGTGAGGGAACTTTTAAAGGTGGACGTCTGGTTACCTTCACCACCACTGGGAACAGCTCTGATTCTAGAATGGGCCATTTCACACCAAACCCACCCTGTCAGTTTCATCATATATATATATGTAGCAGTAGTCAGAATAAGATTTTTGTAGCTAATGTCATAATTACTTCTTTTGGTGTCAACTGAAGAGCAGAGACCACTCTGGATATGAAGTTAGTTTATTAAGCTCTGGTTCTAGAATGCGGTCCAGAGTGCAGTCTAGAGCAGTCTAGAAATGCAGTCCAGAGCAGTCCAGAGTCCAGTCCACAGATACAAACTCCTCCCAAAGGTCAAAGGAAGAGAAGAAAATGCATAGAACTAACAAAGAAAAATAAATTGAGTGTACAACACTAATGATATAGCATTAGAATATGTCTGTTCTCTAATTGGGTGTGTGGGTGGGGTTAGGTTGTGGGTTATCAGAGGGAGGGGTACAAGGGTTTGTGTGGCAGGTGGTACAGTGGGTTAGTCGCCTTGCAGTAAGAAGTGTCTGGGTTCGATTCCCTGGTCGGGTAGTCCGGGGTCTTTCTGAGTGGAGTTTGGATGTTCTCCCCGTGTCTGTGTGGGTTTCCTCCTCTGGGTGCTCCAGTTTCCTCCCACAGTCCAAAGACATGCAGCCAGGGGAACTGGAGATGCTAAATTGCCCCCTAGGTGTGTACGAATGCGTGTGCCCTGTGATGGACAGGCCGTCCAGGGTGTCCAGGGAGTGCTGGGATGGGCTCCGGCACCCCCCAAGACGCACAGGGATTAAGCATGTTAGAAGGTGTGCGCGTGTGGTTGTGTGTTACCTGCTGCTGGAAGGCCCGAACTTTAGAGTGTTTGTCCTGCTCTCTCTGCTCCAGCTGTGAATGCAGTAAACCCAGTTCCACCCTCAGCTGCCTGCGCTCCCCCTGCAGCCCACACACAGACTGCACCAGCTTATGGAGCCCCGCTGGAGAACCTGCAGTACACACACACGCACACATTAAGATGGATTCATTAGCACCGCCCCCATAAACCTCCCGGCATGAATTATATCCCACAATGCATTTCCAGCATTACTAATAAATATAATTAACATCATTATGAATCATCCTCATATGCAGTATCTGATTACATCAACATACTGATAATAACTTCTTCATAATAAGCTTCATCATTGCTAATGTGGTTAGCTTAAACAGCATTAGCCTGTGATCCATTCACATAAACACACTCCCAGAGCAGCACAGTCTCAGCTGTGTAATAGCCCACGTTCATGCTTGCTGTCAGCAGTCCCCTAAATTGGCCTACACTGGCCCATATTGAATTTCAACAGAATATTAAAGATTCCAAGAATTCCATTTCTAACATGTTTCCATAAGCAAGTGGTTAATATGTAAGTGATTCAGGGTGGCTTGGTGTGAGACGCAGTGTTGTGTGCCCACTGTGGCAGTAATAGGAACCAGGCGTCCACCTGTGTTAGTGGTTATGAATACGCTGCCTGATGTCTGTAACGTTATTCTACGATAGTTTAAAGGCAATCTGTTCATGGCGGAGGGATACAAGCAGGCTGGTTTTAAGCAAAGTAGTCCTCTTTAAAAGCCTCTAAAAGCTCTGACACAGAAAGTTACTACATGAGATGGTTATGAATATGCTGCCTGATGTCTGAGACGCTGTTTATGATAGATTAGGCCTTAAACTCCATTCATGGAGGAGGGATACATGCTGCAGGGCGCTGTAAGGCAAAAAATAGTCCCCTAAAAGGTATTATTTTCAGGTTCTCCAGATTTTACCATCATCAACATTCCATATAACACTCAGAAGACACGTGTAGGTTCACTGGTGGTTGTTGTGTTGTAGACATGGTGACCCCCGGTTCCATTCACCACCACTCTAAAGAACATCTGAACCACTACAATCAACCATTTCACACCAAACCACCATCCCAATGACTGAATTGAACAGTTACTACGAAGAATACCTTTGCTAGACCCCAGACTAGACCACAGCCCAGCCTCTGAGTAAAGAAGCCCTGGCCCAACAGTACTTGTCCCATCACTCCCCTGAGCTCAGAGAACGTTCAGCCAAAACGCAGCACCGCTCCTGCACTCCCACTAACGCTTTAATCAGTTTCCTGGTGTTAATTATTGATGTGCTGTGTCAGTGTAGTTTTCCGTCCAGCTGTACCGTAATTACCGAGGCAGGCTGCATCAGGAGGAGCAAGAGGATTGGTGCGGAGGGAACCGAAGGGAGGGATGAATGAATGGAAAATAAGCAGCAGGGGGAGAAAAGAGCCGTGCTCTCCTGCTCACGAGCCGCCTGCAGAAACGTGACGTGGGATAAACGTGAAGGGGGATGATCAGCCAGATGAACCCAGTGAAACCCAGTGATACTGTAGGCTGCCTTCAAGAAGAATGCGGCAGATTAAAAGGCAGTCATAACTAATCTAACCTAACGCCAGATACGCACTACAGTACTTCTTTGCTCCTCTGTTTGCTTCTATAGTTTTAGCACTGGAGCTATGGGGCTAATGTAGCTAACAGGTAATGGGAGCTTATAACCCACTAATATGCACTAAGGTGAAAACCTCAGGCCTAAAAATCTTCATGCTCATACTGTGCTGAATGTTTAAAGTGGCTGTCCATAATATATCGTCGCTGTCCAAAGAAAAACAAGTATCTCCAAAATGGCAACTTTACAGGAGAGGCCAAAAACCTCATTTAACTCTAATGTAAGAGTCTAATGTAAGGTCTTTCCAAACAGTTTTGGGCCATTTCTGTTGGTCCATTCATCATGAGATTCTCACTCAGTATAAACAGCAGGTCATGTATTCAAATGATGCATAAAAGTAAAAATGGACAAAAGTGGAGATACATGCTTTTCATTGGACAGCGATGATATACTCATCAACAAAACCCAAACTTGGTGGGTAGGTTTGACATTGTGAGTGAGGCGAACAACTTACGCAAGGACAGACCTTATCGCTGTACCTGACTGACTCAACAGCCATGATTACAGACATCCAGTGAGCAGTGATGTCCTCCATGAGTCATCCTGTTAGTGCAGCACCATTGGCAGACGGCTGCACCACGCAGGACTACATGCACACAGACCGCTACGACCACTGTCCTTAACACCACGTCACCATCACCAAAGACTGCAATGGTGTCGTGCCAGACTGTCATGGAGTGACTCAGAATGGCAGCAGGTCATCTTCAGTGATGAGTCCCGCACCATCTGCAGGAACTGTGTGAGGATATTCAAGCTGCATGGGATGGATTATCACAGGACACCATTAGGAACCTCTACAACTCCATGCCGAGACGTCTGGCATGTTGGGTTAGCAAACACTGCGGCCCGACGCCATACTGAGAGACACTACTTCTGTATGTGTAGCTCAATAAATATTGATCATATCAGTCTAAATGTATCATCATTTATTGATCCTGGTAACCTTTATCTTCCTTCACAACAGCACTGCAATCCCACACCTCCTTCTGGGTGCAGCTGTTGCAACTAACTGGTGAGCTAATTTCTATATGTGTATGTGAAGGTATGGAAACGTCTGAGCGTATTGGTGTGTTTATGTGTTTGTATATGTGTATGGGTATACGTGTATGTACAGCTGCATGTATATAAGTATATGTATATATTATTTTATGTATAGATGTTTTATATATACAGATACATTGACATATATTCATTCAAATATTCTGATATCATATATTTTCAAATATTTCAAATATTCTAATATCTACTGTGCTGCTAAGAAAAGCCACTTTCTGCTCATTCTCTTGATTTCTAAGGGGGGTCTCTCTCCTGTGCACGTCTATATATAACATCAACACGAGCGCACGTGAGCCGGCCCATGTGCCGGTGGTTGTAAGTGCACTCTGCAAAAGCAAGAGAAGCTACTAGCCATGTTTTATTCAATTCGGCTACTGAGTCAGTGCCGAAACGGCCCAGGCATCCTTCATCCGAGCATGAGTTTCCACATCAGGCTTAATGAGAAACATTGTCCACTCAGGGTCACCCACTCTGCACTCTCAGAATCGTGTGTATCAGTGTTCATCCCTCTATCTGACACATTCACTCTGGTGGAGTTGACATGAGCTGAATTGCTGCATTTGGTATTTAATGGGCTGGAAAAGATCTACGAGAACTGTATGTGTATGTACTCTGTGTGTCTGTGAACATATAGGCTCTACAATACAACGTTTCATTAATACCTGATATACAACAAATACAAATCCATAATTCATAACCCTCTGCACCGTTACAACAGCTTTAAATAGAGCAGCTAGGCCCTACAATAGTGGTCACCAACTGCCTTTCCTGGAGATCTACTGCAGAGGGCCTACATAGGTGGTCACCAACCCCTATTGCTTGAGATCTACCGTGGAGGTCCTACAGTGGTGGTCACCAACTGCCTTTCCTGGAGATCTACTGCAGAGGCCCTACAGAGGTGGTGACCATCCCCCTTTCCTTGAGATCTACTGTGGAGGCCCTACAGTGGTGGTGACCATCCCCCTTTCCTTGAGATCTACTGTGAAGGCCCTACAGTGCTGGTCACCTTTTCCTGGAGATCTACTTTCGTGCAATGTTTACTTCCAGGCTGCCTGTAACCTCCCCTTACCTAATACATCAGATTCAACCAATCAAGAACTTGAAAACTTAATTTTGGAGAAGGTGTGATTTCCAGGACGTACTTTCCTGCCTGCTCTACTCCCACTGGCTGCACCCGCATGACTAGTTTTGATCATCTCTCTCTCTCACTTTTTCTCTCTCTCTCTCTCTCTCTCTCTCTGTCTCTCTCTCTACCAGTTAAGATTTAAGGTTACGATGCTTTTGGGAAACTAGGCCCAGTGTTTCTCAGTAGAATCCTGCAGAAATGAGCCTCAATCTCACAGTGTACTACTTGTGCTAATACAACGTCTGAGGCCGAACATGTGCCCAGCTCACAGAGGATCATCTGGTGTGCGTGATGGAAAACAGATACGCCTGCTTTTCTTGGCCTCTAGTCTTCCTTCATCCTCAAGAACATCCAATCAATAAGCTGTTCTCTGGTCCATCAATACGATCAATGGGCAATCTGTCCCCTGACCCGTGTGCCTTAAAGGAACACCCTGGTATCTTTTCGTCCTGATCCCTGTCTGCTGTATCTGTAGTGTACAGATCACCACAGACGATAACTTCAACATGGTTCCCTGTTCTATAACTGGGCCATTGGAAAAGTTAAAACATGTTGAGATTATAGTCTGTGGTAATCGACTGTAGGCTAGCAGGTGCAGGGAGATTAGCCTGAAAAGATGCTGGACTTCTCCTGTAAGTAGAGCACTTCTTTACTTTTCAGCTAGGACCTCGTCCAGAAACTGACTTGGCATTTGGTTCCTCTCCAGCACACGTCTTAGATGTGAAGTGGTTGGTTTGGGGGTTGTATCAGCAGAGCTGGATTTAATACGCTATCGTCCAGAAGCCTTCATCTGCCTGACCGCAGTCACGTCCCCTCATTTCATCTGAATCAGAAAGAAAGTCAGCACTCTCTCTGCTCACATGGCTCTGAGAAGGAGAGCCTGACTCCAGGACATATTCCCTACGGGATGGTATGTAGTCCTTTTTAACTGCTGTCACTTCCCCAAAGCGTGCGGCACGTCTCTTAGAAAAGCTGCTTGGCACTCGCAGCGGTTTTCAGAACGTACTGCTGGCTAGTGAAGATTAAAACTGAGCTCCTGCAGTGCCAGATCCCTGTAGAGTTCAGTGTTTACCCTGATCTAACTCATTCATTTCCTCAAAGCCCCACTCTCGTCCTCGCTCATTACTCCTCTCCTGATTAGAAGAAGGCCCAGAACTCTCCCTCTCGGTCCTCCCATACCTGGTCCGAAAAGGCCTGGAGCTCTCCTGGTTTGCCCTCCTATTTCAGCTCCGAACAGGCCCAGAGCTCTTCCAGTTTGCTCTCACATCCCTGCTCTGAGAAGGCCCAGGGCTCTCCTGGGTTTTCCCTCCCATCCCTGCTCCGAAATGGCCAGGAGCTCTCCCGGTTTGCCCTCCCATCCCTGCTCCTAGAAGGCCTGGAGCTCTCCTGGTTTGCCCCCCCATCCCTGCTCTGAGAAGGCCCAGAGCTCTCCCAGTTTGCCCTCTCATCCCTGCTCCAAAACGAGTCAGAGCTCTCCCAGTTTGTCTTCCTGTCCCTGCTCTGAAAAAGCCCGGAGCTCTCCCAGGTTTGCCCTCCCATCCCTCCTCCAAAGAGGCCCACAGCTTTCCCGGTTTGCCCTCCCGTTTCTGCTCCAAGATGGGATGGAGCTCTCCCGGTGTGCCCTCCCGTTTCTGCTCCAGAAAGGCCCAGAGTTCTACCCTGCCCTCCTGTCCCTGCCACTCCATGGAGGTCACTGGCTCCCTCTCCCATCACGGCCCCATGGAAATAAGAAGCCTTCCTTCAGCTCATCCCGTCTCCTTGGCAGCAGGGGTTTACCCATGCCAGGTCCCTACCCCCATGCCCAGGACTGCTCTCCTGCCCTCCCTCCACTGGTTCACACTTCCCCACAAGGGGATGTGGGGTGTACTTACGCTGGCTCTCAGGCCTGAGTTGGGAATATGTGCCAGTCAGGCACCAATAAAATCTGTCAGAGGTGACGGGAAGAAGCCGTCAGCCATAAGAAACAGCTAGCGGAGACTGACAGCCACAAGAGACGACGAGAAGACGAAGACAGCCCTGAGTGGCATGAGGTTGGCGTTTCCTGTGTCACAACACCCGTCTCTCGGGCCCACCTCCTATTCTGCTGTTTGGGTTCTGTGAGTATAATAAAGCTAAGCTGCTTGCTGCAACCATCTCACCTCAGGGGTCCTTCTTCCAATTCACCTCACCACTCAGAAGTGCATTATGGCTACATTAAACAAGTGGTCACTCGCTAAGACTGCCAAGTTGGTGATTCCCTGAGGGGTACTGCCACAGTGAACACAGTCGGGTACCTGTGCATTTCTGGCCTTAGCCTTAAAGAAATCCTTACTGTCGCTCTCGGGTGACGGGCTGTGCTGCTGACTGATGGCCTCCTCCAGGCTGCTGATGAGGCTGCTCTTGTCGCGGAGCCGTTGGCGGTAGGACGAGCGCAGGGCCTTCATTTTCCGGCGGTGCTGCATGCGGTGCCTGCGCAGCTGCAGACGGTACTGTTCCGCCTGCTGCTGCAGCTGCTGAAGGTGGGAATACTGCTCCAGGAAGCTCAACAGGTGGGACATCACCGACACCAAAGGAGACTCAGAAGCCTGCAGAGCAAAAACGAACCCAGTTAGTTGAGAATGGCAGTTTAAAGGAACTGGCCCTGCACACTTCCTGCCCTCGGGAAGGGCTTGGTAAGGAGCTAAAACGTTGGATCAGGAAAACATCGAAACGTGCAGGACAGGGATATTCTAGGGTGAGAAATGGACCAGGCCGTACACACAAAACACCTCTTGAGTAGAAACTCCTGCAGGGTGCCCTTTTCTATGTGGTTATGTGGTAGACGGTAGTACCAGCAGATCACGATTACAGCAGGCAGTGTTGAGGTAGAACAAGACTCAAGTGACAAATCTAATTTATGATCGATGCATGGATAGCATCGTGCTAATTGGTGAAGTATGAGCACGCATCAGATATTAATTCAGCATTAGGGGAAAAATATATGGCAAATATGGCAAAAATAGAACATATTAAATAAGAGATATGTTCATGACACTGGGGTGGCCACTCTCATAACCCCAAAAAGAAGGACATCCCACCCCCAAAAAGAGAACATCATAAAGGGGGGGGGGTCAGGTAAGATCCTAGAACAGAATTAAAATCATAATCTAACCCATATAACACAAACATGGTGCTTTACTCACCTAACTGAGGGGAATGGATGACATTCGTGAGTCAGACGGGATCTTACTAATTGACCAGCATTTAGAGGGCTGACCTGTGGTTAGCCGGTAGGCGAGTCACAATGTCACATGACCTTGGTAAACCAACAAAACACAAGGCATGTCTTTTGACACGGACGTGAGCCAATGGCACACATAACATTGTTCGCAAACATTTTAAATAGTTCATCCTGAAAAGAGGACTAATAGGCGTCCGACCAGGTATTGTGCCGGACGGAGGACTGGGAGTTGAAAAAACGGACTGTCTGGCCTAAAACCAGATGTGTGGCCAGCCTACATGACACGCATCACAGTATGTGGTTCCTCTCAGCTTTGATCAGTGGTGAACCACTGACGCCACATGAAACAACAATGAATGCAGTCCAAAAACTGCTCTGCACTAAATCCACATAAACCAATTATGCTGTTTTATGTAATGCTGATATTCGCTATATGTTCAGAAAGTGAACTGTAATTCAGTTAATCACGATAGCTGATGTTGCACTGATACCGTATCAGCTCCGATAAAACACCCCGAAGTGTTTTCTGACGCACTGACATGTACATGCCACACGCAGCAGTGTGGAACGACAAGCAGCAGTAAAAATTCTCATGGTGGAAAAAACACGCTAACGGGAGCCGCTAAGCTGAACATCTGAGCTGCTTCTTTCAGTAATCACACATCACAAGGTGGGATGTGGGATAACTCCCACAGTCTAAGCTAATGTTAGTCCAGATCGGTACTGGGTGAGCAGAAGGAACTGCCAGACTCTCAGCATATTGATAGCCTTAAGCTTTGATTTATCCTTTAACATAGCAGTGTGTCCACTAGCACCGCCTGCAGTGCACCTCTGTTGGTCAGCTGAAAACACTGTCTATGTATATATATGTAAAATATATATATATTTTTTTTCTTTATATATGCAGTCTAATACATACACATTCGAGTGGCGGCAGCATGCAGCTCATGCAGGAAGTCACATTTTCATGGCATTCTCTTCGCCCCACTCATCCATGTGGAAGGCACTCTCTCAACCGATCTGGGTATGAATCCATCCTTGCAGATCACGAACACCCATACATGCTGATTGTCCTCCCTGGGGCAGATGGGATCTTCCAGCAAGACAATGTTACATGCCACACAGCCAGAAGTGTCCAACATTGGTTGGAAGAGCATGACCAAGACTTCCAAGAACTACCCTGGCCCCCTAACTCCCCAGACTGGAACCCAACTGAGCGTCTGTGGGACCACCTTGATCGCCGTGTTCGCTCTATGGATCCTCCCCCCCACACACCCTCCAGCAGCTGTGGGATGCACTGCAGTCAGCATGGTATAATAATGTGACTCAACTGAGTATAACCTAAGAAGTCATTCAGTCAAGCTGAGTATGTTTGATTTGTGACACAGAACACAGATTTGACCAAAATATGTAATCATTTAAAAACAGTTCTTGGCTGACTCTGGAAGCGGTGGGGGTGGGGGCCCTGTATAAACTGCCCCCTGAGGTTATGCCCTTAAGCTAGGTTACCTTTTCCGCCGGCTCCGTGTGCGCATTGGAAGCTCTCCTTCTTTCCGTCTCCTGTTTGAAGGACAGGAAGGCAGCCAGTGGGGTTTTGGCAGGGGTTGCGTGACCTTCGTCGGCATCGTCATCTCCATCACTGTAAGACCATCCATCGCTGTCACTGCTGCTGCTGCTGCCTGACATGGGGAACATGCAGGATCACTATGTTGCAATGCAATGCGGAGATGAACTAGAACAGACACCCAACTCAGTAAAGTCAACACTGCTGAAAACACTTACTTGAGTTGCTTATTCTGTCACACCCCCTTTTCCCCAACCTGGGGGTGGGGCCACCTCTCCTCCTGCTCCCTGTTTCCATGGAAACATGGCCAGGCTCCTGCTGGGTACAGTGGGGGGTAGCATACGTGAGACGAATGTGATGTAATGACACTAATAACATTGTCGGTGTTAACTCAATGCAAACCGTGCTCAGGAAATCTACACCTGCTGTAGTATAGTGGGTGTAGTACAATGGGTGTAGTACAGTGGGTCACACTTTGTTAACAGCACTTTAGACAGAGTTAAGGCAGGATAGTGGCACATCTGGACAGGAAGGAATGAATTCATGCATCCTGAGAGTACGGATAATATACTATACATTTCTACTATACATGTATGTATCTCCATTTTGGTCCATTTTTACTTCTAGGCATCATTTGAACACAGCAGCTGCTGTTTACACTGCGCTAAAATTTCATGATGAATGGACCAACAGAAATGGCCTAAAACCGCTTGGAAAGACGTCTGGTTCCATTGACTTAGATTAAAACACATGACCTATATCATTACTAACATACATTCACACAATACCTGCTATGATACTAATATAACATAGAAATACTCAAATATTCATTATACATAATGCTTCATAATGCTTTTTGAGTTTTTTGTTTTGATCTAATGTGAAAAAGCCTATTTGCCCTTTATGTTGTATACATTGACAGCATCAATATATAGATGCTAATATGTACATTTAATACATATGGTGCATGTTATTGTACATATAGACGCACCACACACACACACACACACATACATACATACATACATACATACATGCTGTATACATACACACACATATATACATGCATATATATATATATATATATATATGCATACATCAAACACACACCCTATATACATGCATACATATATACATACATACATACATACATCACGCACATACACTGCATACAAACATACATACATACATACATACATACACATACATATACATATACACACACACACAAACACACACACATACTATATACATGCATACGTATACATAAACATATATGCACACACATATATATGCATACACATATATACATACATATATATAAACATACATACATCACACACATATTCACACACATGTGTATATATACATGCATACTTATACACACACACACTATATACTTGCATACACATACATAAACATATATGCACACACATATATATGCATACACATATATACATACATACATATTTGCATACATACATACATACATCTCACACACACACACACACTACACATGAGACATGCTATGATTACATATATAATACATATAGGACACATGTACGATTCCATGTCCTGACATTTAGCCAAATGTGTGTTCCCTGTCCAGACATACCTCTGGGGACCCCCCACATGCCCCTTCCAATGCAGCCTCCTCATCCTTTTTGAAGACCGTGTAGAAGATGTAGACCAGCAGGGAGTAGAAGGCATACATCTCCCCCCGCCGCCCCGTAGGTGTCCCTTTACTCCCCCGCTCTGCTCACGCTGCAACACAGACAGACAAGCATGACCAGCCTAAGCCTCTCAGCAGCCTCCTGCATCCACATCTGCTGCAGAACAAAGAGGCCGCATCCATCCTGACTGCTGATAAAGCCACACATCTCTCCGCCCAATTCCAGACATCCGAAAATACCACACATGCTCCCAAATCAGCCTAACGAGGAGGAAAGAAGCACCAGGAGGAACCAGGCACCTCATTATATCTCATTCAGGGTTTCCTTACTGTTTTGTGACAGCCACAAACCTCCTCCGTATCTCCATGGGTTGACTGTGATGCCTTACCCACAGTCCTCCTCTCTACATCCTTCTGTCCCGCACTTCAGCTCTGCACGGTGCTGGAGTCCATCGCTGTCCTGATTCACCAGCGCCGGCAGCTACTCCTCAGCTCCCGGAGCAGAGCTTCTGTCTCCAGCACTGACCCTGTCCTGCTCCTCTCTCACTCTCTTGTTCTCGCTCGCTCTCAGCATCTGCAGTGAGCATGCTCAGTGTGCTCTGCAGTGGTTGGACTGGAGGCTGGCAGAGATTAATTAGAGAGACAACATATGCTGACAACAGCAGGGACGGACGATATCACCCGTTTCCTTTACAATCTGATGCTATGTAATATCAAGGCCAGCAGTGATACTGATATTGTACAAACCTGACAAAGAAGCCTATACACTCCTCAAAGAAATAGCTGCACCCAGAAGGAGGTGTGGGATTGCAGTGCTGTTGGGAAGGAAGATAAAGATTACCAGGAACAATAAATGATGATACATTTAGACTGATATGATCAATATTTATTGAGCTACACATACAGAAGTAGTGTCTCTCAGTATGGCGTCGGGCCGCCGTGTTTGCTAACCCAACACGCCAGACGTCTCGGCATGGAGCTGTAGAGGTTCCTAATGGTGTCCTGTAATAATCCATCCCATGCAACTTGAATATCCTCACACAGTTCCTGCAGATGGTGCGGTAGGGGTGGAGGTGGAGTGACACCAGGCCTTCTGGACGTGTGACGTGTGACAACAAACCGTTCATCTTGGTGCTGACCATGGTGCCTCCACACACGGATTCGTTGGTCGTCTCCACAAAGACAAAAGCGGGACTCGTCACTGAAGATGACCCACCGCCATTCTGAGTCACTCCATGACAGTCTGGCACGACACCATTGCAGTCTTTGGTTGACGTGGTGTTAAGGACAGTCGTGGTAACGGTCTGCGTGCATGTAGTCCTGTGTGGTGCAGCCGTCTGCCAATGATGCTGCACTAACAGGATGACTCATGGAGGACATCACTGCTCGCTGAATGTCTGCAACCATGGTCAGGTACAGCGATAAGACCCGTCTTTGCTTACACCACATGCGCAGCCGAGCGTGAAACTTGAATCATTAGCATCTCTCACGATGTCAAACCCACCCAGCAAGATGATGAGTGTATATGCATTCATTTTATCTAATATAGCGTTCCCTAGGAACATAGTGCTGTTTGTAGCCTACACTGCTTTATAATTCCACATTGTTAATCGTTTTTATCTGACACCAACCTAAATGTTAAACACTCTTCACTTCACCAACATGATTTGTGTGAGTCACAAGCCCTTTTTTTCTTATTTGTGGCTAGTCTGGTCGGGGTGAAAAATGCCCAGATGCGGTTCTACACATTCATTTCCACCCTATGATTTGGTCCTAGAATGAATTGAGCTGTTTTCCCTTGTTTGCTGAGCTCACAAATAATCAGATGAGCTCTGATAGGCTGGTTTACAGCAAGACCCTGTCCACGATAATCACCCAGACACAACATGTGAAATAGACTAAATAAAATGAGCCTCTGTGTAAATAAGCTCCGCCCCCATACTATTTAGTTAGCTAGGCTAGTTAGCTTGCTAGTCACTAACGTTACCTATACTAACTTCTGTCTTTCCATCTGGACATCAACACACAGTAGATTAAAGCTGTTCCTCACTATGGAACTCTCAGTTTAAGATGATCTGCTTCAACCGGCAAACACGGATACAATCACACAGCATGGCTGCTACTTACAGGCTGCTGTTGGGGTTTTGATGCTAATTAAGGTGGAGCTGCTCCTCCTCTCTTCAGTCTCTTCAGGGTCAAACGCTGAGCAGAGCTGCTCCATATTGTCCAGAGAGGTTTGGGAAACTGTCCAGAGAAAAATGTGCAGACTACAGGATTAAAGTTGTCCGGAATCCTGTTAAAGATCCTACAAAAGTTTCTATTTGGGAATTTTCCGTTCCACCTTAAATGGCGCTGCAGCTACATTCTGGCACCTATACATGCTGCAGCATTTAAGGTGGAACAGTGGAACACTGGATTAAGAAGCTGGTGAACAGGAAGCAACTTCAGCCTGGTTTAAAGATGAACATCAACCATGTACCACTGACCATTGGGTTCCTTGGGAAGGGAATGAAAAGTGCATCCCCTTCCCAGCCTGGAACGCTGGATTTCCCCATATAGTCCACCATGTTGGTTACTGTAGCTCCGTTGTTGTGGTTGTATGTAAATGCTGGGGGTGTGAATATTAATGAGTCTGTTCCGTAACAGTTTAGGATTCTGGAATCGGCTCGTCTTTCCATCCTCTTTTGGAAATGCAGGATTAGTATTAGAAGAAGGAACAACAGTGTTTGAGGCTCACAGTATGTCAGTTCTATGTACTGAAGTCTCCTTATTACTTCGTCAGAATACAGTAAACACAGTTCTACAGTCTAGGGCACCTTTAAGGGGAATCCCACCCTTATTTCAAAATGTTGGTGGTAGGAGCCAGTGGTTGTAAACCAGTGAGCCTGCACGCGTCTTCTGAGTTATTATGGAGGGGTTGGGTCTGCTACAGTGATGTTCATTATGTCCAGACGACTCGTGTCATGCTCCATATGGTGACATAATCCAGTCCCTCATCAAGCGTCCTCTTCTCTCTGATGTCCTCTTTTTAATCTCCTGCTAATACCTGACGCAGAGCAGAAAGTGAAGCCAAGGCCCTCTGCTCCTGGACTCTGTTATTTTTATCACATTGATTGAATTCTGAGGGAGAGAAGAGTGGATGATCAAATCAGCCTCATGATTTACGGCTATAGAAACGCAGCTTATGGATCCCGACTGCAACAAATCTTACTTAACACGGGCCTGTGTAAATAATCATGTCACCTCTATAAGAGTAGCGGTGTTGAGCTGCTTGAGCAATCCCAGTTTTCGGCCCTTAGTCTAAACATAGTCTAAAGTTTGCTTCTTTAGTCTTAGCACTGGTTTTCTGCCTCTCGTCTAAAGCTCTATGCCTCCTGGGTCTTGTACCTCTATGCTGATGCCACACTGGTGTCGGCAAAGATGGGCGAGGACACTGGTTGAGGTAGAGCACTGCTGTTAACCGCCATCATCCCAAGTGGCATGCCCATGTTCGCTGAAGTGATAAGGGGTAACTAAAAGGCACAGTAACTAAAACAGCCTGTTGAACTGCTCTAGACAAAGAGAGGGGCGAGAAAGGTCATATATACTGCATAGCTGTTTAATACTTAGTAGGGCCATCCTGTGCCCCTTAAATCAGCCTCAATTCTTCATGCCACGGATTCCACAAGATGTTGGAATGTTGGTCCTTTGAGATTCTGGTTCATGTTGACATGATTGCATCATGCAATTCCTGCAGATTTTTCAATTCACCTGCGAATCTCCCGTTCTTCCACATCCCATAGGTTTTCTGCTGCATACAGATCTGGTGGCTAGGAAGAACATTGAACTCATCGACGTGTTTGGTGGGTTATCACGCTGGAAGTAGCCATTAGAAGATGGTAAACTGAGCCTATATAAATAAAATGAACCTCTGTGTAAATAAGCTCCGCCTCCATACTATTTAGCTAGCTAGGCTAGTTAGCTTGCTAGTAGCTAACGTTACCTGTACTAGCTACTAGCTTTCCATCTGGACATCAACACACAGTAGATTAAAGTTGTTCCTCACTATGGAACTCTCAGTTTAAGATGATCTGCTTCAACCGGCAAACACGGATACAATCACACAGCATGGCTGCTACTTACAGGCTGCTGTTGGGGTTGTGCTAATAAAGGTGGAGCTGCTCCTCT
The DNA here is from genome assembly GCA_034552555.1 of Semaprochilodus insignis. NCBI lineage: Eukaryota > Metazoa > Chordata > Actinopteri > Characiformes > Prochilodontidae > Semaprochilodus > Semaprochilodus insignis. Next base: position 9,349,638 of record CM067479.1, on the reverse strand, counting down.
CTTCAGTCTCCATATTGTCCAAGAGTTTGGGAAACTGTCCAGAGTGGAAGGTGAAGACTGCAGGATTAAAGTTGCCCGGGATCCTGTTAAAGATCCTATAAAAGTTCCGATTTGGGAATTTTCCGTTCCACCTTAAATGGTGCTGCAGCTACATTCTGGCACCTGTACAAGCTGCAGCATCTAAGGTGGAACGGTGGATTAAGGATTGGATTAAGAAGCTGGTGAATATGAAGCAACTTCAGCCTGGTTTAAAGATGAACCTCAACCATGTATCTGGATACAGATCTGGTGGCTAGGAAGAACATTGAACTCACTGACGTGTTTGGTGGGTTATCACGCTGGAAGTAACCATTAGAAGATGGTAAACTGAGGTCATGAACGGATCCACATGGTCAGCAACAATACTCTAATAGGCTGATTGATCAGTATTAATAGCACAAAGTGTGGTAAGAAGCCATTAACTGTTAAGCATTAGCTGTTAATCCCCGTACTGATGGTTGATGTTAGCATTAACTAAAGCTGCTGGGGCATCATGGACTGGACGTTAGGGAACCTGCCTTGTGACTGAAGGGTCTGAACCGCTTTGAAGATCTCCATCTCTTAATCAGGCAGAAATATTGCCTAGTAGGTGGAATCCCCTTTTACAGGTCTTGGCATTTAGGTGAGGGTTACCACTTTCATAAAGGCCTGACTGAGAGAACGGTGTGTTCAGGCAGGGCTAGCAGTATGGGGCTTTGTATAGTGATGAGGCAGCAGAACACAAAGAACCGTAAAGCTCCTGAGGATTGCCGGCTGTTCCCGAGCTGGAATTCTATTGGCACTCGGACGTGACTGGTGTGTGAATGAGGAAGAAGTGATCCAGGGGAAGAAATGAGTGCTGTAAATCACTGCGAGGCTACAGAGTCATTAAAGAGAGTAGTACTCTCATTCATCGCCTGGCCTTACAGGAGAACTCCCGAGGTTATCATCCTAAACTCTATCGGCTGTATCTGTAGCCGTGGTCAGCACCAAGATGAAGGGTTCGTTGTCACTCCACCCCTACCACGCCATCTGCAGGAACTGTGCGAAGATATTCAAGCTGCATGGGATGGATTATCACAGGACACCACACTACATACCCTGTAATAATCCATCTCATGCAGCTTGAATATCCTCACACAGTTCCTGCAGATGGTGCGCTAGGGGTGGAGGTGGAGTGACACCAGGCCTTCTGGACACGTGACCGTTCATCTTGGTGCTGAACACGGTGCCTCCACACACGGATTCGTTGGTCGTCTCCACCAAGACAATAGCGGGACTCGTCACTGAAGATGACCTGCTGCCATTCCGAGTCACTCCATGACAGTCTGGCACAACACCATTGCAGTCTTTGGTGACGGTGACGTGGTGTTAAGGACAGTCGTCGTAACGGTCTGTGTGCATGTAGTCCTGCGTGGTGCAGCCGTCTGTCAATGGTGCTGCACTAACAGGATGACTCATGGAGGGCATCATTGCTCGCCGAATGTCTGCAATCGTGGCTCAGTCTGGTACAGCGATAAGACCCATCCCTGCTTACGTCACATGTGCAGCCAAGCATGAAACTTGAATCATTAACATGTCTCATAATGTCAAATCTACCCACAAAGTTTCATTCCTGTATGTTGATTCCTTCTGGGTGCTTTTGGTCCTTCAGGTATTCTTTTGATGACGAGTGTATTAATCTTTACACACACATGATAACCCATTAGAATTCCCTGGGTATGTATAAAAACACTTTAACCTTTAAATATTGCCCATGATATTAATCACATTGCCAGGTTAATTGGGGTATGGTCTTTTTGGGGGTTTTTTAAAAGCACTTTCAAAGTAAGATATGGCCCATAAATGTCCTCTCAAAAATACAAAAACCAGAATCACATTCTCAGATTACTGTGCGAGTCCTGTCTTTCTCTGTTTAACTTGTTAATGACTTATTAACACCATACGGTTTTGTAACGCTCTCACTCAAATAGAGCTTTTACAGAGAAACCTTCAGCACCTTCAGCAGACTATGCCGGATAGTGCTGGTGAGAAAACTCTGGATTAATCAACCAGCAAAAAACTAACAAAAGCAGCAGCTTGGTGGAGCTCCAGTTCCCCTCGGGATCTTCACTGTAACAAGAACCCTCCTAGTGTGGGATAAATTAAGTCAAATCAATGGTAATATAAAAATCATATATGGACCAAATACAATTAAATATGGAATTTTTCATGAAAACCTCACAGAATCCCAAAAAGAAATCGTGTGGTTAATTATTTGTACGGTTAAGTGTAAATTATGGAAAACACGATGTAAGATTGCCATGGAAAATTGTAAGATCGCGCCTAACCCTAACCCTAACCCAAGTGGAATTGTTTTTAAACAAATAATGACTGAACTTAAAAGAAAAAGGACTTTGGATATTTATCAGCAAAAATGTGAAAAATGGACCTTTTTAAAATATTTTTATAAATAACAAAATTATTATAATGCAATCTTGATTGAATATTTTGATGATATGTATGTATAAATGTATGTTTCTGTACAAAAAAAATCAATAAAGTATAAATAAAAGAACCCTCCTGTTGTATGAACAAGAGCGAGAGGCTACAATCACAGAGGAGCTGAACCACTGACTGTATATACAATACATATGATATAAACATTCATTCACTGTATGATCAATACACGCATTGACTGTACATATGACACGTATGATATATATGATATATGAGATATATATATATATATATATATATATATGTGTGTATTTTACATACAGTCATTGATTTTATGGTATATGATCAAAACACTCTGACTGTATAAATGATACATATGATATATATGCTCATAGACTTTACATATAATATATATGCTCATTGTGAATATGATATATATGATATAAAACCCTGTTTGTGATGCTGTGTGGAGTGCAATGTGTATTTTTCAAAAAACATAATTTCTCAGTTTCAGCATTGCATATGTTGTCTTTGTGTTATTTCATATATGTATATATATATATATATATATATACACACCTTTTTACATTTTTTTTACATTTTACATTGTGTGAAAATTTCATGATGAATGGACCAACAGAAATGGCCCAAAAAAAAGTCTGGTTCCATTAACTTATATTACAATTAAATTAGATTTTTCCCTTCTCCTGTAAAGTTGCCATTTTGGAGGTGCATGTTTTTTCTTTGCACAGTGATATATGATATATATATATATATATATAGAGAGAGAGAGAGAGAGAGAGAGAGAGAGAGAAATCTTTTATTTAAAAACTACCTTAAAACAAAGTGCAAATGTGTCATGGTGGACGTCTGGTTCCTATCAGCACCACTGTAAATAATTTCTGACTCTAGAACAGAGGATTTCACACCAAACAACGACACTACTTTAATCTTAACTGATTAAATATAGAGAACTTGAGAAGAACTCAGTTTAAGTAACTTTAATTATTCAAATTAACTCATTAAAAAAAACACCAACATAACAATACTGAACAGGGACTCTGCTCCGCCTTGTTTCTGGAGGTATAATGTTCTGTACATGAGACCTTATGATATGAAACACTATAATAACTGATTCATGATGCAGTACCTTTAAATCAGCAGGACCCAAATTCAGTCCCTAATAGTGCTCAGCTCAAGACCGCCGGCCAGTCAGATACAGATTCAGGTGTTCTCCGTACCTGTGAGTCTTTGAGAATCCACATGGCTGTTATTATATTAATCATTATTAATTTTATTACATTATAAATAAAGGTCGGCAGAGTCACTCTCACCCATACTGGTAACTGATGGAACACACCAACCAGCGAGGCGTAAAGGTGCAGCAGTTATAAACATAAAGAGGAACACACTCACTGTTGCTCCCGCACAGGCACGGACCCACACATAACACTGGGAAAGGGGGGGCGGTGATTATTACCCCGTTTCTCAGTGTTTTTCACCCCGTCCATGAAGGTACATACACCATACCATGTGGAAAAGGAGGTTCTGTGGCTTTCTGAAGGCACTCAAAGAAGCATTCAATCAAAACAAGCTATTTCAACGTTTTGAACGACTGCACATTAAAGGGCCCATATGCTTTTTTTTTTCTGATCTGTATACACAAACATACATATACAGGGGCTGGACAATGAAACTGAAACACCTGGTTTTAGACCACAATCATTTATTAGTATGGTGTAGGGCCTCCTTTTGCGGCCAATACAGCGTCAGTTCGTCTTGGGAATGACATATACAAGTCCTGCACAGTGGTCAGAGGGATTTTAAGCAGGATAGTGGCCAGGTCACTACGTGATGCTGGTGGAGGAAAATGTCCTTCTTGGTGGTATGCTGACATTACCCTGGATACCGTGGCTCTTGATACATCACAAAGACTTGCTGTCTTGGTCACAGATGCGCCAGCAAGACGTGCACCAACAATTTGTCCTCTTTTGAACTCTGGTATGTCACCCATAATGTTGTGTGCATTGCAATATTTTGAGCAAAACTGCAAAACTCTTACCTGCTAATTGAACCTTCACACTCTGCTCTTACTGTACT
>CM067479.1:9262585-9344694 GCA_034552555.1 Semaprochilodus insignis | reverse complement strand
TATACACAGTATATATATATATATATATATATATATACACACACACACACAGTATATATATATAAGAACAGCCATAATTGACTTCCACATGGCCATTTTCCAGCCTCTCATTATTACCTTTCAGAATCAAATCGTCTGTTTTTCTCACTGCCCCTTTCACAGTGATACACCGCCTGGCCAAAACAAAAGTCACCATGTGTAAATAATCATAAGTAAACACTTCAAGAGTCTCTGATCGGATAATTACTGCAGTGATTAATGTGCTTCAGCTGGGAACAGTTCTTTAACCCCAACTCATTCTTGTCAGCAGCATTCCTTAAACAACCATGTGGGAAGTCATATCCTGTGACCTCGGAAAAGATGTTAGTGTGTTTCAGAGGGGTCAAATTATCAGCATCAAGTACAAGCTGGAATGACTGGGATTTGGGTCAGAACTGTTCAACACAGTATTAACACCTGAATGGAGAGCCGGCAACTTTACGGAATAAGGTGGTTGGGAAAAATCTTGAATTCCCATGACAAGGGAGATCATTTAAATGGTTGGTGAGGTTGAATGGCATAAACTGGACAGTAGAACTCACGACTGTGTTTAATAGGGCATCTCCACATGACCAGAACTCACAAGACTGGGACCGAACGCACAGCTGTGTGGACACAAGAAAACCACCTGTTAGTGAAGCTAATCAGCTTCAGTTTGCTAGGGAGCATAAAGACTGGACTCTGAAGTGATGGAAACAGGTCATGTGGTCTGATGAGTCCAGACTGACCCAGACTGAGTCCAGACTGGGAGCATCAGGGTAAGAAGGGAAGCGCATGAAGTGATGCCGACATCATGCATAGCGTCCACTGTACAAGCCTCTGGAGGCAGTGATATGATCTGGGGGGGCTTCAGTTGATGAAAGTGAAGTCAGCTGACCACCTGAACACACAAAGTGACCAGGTTATCCCATCAACGGATTTGTTCTTCCCTGATGCCATGGCCACATTCCAGGATGACAGTGTGGAAGAGATGGTGGAAGAGTGGAAGCATGAGGAACCATCTCCACACATGAACCGCTCAAAAATGATCGCAACTCCGGATGGGAATGCATGCTGTGATGCTGCATTGAAGACTACTGAAACAATGGCACAACAAATGCCCACCACAATCTAAGCTACAGGTGGACCAACAAAATATTAGAGCGTGTGACTTCCTTTGGTCAGGCGGTATATATGGAAATGAGCTCTGTTCTGATTTGCAGCCCTCATTAGAAAAAAGTAGTATAGGCCTAAACACTCCTTATATCTTCAGCGGAGAATGGGCGGAGCTAAAGCACTGCTGCTTTTCTGTGTGTTTGTTTTTTTTTTTTTTGTTTGGTCACAAAAATAATAATTTCATGCTACTGCAGCTCGATTTCCATGCATAGACTGCACATACTGCGGAGTGAAACTAAACTTAAAAAAGTGAGAAAATGACATGATTCCCATGATATGGGCCCTTTAATTACTCCTGGAACCCCTGGGCCCAGTTTCCCAGACATAGATTAAGCCTAGTCTTGGACTAAATTGAAATGCTGATGGTGATTTACCTGGGGGTAAATCTTTTTTTTTTACTCTAGGTTTATTCCCTAATCTGAGTATGGGAGCTGTTCCAAGTACGCTGGAACACCTCACATGGCACAATCAGACTGAAGACCGTGTGTGAAATTCCCTGTACAGACTGAATTTTTAAGACCGCCAGTGCTTTCAACATTATGTCCCATTGTCCACCTGTCAGAGGTAGGTCATATAGTCTAAAGGTACAGTTTAGTGAAAAATCTCATCTACACAGCTTCTCCAAATGTAGCCAAAAAGTGTTTGGCAGTTTGCTTCTATAGTTTTACCCCTGGAGCTACAGGACTCGCAGCTTAGTGTAGATACACTAATTAGCATTGTGCTAACTGCATGCCTTCATGAAGCAAGTGTCTGTTGTTCGGAAATCCAGCTATTTTTAAAATCCCAGCATAATTACAAAGTTATGATGTAAGCAAAGTCATCCAGAGTGGGTTCGGTGTGAGCCGCTGCATTCTAGAGAAACGTACCAAGTCAGAACTGTTCACAGTGGTGGTGAATGGAACCAGACGTCCCCCTCTAAAAGCTCCCTCACAGAAAGTTACTACATGAGATGGTTATGAATACGCTGCCTGATGCCTGAGATGCTGTTTGATGATAGTTTCGGCCTTAAACTCCATTCATGGAGGGATACATGCTGCAGGAGGGTGCTGTGAGGCAAAAAGTAGTCCCTAAAGAAAACATATTATTTCAGATTTTCCCATCATCAAAATCCCATATAAGAAGGCACGTGTAGGTTCACTGGTGGTTTAGATAGTATATGAAGTGTCTGCATGTGTGTTGTAGACATGGAGACCCCTGGTTCCCACCACCACCACTGTGCAGTGGTACAGTGAGTCTTTACAATCAACTGTTTCTGAATGACTCTGTTTACATCTCAACAACTGAATTACACACAGTAATGATTTTGGCATGCAGTTAGCAGCATGCTAATTGCTAGGGCATTAGCTCCATTAATTTAGCTCCGTTGCTAAAGAAGCAAACTTTACCCAACATCCTAAGTACATGGGAAAACTATGTAGATCAGATTTTCGATCAAACTGTCACTTTAATCCCAGCCTTTCAGATCCTGAAGGAATTTATTCAGAGCCGTCTTTGTTGTCCAGCACCCTCCAGCCATGATGGCTTTCAGGATCCACCGCAGTAGCCCCCCTGCGACCAGTGGAGATGTGATGGAGCCCATGGTGGCCCCTCTGACCCTAGGGGTCACTACAATAGGCAAGCTGAGGGCCACACTGCCCACCACTCCGGCTGTGTTTCCAGCAAACAGACACACCGTCAGCGAGCAGGAGAGAGCCGATATGCCCACACACCGAGACATGATCATCAACCCATCCGCCGACAGCCAATCAGCAAGCAGAGGGAGGAGGGTGGAGCCGATCAAGAGCACGTGGGCGGTGGAACGGTCTTCGCTGAGCCACAGGAAGCCGAATGCAGACAGAACCGGCCCCAGAGCCTCTGCGGCCCATTCTAGATCCTTCTGGGCTGCAGCGAGGGACAGGCTGGACAGAGGGAGAACCGTCAGAGCTGAGGAACACGCAACGAGGAAGAATCCCACCGATGGAGCCCTGTGGTCCTACAGAGAGGCAGGGGGAAATGAAGTCTGCGACTATTTCAAATAAAAATCTTAATTAAAGTCTTAAATATTTACCTTCATTAAAACACTTCATAAATGTAATATAGATTTAACACTGTTGTGCACTCATAAAGCAGTTCTTAAGAGACACATGCGTACAACTATTATTCTAATACATTCAAAAAGAATAATATATATATATATATATATATGCCATCATTACTATGGTTAACAATAATTAGAATGGTGTCCTGTGATAATCCATCTCATGCAGCTTGAATATTCAGTTCCTGCAGATGGTGCGGTAGGGGTGGAGGTGGAGTGACACCAGGCCTTCTGGACGTGTGACACGTGACAACAAACTGTTCATCTTGGTGCTGACCACGGTGCCTCCACACACGGATTTGTTGGTCGTCTCCACCAAGACAAAAGCGGGACTCGTCACTGAAGATGACCCGCTGTCATTCTGAGTCACTCCATGACAGTCTGGCACGACACCATTGCAGTCTTTGGTGACGTTGACATGGTGTTAAGGACAGTCGTTGTAACGGTCTGTGTGCATGTAGTCCTGCGTGGTGCAGTCGTCTGCCAATGGTGCTGCACTAACAGGATGACTCATGGAGGACACCACTGCTCGCTGAACGTCTGCAACCGTGGCTGCTGGGTCAGTCAGGTACAGCGATAAGACCCGTCCTTGCTTACGTCACATGTGCGGCTGAGTGTGAAACTTGAATCATTCGCATGTCTCACAGTGTCAAACCTACCCACCAAGTTTCATTCCTGTGGGTCAATTCCTTCTGGGTGAAGCTATTGTTTTGATGATGAGTGTAATTACAGAACAGTGCTAAGACATGTTAGCTAACAAATGAGCTCATTTTTAAACAAGACTGTAGAGCACTCACATTACATTCTGTTTAAAATCAGTATTAAGTGTGTAAATGAGACTTTTAGCTGAACTGTCACTTTCAAGGTCACTGTTACTGAACTGTCCTGGACTGACTGACTGGACTGTGAACGTGCCATTTACCTTGAAGAGCTGAACAGAAGCATGCAGTGCTGAGAGTGACAGAATGATCTCCACAGACACGGTGATTAACTCCTGCACCACGTCCATCAGTGCCCCGTGAAGACCAGTACAAGATTCACTGCTGATAAAAAGAGAAAGATCAATAATCACAACAGCGCCATCTAATGACAGGCTATAGAGCTGGTGCCTGATGTTGTAGCCCGGTGTTTCTCATCCCTGGTCCTGGAGGCACCCTGCCATGCACACTTGAGGGGATTCCCTGCTTTAACACACGCCCAGCAGCTCTGAAAGGGCTTGTTAAGGAGGTGATGAGTTGAATCAGGTGTGTTGGGAGCAGGGAAGGCACTGAAACGTGCAGGGCAGGGAGCCTCCAGGACCAGGGTTGAGAAACACGGCTGTAGCCTGCACACAAGGTTCTGATTAAAGGGTTCTTCAGATTGATGGAGAGTGTGTTGAGTATATGATTCTATATAACCACACCATATGCCACACTTGTTACAACAGCAGAACCCTTTTCCATGCAGCACAGAACCATTTGTTATGCAGGTAGGCAGAACCATATACAACACACTCTCCATCAACCTGAAGAACCATTACACCAATGCAAAGAACCATACAAGAAATGGTCATATATAGATCTCTTTAGAACCCTTCCCCTTAGGGTGTGGATTAAAGGGGAATTCCACTTATAGGCTTAAACCTCTCGTTCTGCTTATCTCTCATGCATGTTAAAACCATTAGAAATGGTCAGGACCCCCACAGGACCACCAAAGAGCAGGTATTATATGGGTGGTGGATCATTCTCAGCACTGCAGTGACACTGATGTGGTGGTGGTGTGTTAGTGTGTGTTGTGCTGGTGTGAGTGGATCAGACACAGCAGTGCTGCTGGACACCTCAGGTCACTGCTGGACTGAGAATCATCCACCAATCAAAACTATCCAGCCGACAGCGTCCTGTGGGCAGCGTCCTGTAGGCAGCGTGCTGTGGGCAGCGTCCTGAGACCACTGATGAAGGACTAGAGGATGACCAACACTGCACTGTGCAGCAGCAGATGAGCTATCGTCTCTGACTGTACATCTACAAGGTGGACCAGCAAGGTAGGAGTGTCTAATAGAGTGGACAGTGAGTGGACACAGTGTTTAAACACTCCAGCAGCACTGCTGTGTCTGATCCACTCACACCAGCACAACACACACTAACACACCACCACCACGTCAGTGTCACCGCAGTGCTGAGAATGATCCACCACCCACACAATACCTGCTCTGTGGTGGTCCTGTGGGGGTCCTGACCTTTGAAGAACAGGGTAATACAGTATACAGAGAAACAGATGGACTACAGTCTGGAACTGTACACTGTCCTATATGGTCAGTGGAGCTGATAGAGTGGACACTGAGTGTAGATACAAGGAGGTGTTCGTAACTTTCTCATATGAAGGCTGCACCATCAAGAAGCAGAACTTCAGCTGGTTCTGCTAACTCACAAATGAGTAAACCTAGCTAGCTAACTTCATTCTACATCTATTGGACTACTGATAGCTTAGATATCTCAAAAACGTCATTAACTTTTCAATATTTCATAAGAAGTAGTCCGTTTGGAGCTGAGCTGTAGCTATCTTCACGACTTCCAACAGCGAACTAGAGGAAACAGATAAATGTTCCGCCTCCAAAAGGGTAAATCATAATAACTTACAACCAAAAACCATCTGTGAGTTATTAACGAGCTGTTCTAGCTAACTTACCCTCCGTCACTTCGTCACTGCCTGCAGAGCAGCGAGTCTTCACCGTGTTTACATCCAGGAACCGGCAGAGCGGCGTACTGAGCAGCGCCCCTAGCGGCTGGGAGCAGCATCACACGGAGCAATGTGTCCAAAAGTATCCGGACAGCTCTGCTGCTGATGCTTGAATCTCTCCTGCTGCTGACCATGCTCTAGAACACTCTAGAAGACATGCCTGGATGTATTATTGATCATTTGTGTAAAATGTTTTTTAAATGCAGTGTTAGTTCTAGTTATAATGTGCATGTTTAGAAAACTCCAAGCTTTCATATATAGTTATTATCAAGGAATCAGTCCCTGAAGTTTATCAGTAGAAAAGGTGTTAAAATCTGAGAGACACTTGCAACACTTTTTGTATTGTATGACTGTCTATGATCTTGTTTAATCGTTGTTTAATAATTCTGTGTCTATTTATTGTATTACTTCATACTCTTGAATATGAATGAATATGACAACCCTGACTTGTTTATCTTTCTACTGTATTTTGGTTTGTAAATCCTGTTTTGTAATGACCCATACTACTACTACTACTACTACTACTACTAATAATAATAATAATAAATTGTTATTATTATTGTTGTTGTTGTTGTTTGTTGTAATAATAATTATTATAAATATGAATTATTACTAATTATTGTTGTTGTTTGTTGTTGTAAAAATAATTATTATAAGTATTAATTACCTGTTATAATCATTATTAATATTATTATTAGTAGTAACAACAATAATAACCAGGCTGTGTATTCATTACCATTTCATGCAATAACTTTCTGTGACGGAGCTTTTAGAGCTGGATGTCTGGCTCCATTCACCACCACTGTGAACAGTTATGTTGGGGTGTAAATATTAATGAGTTTGTCCCGTAACAGTTTAGGATTTTGGTTTTGGATTTTAGGATTATGGTGTACCTCGTCTGGAAATACAGTATTTGTATCTGAAAGAGGAACAACAGTGTTTGAGGTTCACGGTATGTCAGTTCTGAACTCTCCTTATTACACATCACAGTACAGTAAACACAGTTCTACAGTCGATGGCACCTTTAAGCTATGAAACATTAAGGCGTACTGGAGAACTGAAATACATGCAAACTCATTTAGCTGTGTTAATACTAGTAAACAGTCCAATCAAACTCTTATTACTGTATAATATAGTGCAGTTACTGAAGGATTATTGAACCACACCCCCTACAAACGTCCACAAGAGGGCGCACCAGCATGTCATATGGTCTTTTCATTAATCAAGAACAAGACTCTTAATCAGCTCAGTGTAGGTGAAGAGACTCTAGTGTCTCTCAGTCCACCAGTCTTTAATAGAAGATCATTAATTAGTCTGACACTGATGATCAAAAGCACAGAACACTGAAGGAGAACAGGTTCCATTAGCTAGAACCAAGCTCTGTCCAACAGGTCAAAACAAGCTCAAAACAACGTTTTTACGGTTCTCTCGTTTGGACATGTTACTTTTTAATGCTCACACAAGCCAAAAGGAAGGACAGATCTGGCCATAACGTAGTGGAGGTCAAGTAAAAAGTCCCCCAGGAGGGAAAAACACTCATCATTGAAAACAGCTGCACCCAGAAGGAATCAACCTACAGGAATAAAACTTGGTGGGAAGGTTTGACATCATGAGACATGCAAGTTTCACTCTCGGACGCGCATGTGATGCAAGCAGGGACAGGCCTTTCCATTCTGATTTGTACTGTTGGGATGGGAGTGTCCTTTGGATGTGAAGTATGTGAAGAGTTCGAAAGCAATTCCTGCAGTTGGAAGAGTTGGAGAAGGGTCGCATCGTAGGGCTCCAGGAAGTGGGATGGTCTTATAGACATATTGCATGCCATTCCGGTCATGCGGATGCTACCACAGCATGCTGTTGGCAGCATTGGATAGAAGCAGGCTTGCACCAGTGACATGAAGGATCTTGGAAACCTACACGAACCACAGAGAGAGAGAACCAACGGATTGTCTGACATGCATCGGGTGACCCAACAGCCACGACTGCAGACATTCAGTGAGCAGTGATGCCTCCATCAGTCATCCTGTTAGTGCCAGCACCACTGGCAGGCAGCTGCACCATGCAGGACTACAACACCACGTCAGAGTCACCAATGACTGCAGTGGTGTCGTGACAGACTGTCATGGAGTGACTCAGAATGGCAGCGGGTCATCTTCAGTGACGAGTCCTGCTTTTGTCTCTCTCGGTGGAGACGACCAACGAATCCGTGTGTGGAGGCACCGTGGTCAGCACCAAGATGAACGGTTTGTTGTCACACGTCCTGAATCACCTTCTTATCATCATTTATTGTTCCTGGTAACCTTTATCTTCCCTCCCAATAGCACTGCAATCCCACACTTCCTTCTGGGTGCAGCTACTCTTTTGATGGTAAGTGTACATCACTAAAGATACATCAAAGTTACTGTACAACACTGCTTCTGTTTCCATTTAAATAAAGGGGAAGTATTTAAAAAAAACCCAAATATCATAATACATATTACACGTCTTCATGTATCGTGATATTATCATTTTTGCTATATTGTCCATCCCTACCTACGATGTACACTACACCATATGTTATTAAGTTAATAGTTGCTGTTTATTGTGCTCTGGGCCGGACTATGACTCGGTATGGTTTGGCCTTGAGGACCACCGAAGCCACGCCCCTCAGGTCAGGAAGCTCCTCTGGGTTTTCAGGGAGGAACTGGAAGTCTCGCAGCAGGTACGCTGTGAACAGGAACAGCTCCATTTTGGCTATGGATTCTCCAAGGCACAGCCGAGCGCCCCCTCCAAATGGCATCAGCGCCCGCAGGGAACCACCACCCCCCTCCAAAAAGCGCTCTGAAATATACAGCACACCCTTTCACCATTATTCAGCACAGCTGCGAGTTCTGCTCTTTGTCTTGGGGTATTTTCATGTGTTCTCTTTACCTGGTCTGAAGCTGTACGGGTCAGTCCACACCTCCGGGTCATGATGGGCTCCAAATAAATTTGGGATAATGACAGTGTTCTTGGGGATGAAATATCCTGCAATGCTAAAAGAGACCATGACCTTGTATATAATATACATCATTCATTTTATGTGTCATTTTTTCTGCAACCAAATCAGTTTTAGTAGTTTTTTGATAGCAGATATTTATAGCTTTTGGATTGTACATCTTAAATTTTGATCGGCGATTCTTAACTTTTAAACAGTGTTAGTAATCTTTTGAACAGCGATTATAAACTTTTCAACAGGTATTTGTAATTTTTAACCAGTGGTTGTAAACTTTTGAACAGTGATTCAAAGTTTTGAACAGTCATTCTACATTTTTGAACACTGATTCTAAACTTTTGGACAGTAATTCTAAACATTTGAACAGGTATTTGTAACTTTTGAACAGTAATTACAATATTCCGAACAGATATTGGTCATTGTAACCAGTGTTTGTAAGCTTTTGAAAAGTGATTGTAAACTTCTGATCAGCAAACTTAAACTTTTGATCAGTATATCTAATATTTTAGTGATTCTAAACTTTTGATCAGGTATGTGTAACTTTTGAACGGTTGTTTGTATCTACTGAGCTGTGATATGTAATCAGCTATGAACATTTGAGCTGGTGTACCTGCTGTCTTGTTTGGCCTTGTGTGGGACAGCAAGAGGAGCAACAGGCCTCAGCCTCAGCACTTCATTAATCAGTGCACAAAGATAGGGCAGCCTGTGTCTGTCACTATAGTGAGGATACTGTCCCTTTAACACACAGCACAGCTCCTCATAGGCTGCAGTCTGAACCTACAGAGCAACAGAGGAGGACAACAGTCAGAGAAAAAGAGGGAAGGAGAGATCTGAAAATAAACAGAAAGCAGAAGACATGTAGTAAGAATTACTCCAGGCCACCCTGCTTTTTGGGTGAGGCAGAATATGGGACTGGAATACAATAACAACCGCATAGCAACACCCTACAAACGACCTGAGATACTATTCAACCACCTAGTACCACACCAGAAAGCACCTGGGATACCATGCAACCACCTTGCAACACCCTAAAAGTATCTGAGATAACATGGACTCACCTAGCAGCACCCTAGAAAGTACCTGGAATACTATGCAACCAACTAGAAACACCCGAGAAAGTACCTGAGATAACATACAAACCTATTAACCCCCTAGACAGTACCTGAGATAACATGTAACCACATAGCAACAACTAAGAAATTATGTGGGGTATCAAGAAACTGCATAGCAACACCCTTGAAAGTACATGATATAACATGCAACCACCTAGCAACACCCTAGACAGTACCTGAGATAACATGCAACCACATAGCAACAACTAAGAAATTCTATGGGGTATCAAGAAACTGCATAGCAATGCCCTAGAAAGTACCTGAGATACCATGCAACCACATTGCAACAACCAAAAAATGACCTGGGATATCATGCAACCTCCTAGAAACACCCTAGAAAGTACATTGCAATATGATGCAACCAAATAGTAATAACCAAGAAATTGCTTGGGATACCATGCAACCATCTAGAAACACCCTAGAAAGTACTATGCCTGGGATGCCATGCAACCACTTATCAACAACCAAGAAACCACACACCAAAAACCACTATCACACTATCAGAGCCATGCAGCAACAGCCAAACATCCACCTGTGATACTACAGCAACCACATAGCAACAATCCAGCAATACCAGTGAACTGCCTAATCTGAGCACTTAATTAGAATTTTCAGAAAACACACTAATATAATTAATAAAATCGAATCATATAAATGATATAATAATTATATAATATAAAATTATAAATAATATAATTTTTAATGTGTGATAGTTGATATGTTCCGGATACAGACACAATTGATCAGAACCCCTACCGTCAATCCACCTCTACCCCTATTAATTCCACATTCTCTGTACCTCTGGTCTGTGTAAGAGGAAGGCCACGGTCCAGCTGAGCCAGGCAGCTGTGGTCTCTGTTCCTCCTATCAGTAGATCTACTGTGGTCATGTGTATCTGAGACTCGGTGAGAGTCTGTGAGGTAAACAGCACAGATACAGAGACTCATAACCAAAAGAAATATGCATTACAAACTGTACAAATGACTTATTGTAGATTTTTGAAGTGAAAAGTAAACATAACCTCTAAAACAAAAACAGAAAGATTCAAAGCTGGATACAGAACCATTACCAAGCTGTGATATCTGCCAAAGGAAGTGTGAAGTAATGTCCAAACTTGCATTACTATTGTGTTTATTTTTTAAGTTAATGAAATATAAATTAATTATGAATTAACACTGCAGAAAAAAATATTACTTTTTAAAATAGTCTTTGAAAAAATTAACAAATGTATATAATTTGGTATATAAATATAAATATATATATAATGTATATAAATCTATATGCAGCTGAGGACCTCCTGATTGGCCATGTACAGTAGATAATGCAACTGTGTCCAGTAGATAGTGTGTGAAATTTTACCCTCATATCTTCATATGTGTCTGAAATACAGAGGCTTTAAAACGTGGGTGTGAAGTTTTGTCACATTTTTACCTATTGAGGTTAGATACACAACTTTTACATATGTTAATATATTGTTTTTACATTGGTATAAATGTCTTTTTGGGCGTAATTTGCTTTTTGTTTTTATTTCAATGGCTCATAAATCAGAAACCTTTGTTATCATAAGACACAGCCATACTGGTAATGCTTGTGCTATAGTAATGAATAATATATGGCAAAGTTTGAATTATCTGATATATCCTGGTGTGGAGATATTGAAGTTCAAAGTTTGCTGCAATGCACTAATTATTTTCTTCCCAGATATTCAGCAAGGCAGAATATGGCACACATCTATTTCTGTATTCTCTGTTTTTGGAAGTTAAACACACTTAAATCCAATATTAATCATTGACAATTTCCTAAAAGTTCAAAAGTTATTACATGTGAAAAAATTAGAACCACAATTCTGAAGCCCTCTATAGCTCAGAAACTAACGAAGATACAATCTGCTTACTGGAAACAAAAATATGAAACAAATCAGAGAAACATTTCTGGCCAATAAAATAACATAGTTTATTGTTTATGTTTGTAATTAAATGAGACCCTCTAAACATTACTGACAGGTGATCACCTCAGGTATGTTTAATGAAATATTACAGTATAATATGCTTATCAATCCTAAAACTTAAACCTAAAACAATCCTAAAATGTAAAATAGAATCTCCTTGTAATTGAATTGACATGATTATAGTTTATTTACCATCTTCTGTGTTGTACCCTCTGATGGCTCGATGCATTGAAGAAGCATGGCGGTGAGGGTCCCACCTTCTTTAACACTGCTTTTCTGCTAAACCAAATAAACAGAATAACTCCCCAGATTGACAACTCCAGCTTCATATCTGGTACATTTATTAATAGAAATACGTTATTTGTAACTGTGTCAATTGTATTTACATTTAAACACTGTTGTACCTTAAACTCATCCAAATGACCTTTAATTAACTTGTCCCGCCTGGCTACCTCTTTCATAAGGCGGGAGAAAGGAGGATTTGGCAGCTTCTGTAAAAGCAGAGTAATATTCACAATAGTTTGAATAAAAATTATATTTATTTATCCAGAATAAAGATCTAAAAAAATATATCCTGAATAAAGTTTTAATGAAATTAACATTCTTAATGAAGCTCTGATAAAAATTAACATCCAGAATAAAGTTCAAATACAATTAACGTCTAGAATGACATCCTAATAAAATTAACATNGTGCAGCGCTGCAAAGCACAATGGGTCATCCGCCGGTGGTCCTTCCATCCTTCACTGTAATCTCCCAGGGAGATGCTCCACCCACCACCTGAAACCTTATCACCTGAGGAACATAGGTCAGGAAAGTAATTCTAGCATATGAAGTCCAATGAAAAACATGTATCTCCACTTTTCTCCATTTTTACTTTTATGCATTATTTGAACACATCAGCTGCTGTTTACACTGAGTGAGAAACTCATCATGAATGGACCAACACAAATGGCCCAAAACTGTTTTGAAAGATGTCTGGTTCCATTGACTTACATTAAAGTTAAATGAGGTTTTTGGCCTCTCCTGTAAAGTTGCCATTTTGGAGATACTTGTTTTTCTTTGGACAGCAACGATATATTACATTAAGTTAATTGAAAAAATGCAAGACTAAATAAATTTAGCAGTAACTGTAAATGCTAGCAGGGTGCTAGGAGTAACATTACCTGTGTATGAAGGTGGTCTTCCTGCAAAGTCTGACCACTTTTTGACCAGGGCCTCGCGAATGACCTCACTACTGTTTAGGATCACCATGGCTGGAAGATAAATATTACAATAACCATGAACTACTGAAGTGAAACAGTTTAGAATATTTTCAGATGATAAACGTTTTATACACTTTTTATCCATTTTCTTCAAAGTGTACTCATGAATTTAATATTTTCTCAGTTCCAATTTAGTCCTTTATGTTTAGCCCCTGGTTCTGTAATTTGGGTCTTAGTTCACTTTTAAGACAATCATTATTCTGAGATACTGTCTTATTATTGTGAGACATTTTCTCTTTATTTTGAGAAGCATTCTCATTTTTAAATATTCTCATTTTTCATATACTAAGTCAGTTTTTAAGACACTATCTCATTGTTTTTGAGACATTGCCTCAATTTTTGAGACACTAGCTTATTGTTTTAAGATACTATCTCGTTATTCCTCATTATTACAATGAGACATTATCTAATGATTGAGACATTATCATAATAATTTAAGACGCAATCATTATCTCATTTTGAGAAATTACTTGAAAAATGAAAAAATGAAATAGCGTTTCACATTAATGACTCATAATGACATAATGACATCACTTATCATGACAAAATAAAGACTTATCAAAAAATAATAGATTAGTTATTTACTTAATAATGAAAAATAATAATTAGGTGCTGAATGTATTTATTTTAAAATTGCAGAAATAGTCTTATCTATATGTTTTCAGGCAGATGAAACGGTTCTTATTAACTGGTGCTGCCGCAGTAGAGGCGGTAGATGTGTCCATAGTGACGGGCCAATGTGGTGAGGTGAATGGGCAGGTGGTCTTGGGTCAGGTCCAGCATGTTTCCCAACAGGGGAAGAGTAGGGGGTCCAGGGAGAGAGTGAGAGAAAAAGCGAGGTTTGGGCACAGCAGCTGGACAAAAGAGAGAGAAATATACATTTACTGCATTTGTGTGAATTTTAATGGAATAATCGAGTGTTTAAAACATAATATCTGTTATACTCTGCTGTACATAGAGCATCACAAAGAATTAGGTCAAACTGCACTCCCACAAGAAAAATACTGTTTTAGAATTTATGAAGTGTTCAGATCTTAGATATTTAGAAGGATTGTGTTTTGATCTGTTTATATATTTTAATATATTAATAGAAATAGAGAAACTAAATATATACAGAATCAACATTTATAGGGTATCTTATAATGTCTCAAACCCCCTAACCCCTACGTTTACACTAATCCCCTAACCCCTACATTTACACTAAACCCCTAAACTCTAACCCCTACATATGTGCTAAACCCTAACCTCTACATGTACACTAAACCCTTAAACTCTAACCCCTACATACGTGCTAAACCCTAACCACTACATTTACACTAAACCCTAACCTCTACATTTACACTAAACCCTAACCCCTACATTTACAGTAAATCCTAACCCCTACATTTACACTAAACCCCTAACTCCTACATTTACACTAAACTCTAACCCCCTACATTTACACTAAACCCTAACCCCTTCATGTACACTAAACCCCTAA
Source organism: Semaprochilodus insignis (assembly GCA_034552555.1). Lineage (NCBI taxonomy): Eukaryota > Metazoa > Chordata > Actinopteri > Characiformes > Prochilodontidae > Semaprochilodus > Semaprochilodus insignis. Next base: position 9,329,933 of record CM067479.1, on the reverse strand, counting down.
ACTCTAACCCACCATTTACACTAAACCCTAACCCCTATATGTACACTAAACTCTTCTAAACTCCCCTTTTTACATATGCACTAAACATTAACCCCTACATTTACACTAAACTCTAACCCCTACATTTACATTAAACCCTAACCCCTACATTTACACTAAACTCTAACCCCTACATTTACACTACACTCTAACCCCTACATTTACACTAAACCCTAACCCCTACATTTAGACTAAACCCTAACCCCTACATGTACACTAAACTCTAACCCCTACATTTACACTAAACCCTAACCCCTACATTTACACTAAACTCTAACCCCTGCATATACACTAAACCCTACCCCCTACATTTACACTAAACCCCTAACCTCTATATTTACCCTAAATCCTAATCTACACTAAACCCTAAGCCCTACACCAGTCACTACTGAAACATCTGGTAAGTTTGGATAGTGTTTGGACTGTTTTAGGAAGTTTAATTGTTAGTTTTAATATGTAATAATTATGGAGATGTAGGGTCACTTAAAAGATGTTTAAAAATCCAAGTTCAGTTAAAAGTTCCTAATGTGTTTTCAGCCCTGCCGTATCGGTAGTGTACAAGTCATTACATAATTTCAACATGTTTCTCTAAAATTAGACAAGAACTGATTCTGCATGAACCCATGACAGAAGTCAGTGACCAGCAGCTTCTTAGATAAGGCCACATGTTTGAGTAATGATGATAATCGGTTCCTACTGTTATTTATTACTGTTCATAACACATTATTACTCTGCTGTAGTGAGCGGTTCCACCCAATTGCTGCTTTTCGTCGAATGTGTTATTGTAAACTATCAATTAAATTCTCAGCAAATGTGAAAAAGAGACCTTTAGACTGACCTCCATCTGGATGGATCCGTCTGTAACACTGAGCTGACAGATGGACGACTAGCCTCCACGCAATGAAGAGCAGTGCAGCTGCTACTACACTCAACACAGATACGTACATACTGAGAAACTCCTCCGAACTGCATCCGCACCCTAAACCTGCCTCATCCTTTTATCACCCCACCCACACACGTCTGTCTCAACCCCTCTGTGTTTTTGTAGGCCTCCTCTGTAGATCAGGGAGAGATCATGTCAACATTGTTTCGGCCTTCACACCAAAACCATAACAGAGCAAGGGCAGCTTGACATATTACAGCGAATACCGACCTTGAATCCAAGTCCTGGGTTTGGTCATCACTGGTAGCTATGAGGCTGGATGATCGAACAGTCACATCAGATTCATTCAGTGAGCTGTCAGTCCTTTATTACACTTGGCAAGTGAAATGATCTTAACTATAGTCCATATCTGTAACATTTCGCATTTAGAGACTGTTCTTATCCTTTTCTCATTCTGCTTATGTTGCTTTTGTGCTTATCTTGCTATCTGGTGTGGACCAGAGGAGGATGGGTTCCCCTTTTTATATATGCACTAAACACTAACCCCTACATTTACACTAAACTCTAACCCCTACATTTACATTAAACCCTAACCCCTACATTTACACTACACTCTAACCCCTACATTTACACTAAACCCTAACCCCTACATTTACACTAAACCCTAACCCCTACATTTACACTAAACCCTAACCCCTACATTTACACTATACCCAACTCCTACATATACACTAAACACTAACCCCTACATTTACACTACACTCTAACCCCTACATTTACACTAAACCCTAACCCCTACATTTACACTAACCCCTGACCCCTACATTTACACTAAACTCTAACTCCTACATATACACTAACCCCTAACCCCCTACATTTACACTAACCCCTAACCCCCTATATTTACACTAAACCCATTTTGAGACTATTGTTCTTATCCTTTTGTTATCCTGTTTATGTTGCTTTTGTGCTTGTCTTGTTATCTGGTGTGGAGGATGGGTTCCCCTTTTGAGTCTTGGTTCCTCCTCTTGAGGGTTCTTCCTCTTGCTCTGAGGGTGTTTCTCCTTGGCTTGCTCACTGGGGGCTTGAACCCAGATTCTCTGTAAAGCTGCTTTATGACAACGTGATGCAGCTCTGGTGTGCCTCAGGGAGGCGTTGTAGCAGATTGGTTCACCCAGTTGGTCTTTCCCAGCTTAGCAACTATAACCATGCCTGGGATAACTCTGAAACACTTTACAGTATGCCACACATTTGTAAAATTGCCCATTTTTCCATAAACTGAAGATTAGAGAGGAGGTGATGAGTAAGATCTCAGTTAAAGTGTGGAAGAACTCATTACCAAACTAGAAAAGAGCTTCTCTGGAAGACCTGTTAAAGCAATTGAAGCATCAGTGCTGATTCGGCTAGTGAACAGCCTGGATTACCGATCCAACATGCCCTTTGTAATAACTATGGTTCTAGCATACATAACCATAAATCTACCATGTGCTACTATGGTATCTAATGGTAACTATGTTTATACTATGATTCTGCCATGGTTCTACTGTGGTAGTTTGTAGTAACTATGGTTATAGCATACATAACCATAAATCTACCATGTACTATTAAGGTATTTAATGGTAACTATGTTTATACTATAAACATATATGATGGTTTTGCTATGGTATTGTATGTTAACTATGGTTATAGTATAGTTAACCTTGAATCTACCATGAACTACTATGGTATCTTATGGTAACTATGTTTATAATATCATTCTACAATGGTTCATAGTAACTATCATTATAGTATAGTTATCCATAAATATGAAGTTATCTACTATGGTATGCCATGGTAACTGTGTTTATACTATGATTCTGACATGGTTTTACTGTGGTAGTTTATAGTAATTATGGCTATAGTATACGTAACCATGAAACTACCATTAACTACTATAGTATCTTATGGTAACTATGTTTATACTATGATTCTGACATGGTTTTACTATGATCTTGTATGGTAACTATGGTTATAGCATAGTTAACAATGAATCTACCATGAACTGCTATAGTATCTTACGGTAACCATGTTTATACTATAATTCAGCCACGGTTTTACTATGGTATTGTATGGTAACTATGGTAATAACATAGTTAACCATGAATCTACCATGAACTGCTGTAGCATCTTACGGTAACCATGTTTATACTATAACTCAGCCACGGTTTTACTATGGTATTGTATGGTAACTATGGTAATAACATAGTTAACCATGAATCTACCATGAACTGCTATAGTATCTTATGGTAACCATGTTTATACTATAATTCAGCCACAGTTTTATTGTGATTGTTTATGGTAACTATGGTTATAGTATATTTAACCATGAATCTACCATGAACTACTATAGTATCTTACGGTAACTATGTTTATACTACGATTCTGACATGGTTTTACTGTGGTAGTTTATATTAGGTTACAGTTAACTAGTTGTTAACTAACTGTGAATCTACCACAGACTACTATCTAATGGTATATAGATCAACATTGTTAATCACCTTCAAAACCAGAATTTGTTGTGCTTTGGATGCTGCTATGGCTTTGACATCACTCAAAAGTACTCTGAGGCATAGTTAAGTTTAATTATGTTCCAATGATTTAAACTATAACTTGTATGACTATGAGTGAAAACAAACGAGGCTGCATGGAGATATTAGTGTGATTTATTGATTTGTAAGTTAATTTTGTAAGTCGACAGCCCTGCTTTACTGGCGACTCGTGTGCGCAGGTTATGACGCAGGAGGCAAAAAGATTCCGGAAGTTTCCTTTCCCTCCTTTCTGTCAGGCTGACAAACCGGTAGCATTCGTTATTATGTCATTTCCATGTATTTGTTAATACGGACACATCTGAGCTAAAATTGGGGGAAAATACACAATTTCTAGATCCAAAATGGTTACATTCGGCGCGTTAGGATGCTAGCTAGCCCATTAGTATGATAACTAGCACGTTAGCTGGCGTGCTACTTCGCGGTTAGCATGTTGGTTCCGGCGTTAGCGCATTAGTTCAGGCGTAACCATGTTAATAGCGCGTTATCAGCAGTTAGCATGTTATTTTCGGCGTTAGTAAAGTAACTGGCGAACACGTTAGCTAGTGCGTTAGTTTGCGAATAGCACGTTAGTTCAGGCGTTAGCACGTTAGCTAGCGCATTAGTTTGGGGTTAGGACGTTAGTTCAGGGGTTAGCACGTTAGCTTGGGGTTAGCGTGTTAGTTCAGGCGTTAGCACGTTAGCTAGCGCGTTTGTTTGCGATTAGGAAGTTGGCACGTCAGCTCGAACTTGTGCGAACTTGTGCCAAGAGAGAGTGGTACCTCTCTCTTAGCACATTATCCCGGTGGTTAGCGAGTTAGCTTGAGGATAGGGGGTTAGCTCGTGGTTAGCATTTTAGCTTAGGGATAGGGGCTTTGCTTGTATTTAGCTCTTAAGCTGGGGCCTCCTCACACGATCTTAATGAGAGCAACCTTATAAGATAATAAATATGATTTCTGTGGTGTGGTTATTAAGTTGAGATGCTGCCTGTATGTTTCCTCACGCCACATTTTGCGATCTAACTGGGTCTGGCTAAATGGTGTAGTATCATTCTAAAATCTTAAATATTAATGTTATTGAATTAAAATGCCCCTATGAACATCATTTATATGAATATGAATCTCTGCAGGATTCCAGTACCAAACAGCTGCTGTCCGGCATTGGCAGATACCTTGGTGACAACACAGAAGTGCTATCTATTGAAAGAGCATGTAAGTTGTATTATTAGTTTGATGTTCCTTATTATTTAGATGTGTGATCTGTAAAATGTTTTTTATAGTAATTGTTAAAAATATAGATATACCCTTGGGGCCCCCCCCCCCACTGGGCTGGGTTGCCTGCCTTGCAGGTTAGGTAGCGAGCTAATATCACAGTCCACTGGTGCCAAACTTCTGCATTATTCTGCATTAACTGAAGAAGTGTAACTCACCGTATCACAGAGAATGAGCCAGAATGATAACTGAGTAGTGTTTTTTTAAAGCTCAGATGTTTTCAAAGAGCGAGAGCCTCAGTCAACACAGTGGAAGCTTGGACCTGGGCATGTACATTTACATTAACATTTTTAAGGCCTTTAGCCGACGCTCTTATCCAGAGCGACTTACAGCCGGGCTTAGTGTTCCATTGGATAATGTTTCCCAGCTAGTACATGAAGGTTAGAGCCTAAAACACCCCTTGAGCTCTGATGCTGCCTGAACAAGAGCCAGTGCTGATACCTAGAGAGAAGAATACAGGGTAAAACACAGCAGAAGTGCACTACCTGGCAACCCCAAGCCAGTGCTCATGGCTAGAGAGAAGAAACGCTAAGCTCAGTGTTAGCTCCAAAACAAAGCATTTCAGTATACAGCTCTGGAAATAAATAAGAGAGCACTCCGGTTTCTTCTTAAATCAGCATCTCCACATGTAGAGCAGGTTCTTAGTGAGGAACAGAAGGTTGTGTTCTAGCTTTACTGGCAGATACAGTGAGCGTCTGGTTCGTAAGAACAAGGTCAAGCAGCAAACACACAAGACAACACAGCTACAGTCTGGCAGAGGGCCAAAGGCACTCTACTGACAGTGATGAGTGCCACCTCATTCCAATGTCCCTTAACCACCGTAAGATGACCTCAAGTGACCTACAGAAAGACTGGCGAGCGGTGGCTGGGGTGAAATGCACAGCGAGCCTGGTTCTAAAAACAGGCTTCTGGAGGCATCATTAGTGATTTTCTAAATAAACAGATCTAAAATACAATATCTGATCTGGAATTTGGGAGACATGTTTCCAGTAGGGTATAGAATAAAACAGAACTGCTCATTTTGGTCAAACACAAACCCAGAAACTGTACAACTACAGGAACTGATCGTTTGGAGGTGGTCCCTTTTTCCAGAGCTGTACACATCTACTAGTGCTCACTCACTGAAGTGCTTTACAAAGAGATGGGTCTTCAGTCTGCGTTTGAAGGCGGAGAGAGACTCAGCTGTTCGGACAGTCAGTGGGAGTTCATTCCACCATCTGGGCTCCAGGACAGAGAAGAGTCTGGAGGCTTCTCTTCCATGCGTCTTCAGGGATGGCGGGTCGAGTTGAGCTGTACTTGAAGCTTGAAGGGCTCGAGGTACAGGTCGACTCTTAACCATCGCCATAAGGTAAGGAGGGGCTGGTCCATTCTTGGCTTTGTAGGCATCAGAGTTTTAAATCTGATCTGGCAGCTACAGGAAGCCAGTGAAGGGAGCGGAGCAGTGGAGTGACATGACAGAACCTGGGAAGATTGAAGATGAGCCGAGCTGCTGCATTCTGGATCAGTTGCAAGGGCCTGATGGCCCATAGAGGAAGACCAGACCGGAGCAGGTTGCAGTAGTCTAGCCTTGAAATGACCAGAGACTGGACGAGCAGCTGGGTGGCCTCTTGAGAGAGGAAGGGTCGAATCCTCTGCGTTCATGACGTAACACGTGGATAGCCAACTCAGCAAGTGTCACTGCAGCAACCTTCCACCAACCTCGAAAACGACCAACCCCGTGTGGAGGCTGCTCCCACACCAGATAGGGCGTCTGTTGATTACAGTAGACTGAACTGGGGGCCTATTAAGGAGCATTGTGAGGTACGGAGTATAAAGACAGTAGTGTGTGAGGCTGTACGCTGGGCGCCTGTGTGGATTATTGTATAACTTTAATGGCTGAACTTCATCCTGAATTATTACCCCAGGACCTGGCCTAAAAGAAGCCATTCATTGGGAATCAAGTGGTGATTCAGTGTATATCATGGACGTGGCTGTAAAGCTGAACAGCCGATCAAAAGGCCACAGTGTAAATGCCAGTGGAATCCCGTTCACGGCCAAACCAAAATCCATCCTTAAACCGCTATCCAGAAACGGATCCGCTGTTAAAACAGCATGGTAGCAAAACGCTACCTGGAAAAACAGGAAAACTGATACACAGCATTCCTGTCAGCATTTCACACCCTCTTCAGCTGCTGGTCATTCCCAAATGCCGGCATTAATATTTCAGTAACTTATTTGAGGTCATTGATTTGTGACCCACAAACGTATGTTGGTGTAGAATGCCGCACCCCAACAAGGCCAGAAAGGAGGAGACTGTGAATGAACTTTATGTTATGCAGGTTAGTATCGCCGGAGAAGCTGAACAGTGTTCGCTTGTTTGAACTTTGAGATGTAAAACTCAGTAAATTGTGTTAATGAGTGTTAATGTAGTGTGTTATTAGTCTGTAAATACTGTGTATTGGTGTGTGTTACAGGTGTGTGTATGTAGTGTGTTGCAGTGTAATTACTTTGTGAGTAAGTATGAGTCTCTATGTAGTGAAAATAGAATTTTTCCAAACATTTTTATAGATTTTAAACTTTTTTATTTTGATTGTTGAAGTTTAATTTTAAGTTTTTTTTATTCCAGTTTTTATTCCAGAATATTTCTAAATGTTCCTATATAAGATTTGAATTTCTTAACATTTCAGTTTTTATTTTATTTTTTCTAAAAATCCAAATCAGAGTGCTAAGGAGATTGGATTGTTTTTTGGAAATTTCAATTTAAAATGTTTGTAACTTGAATGTTGAGGTGATTAGATTCTGCTTCAACATTCCTATTTGCAATTTCAGAGAGACTAACTTTTATTTCTATTAAGAATGTTGAGGTGAATTTGTTTTTTTTGTCCGAACATTCCAACTTACAATGCTTGAATTTTTTCCAGATATTCCTGTTTAATTTTTTTAATTTGGAGATTGATTTCTATAAAGAATGTTGAGGTAATCTGATAATTTTCAAACATTCCAACTTAAAATGTTTAGGAGGTTTAAATGTTATTGGCACATTCCTAATTAGAATATTTTGGAGATTAGATATTTAACTGTATATTTTTTACTATAATATAATAAAATTAAATGTAATATTTAACATTACAATTTAAAATGTTGAGATTATTATTTTTATATATTGTGCCTTCACGTCTATGGGGGTAAATTCTACTTTAAATGCCTACTGTACGAAAAACACTCACACTGTCTGTCCCAGTAGTGTTCTGGTGGCTCTAGCTCAGAGGTTCTATAATTCATTATTAAATGACAATAGTAAGAAGATGAAAACCCACAGTTGTGTTTATCCAACTTTATGAATCAAACAAATGGAGCTTTGATGTCTTGGTTGGTCAACTGTTGTTGTGCTTTATTTTGTATTTCAACAAAACCTCATATATAAAAAACAACACACATTCACAGAAAGCAACTCTAAACCACTAACAGGGCCTGGAACCATCAACGGGCGACAGAAGAGTGGAGATAAACGAGGGGGCTTTAACGTCCAGCAGAAGGGAACAGTGCATTCGGTACAGCAGCAGTGAAACTGCTGGAGAATTATAAATATGCAGAAACGTAATAAACACTGCAGGTCAACCAGTTTATTCTGAAATGAAGGTGTTAATGAGGTGCTGCAGTTACAGCCTCTACTCTTCTGGGAAGGCTTTACATTGCTGCAGAAACATTGCTGTGCGGATTTGATTGAGCATTAGAGTGAGGTCAGGCACTGATGCGGAACATTGTTGTGATAATTTGATTGAGCATTATTGAGGTCAGGTATTGATGTTGGAACATTGCTGTGACAATTTGATTGAGCATTAGAGCTTGGTCATGTTGAACATTGCTGTGACAATTTGATTGTGCATTAGAGTGAGGTCAGGTACTGATGTTGAGCATTGTTGTGATAATTTGGTTGAGCATTAGAGCTTGGTCATGTTGAACATTGCTGTGACAATTTGATTGAGCATTAGAGTGAGGTCAGGTACTGATGTTGAACATTGCTGTGATAATTTGATTGAGCATTACTGAGGTCAGGTATTGATGTTGGAACATTGTTGTGATAATTTGATTGAGGATTAGTGAGATCAGTTACTGATGTGGAACATTGCTGTGACAATTTGATTGAGCATTAGAGTGAGGTCCTGTACTGATTTTGAACATTGCTGTAAACATTTGATTGAGCTTTAGAGTGAGGTCATGTACTGATGTTGAACATTGTTGTGAGTATTTGATTGAGTATTAGTGAGGACAGGTACTGATGTTGGAACACTGCTGTGAGGATTTGATTGAGCATTAGTGAGGTCAGGTTCTGATGTTGCAACATTGCTGTGAGATTTTGATTGAACATTAATGAGATCAGGTACCAATTAGTTCTCGATCACTTCAACTCAACCCAGAGGTACTGTATCGAGCTCCATCATTCCGGAGAACGCAGTTCCACTGCTCCACAGCCCAGTGCAGATGGACTTCATATCCCTCTAGCCTCTGCTTGGCCCTGAGCATGGTGACCTCATGTGCAGCTGCTCCAGAGCGTCCCGTTCTGTTTGTCAGTGCTTTTCTCTGGAGCTTGTACCAGCAGTGTCAATAACAGATGACCTTAAAGTAACTTAAGTTACTCATTAGAAGGACTTTATAGATACTTTTGGACCATCAGATCTGGGGTACTAACATAGCAAACCCCCCTAGTAGTTATATAGTAGGCCTATATTGTTTGTTTAAATATTCAAAAAGTTCAGTGTGCAGTAGAGTCGTGTGCAGTGTTGGTGTGTGGTTTGGCTGAGCATGGCTGAGGTGGTTGTACAGTGTGTATTTGGGGTATGTTTCAACCCTCAGCGGTTCAGAGAAGCCGGCCGCAGCTTCATCTCAGTGAACGGGATGGAGGCGTCTTTACCCTTCCAGTCTATCCACACCACTCCCTGAGAAACAAACACAATCAGGTCAGCATTGCCGATAGTCTAGCACTACAAAAACTGGCATCTTCAAAAGTGAAATGATTTTATTTTGGTACATTTAATATTTATTTTAAAACTTTTATTATTATTATTATTATTTTAAGGTTCTGTTAAGTAAAATGATCTCACTATATTGGAAATTCATTTTGCTTGTTGTAAGAAATTTCATTTGTCATCGTAATGAGATCCTTTTAACAGTGAAACCAGTAAATAATGTCTAGAAATAAGCAAAATAATCTGAGGATATTGCTAAAATGTCTCAAAATTAGATCTGCTAGATACACTGACTAAATTTTAGATCTTTCCAGCCAGTTTTTGCAGTGTGTCCAGTACAACTGTGTTATAACCAACGGATGAAGGCTGTATATTGCTAAGTCAAGTGCTTCTTACAGCTAAATGAGGATCTCATACCTGATTCTCAGAGAATGTGGCGTAGAGGCCGTTCAGATTGGCTTTGTAGCAGTTTTTGTACCACCATCCCCCCATGTAGGCCTTGGCACAGTGAATACTAAGGGGGTTTGGGTCCTTATCTTTAGTGGAGAATGGACGCCCGTTGTGGTACCGCATAGAATCCCCTGCAGACAGAGATGCATGGAAAGAAACTTTATTTAACTATTGCACACTGTCATTTCTGTCCATTCATCATAGTCCATTAGTCCAGTCAGTCAGTAAGAGTCAGTGATAGAGGGCTGTCAGTCTTTACAAGTCAGTGATAGAGGACTGCCAGTCCATACCAGTCAGTGATAGAGGACTGTCAGTCTTTACAAGTCAGTGATAGAGGATTGTCAGTCCATATGAGTCAGTGATAGAGGACTATCAGTCCATATGAGTCAGTGATAGAGGGCTGTCAGTGTTTACAAGTCAGTGATAGAGGGCTGTCAGTCTATACGGCGTGTTATGGATGTTTTACATAAGGCCCATGTTTAGTATCATACAAAATACATTCCCAGGAACTTCAAACTAATGCAAAAATGAACAATCAATAAATGTTTTTTTAAGTTAGCTGGACACTCTGTTCTGATGTGTTTTAATTCTGTACTCTTACCCGCAGTGCCAGAGTATCCAGACAGCGCAATGGTGTAGTGATTGGCCTCTGAACCCACAGTGAAGTTGGAGTAGTGAGCATAGGCTGTGTCGTTACCGGAACGCAGGTCGATCCGTAGGCTCATCGGAGTCAGGCTGGTCAGACTGTGGAGAATATCATTCCCTGAAGAAGGGAGAGGAGCCGTATGAATGTGGAATATTATGGTACATGTGAATACAATTAAAAATGTATGTAGAGTATGCACCCACTGGCCACTTCATTAGGTACACCTTGTATCTAAATTTGTTGTCTATTTTTATCAGCGACATTTACCTTGTAGATACCCTTGTAGTTCTACAATTGCAGACAGTGTTTAAAAACTCCTGCCTGATCCACTTGTACACTAACATGGTGCAACTAGTGAAGTGACCGGTATATATATATAGATAGATAGATAGATAGATAGTATACAGTGTGCCAAAATGAAAATAGCACACCTTTTAAGATAAAACTTCTGCTCAGTATTGAATATGATTCTACAATAATCATTAATATACATGTATAAATTGACATTGTATCAACATTTCATGGTGAGTGGACCATCAGAAATGATCCCAAATTTTTTTTTTTGTATTAGCTTACATTAAAAGTAAGAAATGTTAAAGTTATACGTGTTAAAGAGCATATTCATTTTTAAAAGCAGGACCATCTCTACTGACATAACTCCAGCATTGGAAATCCTGAAATACCTAAAATGCACATTCTGATATACCACTGACAATCTTACCAAGCCAAAATTCTGAACTCAGAAAGCCAAAGCCTTTACTGTAATCCTTCCAGCCTCTGAAAAAATCTGTAGATCCATCAGCTCTTCTCTGAAACACCTGGCAAACACACCCAAGTTTAAAATAAGATTACAGTGAAAGCAGGTAAAAATCTAATTTCCCCCAGAGGTCGTCGATCAGCTAAGACATGTCTGGAGTCTGAAGCTTTCCTTTGGAGTCTAAAGCTTTCCTGTTTAGCAGTAGAGCTACAAGACCAATGTTGCTAATTTGAAGCTTAGCCCACCAGTAAACCCTTTTTTACGTGCCGATGCCAATAATAAACGAACTAGTGACAAAGCAGGTAACTTTTTTTTTTAAAGTGACAAAGCAGGTAACAACACATCCAAAAGTGATGAGGACCTTCCTCTTATCTCAGGAAGTGATGAGGTTCTTTCTCCTACCTCAGTGATGTAGACAGATTATATTATATAGATTAATAGTATATAATTGTTTTCGTTTGGAGTCATGGCACTGAAGAACACAGGAAAGTGCCTCAAAGCTGGACTGCGCCATTTATCTGGGTTTGTATGGAAGCCGATCTCTAAACGGATGGTTGGTGACCACTGCTGTTGATTCTAGCTGACATTGTAGTACTGGAACAAGTTTATGTCCTTTATTCATCTTGGACTACACAGTGTTGTGTGTGTGTGTCTTCAACAATTGTGCACACATTGTGAAATTTCAGTCTTTGAAGCTATGACAAAGCTTTATTAACACACCTTTCCATGGTGAGCTGAAGTGCAACATTAGCTGCTAAGAAAACTTAGAGAATTAGCCAAACATGTCCTGGCTGACTGACTACATTTACGTTAAGTGACCTTGGGTATAAGAAAGGCGCTACATAAATGGAACTTGGTTCATTCTATATTCATCTGGCAGAGAAGAGAAATGCTAAAAATGATTATCAGAGTAAGGTTTCAGCGTACCGTCCAGCCTCCTCCCTCAGTGTCCATATCACAGTAAACCCACACAGGCTCTCCATCTTTCCCCTCAGGGTAAACCTCAGCCTCTCCGGACTCCTTCACCCCGTTCAGCTGCACTTGAGAGCAGTCTGTAGGGAATGGGAATGGCACCTGCGCTGGAGGACAGGACGAGGACGAGTTTGAGGTACCACACCTGAATCCAACATTGGCTAGAGTAGTGGATCATGTTTCTAGAACTGCGTGATTTGCAGATTCATTGTCACAATGTTAGCCTCAGCCAACAACTGCAGTTTGTGCTGTTGTATTCACTTGTATGTTTGTGAATTGTCATGTTCATCAGTGTTCTCTCACTACAATACCCAGCATGCATTATGCGAATACATCATACAACCACTGGGAATCCCTAAACTGCTAGACACTGAGCAACAGGCCAGTCAATACAGCCAAGCTAGCAATAGTGTAGCAGTGATCCCATCTTTGTTCAACACTAAATGAATAACAGAGATGAGTTTTACTTTTTCAGACACAGAAAAGGAGCCAAACAAGGGAAGATATCTAAATAGACAGCTACATGCTACCTGTCCTCCTCATCTGAGTTGCTGTCGTTCCCAATCACTTCCACTTTGTTAAAATCCCACTGACAGTGGACTGTGGAATATTTAGTAGTGAGGAAATTTCACGACTGAACTTGTTGCACAGGTGGCATCCTATCACGGTACCACACTGGAATTCACTGAGCTCCTGAGAGCGACCCATTCTTTCACTAATGTCTGTAGATGCAGTCTGTATGTCTCTGTGCTTGGTTTTACACACCTGTGGCCATGCAAGTGATTGGAACGCCTGAGTTCAATGATTGGTGAGTGAATACTTTTGGCAATATAGTATATTTGGCTCCCACCTTCATCAGAAGGAGCCCTAGCAGCACTGCTGTATAGACTGTATAGAGTGATAGAAGTGTGTTTTAACAGGTGTAGGACCGTAAACATGTAAATAATATGGCATTATTTATTGTTCAATTCAATTATTTATTGTTGTCAATTTTGAAAGAGGATTATCGGTCAGCTCTACGACTTACCGGTGGTGAAAGCAGTGGAGACAACGTTGATGTACTGTCCTTCACTCTCTCCATCTACTTTCACTGTGTAGTTGGAAAACGCCACTAGATCAGTCAGCTCATACCGTGTAATACTGGGGTTCAGAATCACTTCCTTTACATTGAGAAAGCATTAGGCATGTTAGCATAGTCCAAGTAGCATGTAATGAAATAATAATAATAAAAGTGTGTAATAAATTGGAAAAACTTGTTTGATATTCACCTTAACGTCCTCTCCATGCTGATATGTAAGCCTGTAGCTTCTGAAAGCCAAACGTGTAGACCTCCATGAAATCACAGCTGAATTGAACGTGAGTTCGGTGGGTGTCACTGCCTGGAGTTTCACTCCTAAAAACACATAAGGCACACTGGAGATTCACACTGGATTAAAATCATCCCATAATTATTACTGTCCCACTGTAAACACTGCACACACAGCGGATTCATACTGGATTACCATCACAATTATTACTGTTAGACTGTAAACACGACACACACTGCAGATTCACGCTGGATTATAATCACTCCACAGTTTTTACCGTCAGACTGTAAACACTACACACACTGCAGATTCATACTGGATTATAATCACTCCACAGTTATTACTGTCAGACTGTAAACACTACACACGCTGCAGATTCATACTGGATTATAATCACTCCACAGTTTTTACCCTCAGACTGTAAACACTACACACGCTGCAGATTCATACCGGATTATAATCACTCCACAGTTATTACTGTCAGACCGTAAACACCACACACGCTGCAGATTCATACTGGATTAAAATCACTCCACAGTTTTTACCGTCAGACTGTAAACACTACACACGCTGCAGATTCATACTGGATTATAATCACATGAAAATGATGGTCATTAACCTTCTTACCGCTTGTTGTTGAGAAGGTGGTGGTGACGGACCTGCTCTGGAGGTTGTTGATTTGGCTTATGATCCTCACAGTGTAGAGAGTGAATCTGTGAAGGTCTCTCAGCTGGTGCTCCACTGAACTACCAGACAACATCACAGTCACTGTCACATTAGGGGCTGTAAAGTAGAGAAGATTGGCATCAGTGAAGGTAGAAGATAAAGCTTATCAGGATGAAGAAGGTTTAAAACACCAAAGAGGAGCTCCCCTCACATTTCGCAGACCCGTAGCTGAGGATGTAATGATCAACTTTAGCTTGAGCAGGCTTCCATATTAGCCGTGCCTTGGAGTCTGTGATGTTCACTGCCTGAAGATCAGTGGGAGGGTCAGGCACTAGAAAAGATAAACTTTGAAATGACTCAGTAATAGTACAGTTAAACTGTAAATGTGCTACCTCCCCAAAATAACGTGTACCTGTAATAACGGAGGCTGTAGTTGGCTCGCTCTCAATTGTTTCCAGAAGTGATCTCACGCTGATTTCGTAAGAGGAACCAGCAGAGAGTTTGGAAATAAGAACGTGGGATAGTTGGGAATCCACGGACATGGATCCTGTCTCCCCTGAGGTAGCAGAAAAATAAAGCAATGTTATTTTCTCTTTGTGACTAATATCATGCCACAGAAGCAGAAAATGTTAAGTATACTATATGTCCAAAATTATCCAGACACCTCCGCCAGTGTTTCGTCTGAAACGAAGGGTAGTAATACCGAGCTGTTCAAGGAGTTCAATGGAGCTCCATTACTCCAGCTCATCCCAGAGGTCTTCAGTAGAGCTTCAGCATTCCAACTAATCCCAGAGGTGTTCAGTGGAGCCTCATCATTCTAGCTCATCCATAAGGTGTTTGATGGAGTTTCATTTCCAGCTCCTCCCAAAGTAGTTCAAAGCAGCTTCAACACTACTTTTCATTCCGAAGGTGTTGAGTAGAGCTTCATCACTCCAGCTCATCCCAAAGGCTTTCAGTAGAGCTCCATCACTCCATCTCATTCCAAATGTGTTTAGTGGAGCTTCGTCATTCCAATTCAATCCAAATGTGGTGTTTGATGGAGTTTCATTTCCAGCTCCTCCCAAGGTGTTGAGTAGAGCTTCATCACTCCAGCTCATCCAACTCATCCTGAAGGTGTTCAGCTGAGCGCAATTATTCCAACTCATTCCAAAGGACAAAGAAGCGTCATCGCTCCAACACATTTCAGAGGTGTTCAAAGCAACTTCATCACTGCATGTCATTCCAGAGGTCTGGAATAGAGCATCACTCCAACTTCCAAAGGTGTTGAAGGAAGCTTCATTACTCCAACTTATCCATAAGGTGTTAATTGGAGTGTCATGACTTAAAGTCAATAATCCCAAAGGAGTTAAACTGACTGTAATCACTCCAAATTATCTTAAAGAAATAGATTAGAACATCGTGACTCATTCCAAAGGTGTTCAGTGGAGTGTCATCTCTTCTGACCCATCCTAAAACTGTTCAGTGGAGTTTCTCCACTCCAAATCATCTTAAGGAAGTTCATCAGAGCTTCATCACTTTCAGCCGTGTTCAGTGGCACTTCATTAGCAGTGCAGTACTGTAAAGAAGCTGAGATAAGCAATCGAAGGGGATGTCTGGGCTATTTAGGACACATAGAATATCGTAGTCATATCTATAGTACCATTGGCAGTGTTGGTGTATGTGACTCTGAAGCCTGTGACTGTGCTTTTAGGCTTGGTCCAGGACACAGAGAGAGAGGTTTCTGTAATGTTGCTGAACATCAGTTCTGTGGGTGGTTCAGGACCTGTGGAAAGATGACAAACAACAGTGTGGCTAGGAACTTGGCATATCCGTGGCGAAATATTTCACTGTACCTGAGGTAAAATCTTATCCAACCATTGCTGAAATTTACTCTGCAGCAAATCAAACCATCTTAGAAAACCCTTATTAATTAAAACAGTCATCATGAAATCATGGGTGGGCCTAAAATGCTATAACCTGAATGGTGGGGGCTAACTGCCTGTAGCCTGAATGGGTGGTCTTAAATTCCTATACGCTGAATGGGTGAGGCTAAACTGCTGTAGGGTGAATGGGCGGGGCAAAACTGCTGTACGCTTAATGGACAGGGCTAATGAGTTTGTTTTTGTGGTTCAAAACATCATACTCTTATGTGCTTTTTGAGATGAAGAAACCAGACAAAGTGTTCCAGTCATATCCATTATAAAGATTGAGGTCAGTTCAGAAGATGCCAACACACATTTGATGGGAAAACTCATTATGTTTACATTTCTTGCGCTCGGAACCGGCTGCGTAAAAACGTGAGTACTTACCTGTGGAAACGAAGAGCCGCTGAAGTTTGGAAGATCCTCTAAGCCCAGCGCTGTACAGGGACACTAAGTACCGGGTCTGAGGCTGAAGATTCCTGAAATGAAACAAGCGAGTGCTTCCTGAGAGAACCTGGGAGAATTTCTTTGCACTCTTTCTATCAGCTTTTCCACTGTGGGGTTTGGAGGTTCTGTTCAAACTGAGGACCACGGCCTCGTTCCCAGTGATAATTCCTTTATTCTCGGCTTCCTGCGCATCATCCTTGTCTTTACTTGCTGTTAGAACCTCCCTTCTCGTTACTGTGAAGTTCCTGAATGCTCCTTGAGGCGCTTCCCATGTGATGATAAAGCCGGTGGCAGTTATGTTGTGAACCTCCAAAGATCCAGTATCCAATTTGGTGGTTTTAGCCTCAGCATTGGTTACGCCTGCATCACCCTCCACTTTTTTCTTTGTGGACTCTCTTAGGGATGTCGTCACATTCACTTGAAGTTGCTTCTTGTCTTTCTCTGCAGGAACTGTGATGGTGGCATCTACCTTTTTCTTTTCTGATGCCTCTTTTAGATGTGTGATGTTTACCTTGGATGACGTTTCTGTCATCTTTACATGTTTTTCTGTCTTTTTCCTTCCAGATGTAACTCCTTTCAGAGGTGTAGTTGCATTGACATGAGGTAACTTGCCTTTTTCAGTAGAAACCATTAAATCTACACCACTTGCCACCTTTTTCTTTTTACCTCCACCTTCTTTCAGATCTGTTGTCTCACTGCTTAGTTGCAACGTCTCTTCCTTGCTATGACTCTCTAACTTTTCCTTTCCAGCTGCTTTTTCCACAAGATCTGCTGTAACGTTACCCTGAAGTTGCTTCTTGTGTTTATCATCAGAAACAGTGATGGTGTTTACTTTCTTTTTTCTAGAAGTTGTGATACTGACATGTTTCTCCACCTTTTTCTTGCCAGATGTTTCTTCTTTGAGAAGTGTGGCGTTGACCTGTTGTGGCTTTTTGTCTTTTTCAATGGTAGAAGTCGCATCTACGTGTTTCTCCACCTTTTTCTTGCCAGATGTTTCTTCTTTGAGAAGTGTGGCGTTGACCTGTTGTGGCTTTTTGTCTTTTTCAATGGTAGAACTCGCATCTACGTGTTTCTCCACCTTTTTCATGCCAGATGTTTCTTCTTTAGAACGAGTGGCATTTCCCAGGGATTGAGTTTTGTCTTTTTCAATAGAAGCCATTACGTTTACATGTTTTCCAGCCTTTGTCTTCCCAGGTGCCTCCTCTTTGAGAAGTTTTTCAATCGAGGCTGTGGCATTTACATGCTTTTCAGCTGTTTTCTTTGCAGATGTTACTTCTTTGAGAACCGGTGTCTTATTGGCCTTTTGCAACCTCTTGTCTTTGTCTGCAGGAGTAGTTATGTTCTCCACCTTTTTCTTTCTAGAATCATCCTCTTTGAGGAGTGTAGCATTTACCTGGTGAAGCTTTTTGTCTTTTTCAGTAGTAGTGACTAAATGTACTTGGTTTTCCACCTTTTTCTTGCTTTCTTTAGGAAGTGTGGCATTGGCCTGTAGCTTAATTTTGTCTTTTTCAATTGAGGAAATGGCATCTAAATGTTTTTCCAGCTTCTTTTTGTCAGAAGATCTATCTTTAGGAAGTGTGGCATTGCTTGGGAGTTGGGTTTTATCTTTTTCAATAGAAGAAGCTACATCTACTTGAATTTCCACCTTTGACGTACCAGACGTTGCCTCTTGGAGAGTTTTTGTCTCATTGCCATGAAGTAACTTCTTGTCTTTTGTAGAAGGAGCTGTCACATTCACATGGCTTTCTGGCTTTTTCCTTCCACTTTTAGGAACTGTCGTTACAACACTATGAACTAGCTTCTTATCTTTTTCAGATGATGTGACATTTAGACTAGTCGTCTTTTTCTTTCCAGACAATCCAACTTTAAGAAGAATGGCTTTGGCCTGGAGCTTGTCTTTTTCAGTGGAACCTGTCACATTGAAATGCTTTTCCACCATCTTCTTTCCTGAAGCTCCATCTTTAGGAAGCGTTGCAACACCCTGGAGTTGGGTTTTGTCTTTTTCAGTGGAAATCGTTCCATTTCCATGTTTCTCCACAGTCTGCCTTCTAGACACTCCTCCTATGACAACCTTCTCGTCGTTTTCTGTGGCTGTCACATTGGACTGAGGAAGTTTCTCTTTTCCAGAGCTTGCTTTAACAGTCACATTTGTTGAAGCTTTGGTGCCCTTTCCCAAGCTGGGTGAAACTTTAGAAGTTCCACTGGACTTCTCAGTGCTTTGGGTCACGTTCTGATTTACAGGCATGTCTTTAAGCTTTTCTTGCTTTGTGTCGAGTTTCTCTGCCAGTTCTTGTTTATGAGACACTTTTGTCTTGAGGTCTGTCTGTGACTGTTTGTCTGATTCCATTACTATTACTGTTGCTTTGCCTCTTGCTGCTTGCTCTTGACGTTTTCCGTCCTTTAGTGGAACCTGGCTCTCCCTCCTGTTCTTCCTTTCACTGTCCTGGTCTTTGCTGGTTGCAGTAGCTGTCTTGTTTGTGCTTGGCTTTGTTGTTGGCTCCACTCTCTTATCTTTCTTTGGCTCTTTCTCATCATCCACTTTCTTCTCAAGTATCACCTTGTCTACCATCATCTTTTTCCCAGCTGATGTTGCTTGTTGGACAGCATCGCTCTCAGACGCCTTCATGGCCACAGTTTCCACGGTCAACTTAGTTTTCTTGTCAGTACCTGTAAAACATGGGAAAACACATATTCACAAATGTAAACAAACGATTAGATATTGTAAGCCAGGGGTGCTCAATCCTGGTCCTGGAGATCTACTGGAGAGTTCATTTCCAGCACACCTGCTCATATAGTCAGAGTCCAACAAAGGCCTTGATTGCCTGAATCAGGTGATAGATTAGGGTTGGAGCTAAATTCTGCAAGGTGGTAGAACTCCAGGACCATGATTGGGCATTCATATCGTAAGTACTACAGTAATGAGTTTTGAGTTTGTTGAGTGTATTCTTATTTCTCTCTTAGCTGTACTAAAGAAACAATGTTTCATCAAATGAGTCACGTCAAACAGCAATTGAACACTGAACACCAGCTGAAGTTGAAATTATGTTATATATTTTATTTGTGTGGAAATGATGTACGTTCAGTGCACCCCATCGTTTACTGAGCAAGTTTAGTACTGTAGAAGCTAAAAGCTGACTTAACTATCGACAGTATGTTGTTACCTTTGCTGCAGTCTGAACCACTGAAGCCGTGCAGGCACAAACACTGTCCCCTCTCACACTTGCCCCGACCACTACAATTATTCGGACACTGTTCCTCCGAGCAGAGAGCACCTGTGGATGTGGAATATAGATATGTGATTTGGATAGAATAATCATTCTTACTCTGCTTTTTAACAGAAGTAGCCACAATTTCCATTCACAGTTTAAGCAAACCTACAAGAGCAATTTTTAAGATGATGCAACCTGTTGAGTTCATATTCAAATAATAGGGGCCAACATCTTACTAGAAAATACACAGTTCCTCTGCCCTCTTCACTCCTTACCAGTCTAGAAGAAACATAGAGAGTTTACCATCAAACCTCCTCCCTTTGCTCTCCAAGAGCGTCTCCAGAGGTGGAAAGCAGCTCCAATGTTAACTCTTCTCCTGCTTCTATTATGCCACTTCCTCTTTCGTTTGCTGGGAGGTGGCGGTGGTGGCAGTGGTTGCTCATCAAGAGCTTCAGCCATTGTTGTAATTACTGCTCCTTTCATTGGCTACCTGCACTTAAATGATCTAACCAGGAGCAGCACCTTCAACATGACTGATAAGAATACGCTGTCGGGGCAGCAGCGCTACTTCTTCATCCTCTCATGTTGGACTGATTCCACTCCTACAGTGCTACAGTGACTCACTGTCGCCTCTTCAGGTACAAAGTGGTATTATGAGAGAGGACGGACTGGGGCTAGCCGGTTAGCATGCTAACTTCAGTGGAGAGCTCAGTAATATGATACATGGATGACACACTGTCAAAACGTATTCCGCACAATCCATTGATAATTTTACTATTGATAACTTGGATGTTTTTTGGAGAACCGCTTCTGTAAACAAGACTCATGAATTCGAAGAACCCTTTAGTGTTTGTTTAAAGAACCTCCAAAAGAACCCCTTTTCATAGGTCCTTTAGTGGCCTGCAGTAAGTAGCTAATGTTGGTATATAATAGTGTTGAACTTTAACAACCTCATAATTCAGATGATCCAGTGATTGTTCGGAGAAGAACATATCAGCTCTAGAACGCCATTCCTTTTTCTCATAGAGATCATGGCTGTGACTACAGAATGACAACCTAGCTTTGGAGCTCTATGGCGTACTTACATTTTTTCTTCAGTGTTATCATCTCCTTCTCCAGGAGCTCTACCCGTCCCTTTAGCGCCTCCATCTCAGCTTCACAGTTTCCAGTGCATGTGCTTATCTCCAGGCTGATACGGTGTGTCATCACCAGAGGAGATCCAGGCTGTATTTTCAGCTCCACTTGCTGGACCTTGGTCATGTTGGCTGTGTCTGTCTCAGGCTCCCTCTGGACGCAGCCTTCACTGATGATGACTGTGATGGTGGAGCTTGAGGGAGAGTTGTCTATGGAGTCTTTCTGAGCATCATTAGTTCCAGCAGGTTTTGCTGAAGAAGACAGGGTTTGACCGACATCGCTGTCTTTTGGGGCAGCAGCTGGAGATCTCTGAGTTTTTGGTTTGAGGTTCAGCGCTGAGGTAACTGGCTTTGGGATAACATTGAGGTTGATGGCGTGAGGGGTTGGCTTAGTGGAATTTCTCCTCTCGCCGATCGAGGCTTGAAGAGAAGGAATGGGGGTTAGCAAAAAGATGAAGGCCAAGGAGATGAGCATAATGAGCTGGGTTTATTGGAAGATCGACTTCAGCAGAATCAGAGATAAATCTTTCTGTTACTGCTTGTAGATAAAGGTGGGAAACAGATGTAGAACCTGAAAAAGAAAAAAGGGTTTTATTGTTGAGAAACTGGTCTAAGCAGAAATCGTACAGGTTCATCTAAAAGTATAGGAGAAGGTGCTATTATTAGCAAAGTCGCTCAGAACCGCTTGGCAGTAAGCGCTCCGCTCTAAAATCTTTCAGAATTGTTCATGGCGGTGGTGAATGGAGCCAGACGTCCAACTCTAAAAGCTCCCTTACAGGAAGTTACTACATGAAATGGTTCTTAATATGCTGCCTGATGTCTTAGACATTATTTTACTGATTGTTTTGAGAAGAATTCAGTCTTTAAATTCCATTCATTGTGGAGGGATACACATAGGTTGTTGTAGTGCAAAATAATCCCTACAGTAAACTATTATTTCCAGCTTTTCCAGATTTTCCCTTCATCAACATTCCATGTAACACTCAGAAGACACGTGTAGGTTCACTGGTGGCTTGGATAGTAAATAAAATGTCTACATGTCTGTTGTAGACATGGACACCCCTGTTCCCCCCCGCTAACTTTTGAGTCTCTATAATCAACCATTTCACACCAAACCCTCTCTCAGTGACTCTGTTTACATCTCAACTACTGAATTATTAAGATATTATTGCACTTACAAACAGTTGACCGTCTCAAGCGTATTCATTTACTGTGAAGAGCCAAGTGTTCTGGAGGACATGTTTGTGAATTAGCCAGCTAGTGAAGTCTTGTCATTCAAATTGACTTTTTAATTTGTGTTTTTTGTGTTTAATCATATATGATTATATGTTGCCGTCTATCTGCTAACAATAGCTGATGAAATCTTGCTCACTAGCTACCGCACCCCAAGCTACCACCGTCCTCTGTTTACAGCAGAGGCATAAGTAATCTATAGCTAACTTCAAATCACTGGGACCTATTTTGTTTATTGACTTACAGTACTGTACACAGCACTGCAAAAGTCTTCAAATTCTGTTTAAACACAATCTGGGCAAAAATGTTAGTAAATTGCATATTTAACTTTAAAATAAATAAAAGCAAACATGCAGAAAAATGCTGTATATTTAAGAATTTAAGAATGTCTTGTTTTCAAAGATGTGGTTGATATCTTTTGAGATGGTTAGAAGGACAAATTTTGGGTCCAGATTTGCCTTGTAGTGTATGACTTTGTTAAATTCCACCTGACTGAATCTAATGACGTGTTGATTGGACAGTTATGAGTAGTTATTATTTGTATTCGTTCTAAACTTGTTCTTCTAGACAAATAACCTCCTGCCCAGGTAAACAGCTTTTTAAATATAATTATTTGGCCCAAAACATTTGCACATTTAGCCATTGGGTTGAGTTGGCAAATATTAGCTTGTGGATATTAGCATAACCATGCAAATTTACATTCAAACATAACAAACAGCCATGCTGGAAAAAGACAGTACAGATCAGCATGCTGGTTCTTTGCTGGTCTATACTGGTTTAAGCTGGTATCGGCCTGGCTTAGCTGGTCACCCAGCTTGGTCAAGTTGGTTGACCACCATACCAGCATCCAAATCACCACGTATGCTGGTTTTGCTTGTGGCCATCCATTCTAGCCTATGGTTTTTTAGCAGGCCTTTAGAGTTTGAGAAGTCTGTGTGGACCATACCGAAGTTAGAATGAGCACAAGACAAGAGGACTTTAGCAAAAGTAAAAACAGACCCTAAAGACCATGAACAGAGGGGCTGTAGCCTGACGCTAACGTGTTAACAGGGCTGCACTGTGCTCTCAGGCTCTCTGAAGGACTGTAATGTCTTTGACTGCACTCTTACACAACCTCTGCTGAGGGAAACGGTGTTGTGCCAAGCCCAATTCCAAACTTCAAAATAAATATTCTACTCACTTACAGCGCTCATTTCTGAGGCCTCCAAAAAATTCCCCAACACGCAAAGTAAACAAGTGAAGGAATGCGAGTGGCCTTTACTGCAGAAACTACATAAACCTGCTCCAAAAAAGTTTATGTCAATTAAGGTAGGTTAGTTGATTTAGAGGATAGTAAAGTTCAATTCTTTAAATTTTTACATTCAGTAAAACAGAATGTAAAATGTATATACTTTAAAAATTTTCCACCTTAAAAATAATCATTTTGAACAGATTGTGACAGTGTTGATTAAGAAAGCTACCATGAAAGTTGGTGCACAGCTGCTAATGATAAAGAATGTTACGTATTAAAATGCAGACTCACCTGCTTGATCCCTGTGCTGGTCTTCTCTAACGTGAGGCCCCCTCCATCTGCTGCGAAAACCTCCAGTGGAGTGAGTGAGGAAGCTGAGGGTGAAGAAGGAGACCAGGAGGTACACCTCTAGAGGAGGTGGGGGGTTGGAAATCAGATCAACTTTACCTTTAATGTACACTCTCCGCCTCTTTTGCTGATTTACATAAGTACAGCACGGCTTCCCGACAGCGCTGGGTTCTGTTGTAAATGAAACGGCTGTGTGCTCATCAGAGATCGTTTATTTAACTTCCAGTCAAAACAGCCAGTAATTAATTCCTATGCATCAGCTTTAAACATATGGAACAGATTATTACACAGAGGCATCAGCAACTAAATATAATATCAGATATTTGAGTATTTAGTGTGTCCACTCATTACCTTTAATTCCAGCCTACGTTCTTTTCATGAGACTCACTTTCACTTCCTCCAGGAGCCACATCTCCAAAGTTCAGTCTTAGAAGTTGGTTTAGCATTTCCTGCTTCTTCTTCTCACCATCCAAATAACCCCAGACACATTCAGTGGTGTTGAGGTTCTGGACTCTGCGGTAGTCAGTCCACTGTTCTGAGAATATCAGCTGCTTGTTTGATGTGTGAGCCTCTTTTTCTCAGTGAGGAGCTTCTTAAACAGCTACACATCCTTTCAGACCTCCATAGCGCTGCGGTGTCTTCTAGAAAGATGGAGAGAAACCCCTGTGGAATGTTCTCAGATCTGAAGCGGGAGTGGAGCTTGATGTTCTCCTCTCTCTCTCTCAGAGATGAAATTCGCTTTAAGGGCTGCTTATCTGATGGGAACACTGTCGGTAGGTCTACCAGGTGGTTGGTTTAAAATTTAAACTTGACCTCATTTTGGGTCGTAAGCATAGTCCTAATACTAACCTTCACCATCAGTTTGCCAATAATTGGAAACCTGCAGAAAATCTAACCAGCCATAGTGGGCCTGGAATTTCTGTTGCACCAAGACACAGATTCCTTGTACATCTTTCTTGGATGAATGAAAATGATTTGTGCTGCTGATTAGACTATGTAAGACCATGAAGTATTACTGCAAACATTTCTTTGTCATTTCAGAGATTGAACTTGACTTCATCAAATTTTGCATATAAGATTTTTAGGAATTTCAGTAGAAATGCTTTGTAAAAGACAGACCCATCACGTTTACTATGATGCTAAATTAAAGTGAGCTGCGGTTCTCCGCGATGCGTGGGGCTGCGGGAGATGGTGTAATATACGTCCAGTACTTTTCCCCTGTACGCCACAGAGTTACAGTGTCAGGGTCTTCTCCACTGGCACATAAAGAGCACTTGTCATTAACCACCCCCCTCTAGCTGGTCCATGCTGGGTGGCCAGTTCTCACTTGGACCTCCATCATAGAGAGCTTAATCAGGCCCACCCTCTGCCTGACCTCACCTTGGCCTTTTATGATGGGAGCGATGCCAAACCTTCAGCAGTCACGGCTTCATACGCACCTAACCAAACAGCCGTGAACATCAGAATCCTCAATCCAATCTAATAGAGTGAAGATTTGTGAACAGGGGGTCCATTTTACTGTTTTACACCCAGGCTGAGGCTGAGGTCTTCATTCGTATGTGTCGCTCCTGGAGTTTGATTCACTCTAGAGTCTTTTAAAGGCAGTCGCTAAGATGTCCTAAAGTTTCTGAAGTTTGATTAATGCCTTGGAGCTTCTCTGTTGTAGAGGCTGCCTTCTAATACCTGGTTTCTTACTTTGTCTCATGTGGAGACGTGACGAAGAACACACAGCCCAGAAAAGACCAAAATTGGAGAAATCCTGGAGTTACCTGCTGGTTTTGTTTAGCAAGCTAACAAAATTGGAAATGTATCTGGAGTGAGAGTGGAGCTTGGTGTTCTCCTCTTTCTCAGAGATGAAAGCTTTAAGTGCTGTTTATCTGAGGTTGTCCAGGTGGTTATTAGGAGCCTCATATTCCCTGTAGCTTTTCCTCATGTTTAGAAACGCCAGTTTTTTCACTCGTATTTTACTGTAATTTATGTAGGAGTATGAACTGAACTGATTATCATTATTTCATATTTTTATTTTTTTTACTTATGTATTGGTATGTTTTGATGGTGTCATAGTCTTGCCATTTGGATTTAGTTTGTTTGGTTCTTTGCTTTGTTTACTGATTTGTTTATAATAGATGGAGATACGGTGGCCGAGAAGTGCAAAACAAATGAACATTTCAGAAAACAAAATGTAATAAAATAAAAACAAATTTACAAATGAAAAAAATATTACATTCAAGAAAACAAAATTACAAAAGCAAAAACAATTTTACAAGGGCAAAAGAATATTACAGTTCAGAAAACATTTTTACCAGTACCGAAACACTTTTACAAACTCTGAATTCTGACGGAAAGGGTAGGTCTAATACACTGCTTGCAGACCCTTGTTTCGCGGTGGTACAGTATGTGGAGTTTGAGATGATGACAACGCTAAAGCATGTTTTGTCCATTTTGTGGCACTCTTCAGAGTTTTTAAAAGAGCAGACGGAAGAAAGAGGCGAACAGGCGACATCTAAACCACTTGGAGTTGGTTATAAACCACTGGTTATCCACTACAGCTAGCATTACAGCCCACGTACTTTCCTTTCCGTTTCCGTTTCCAACTCCAAGTGGTTTAGACGTCGCCGGTTCGTCTCTTTCTTCGAATGAGTTTGATTGACAAGGGTCCGCAACAAGCACTTCCTGTGTGTTAGACCTACCCTTTCCGTCAGAATTTGCAGTTTATAAAAGTGTTTCGGTACTGGTTTACCCACGTCACTCCACTGCTCCCTTCACTGACTTCCTGTTGCTGCCCGCACCTGATTTAAAACTCTGATGCTGCCTACAAAGCCAAGAATGGACCAGCCCCTCCCTACCTGATGGCAATGGTTAAGAGTCGATCTGTACCTCGAGCCCTTCGAGCTTCAAGTAGAGCTAGACTCGACCCGCCATCCCTGAAGACGCATGGAAGACAAGCGTCCAGACTCTTCTCTGTCCTGGCTCCCAGATGGTGATATGAACTCCTACTGACTGTCCGAACAGCTGAGTCTCTCGCAGTCTTCAAGCGCAGTATGAAGACCCGTCTCTTTTTATAAAGCACTTCAGTGAGTGAGCACTAGTAGATGTGTATATTGAAATACTTTGTTTTTGCACTTATACTGACCATAACCTTTCCTCTCTCTAGGTATGAGCGCTAGGTTGGTATAGGTATCAGCACTGACCCTTGTTCGGGCAGCGTCTTTTAGACTCTAACCTTCCTATACTAACTGGGAAACATGATCTGATGGAACACTAAGAACGGTTGTAAGTCGCTCTGGATAGGAGCGTCTGCTAATGCCATAAATGTAAATGTAAGTGGTAAAAGTGTTTCACGTCTTGTGAATTTGTTTTTATTTTTGTAATTTTGTTTTCTGAAATGTAATTTTTTTTGCGCTTGTAAAATAGTTTTTGCTTTTGTAATTTTGTTTTCTTGAATGTAATTTTTTTTTTTTTATTTTTGATTTCGGTTTTCTTTTTGTTTTTTGATTTTGTTTTCTGAAATGTTCATTTGTTTTGCACTTTTCGTCCTACGTATGAAGACCATTTGATTTACTGTAATTTATGGATTGCTGCAGCATATCCTTTATTAGCAGCCACAGTTACAAAGTAACAAATAGTTAAGCAGCCATAAATATGTCGGAGTAAAGGGGTTAAGTAATGAACCTTAATTGGAAATGGCATCACAGGTGTCGTCTCTTTTGCTTCACTGGCTTTCTACCATGGAGTCTGTAATTTCAACAGGTATTGATATTTCTTGAGATGCCCTGATATATTGTTAGGAAAGGCCAGGTGAAGCTCAATTAATAACCACATCCCAACGATCAGCAGCCATGGACTCCTATAAGCAACCTCCCAGCACTCTGAGCATTACAATAACTGAGACCCACAAAGGAGAAGCTATGAGAGGATAGTAAAGTGTTTTCAGGTAGCATTTTTCTCAGTTCAGTACAGGAACCGTGATGGTCAAGATGATGTCTGGAAGATGGACTTTTAGAGGACTGCTTGTAGGAATCCTAGAAAGGCAACTCAGAACCAGCATTCGACTTCAGAAGACCTTCAGGTAGACTAGCTGACTCTGGAGTGGTGGTGCCATGATCTGTCAAACATGACCTTCATTGAAGAGTCTTCAGAAGAAAAGCTTTCGTGCATCCTCACCACAAAATTCAGCAGCAGATGTTTGCTGCTAAACATCATCCGTACAAGCCTGAGGCATTTTGGAAACAAGTAAAGTGGACTCCTGTAGTTTGGATATACTGTAGCATTTTGACTGCAGTGAGTGCAGAATATGATGAGAAGTTCACCTTAGCTAACCGTTAATCACAGGGTGGTGAATCAATCATTGTTTGGGCGTGTGGTGCAGCCAGTGGAACAAATAACATTTCACTGGTAGATGGAAAAACTGATTCAGTTAAATACCAGCAAATTCCGGCAGCAAACATCACGACGTGTAAACAAGCTTAAGATGAACAGAGGATAATGATCCTAAACACACCTTAAACCTCTCAAAGTTCCCCCCAACTTAAACATCATCAATATATATGTATAGTACATTAAATATGGGTGCTAATATATGAATCACCACTGTTACAGAAAACCTTGCATCTCCAATTAAATTTAAATTTTTGTTTTCTTTTTTTTATCTGAAAGTTGAAGTAACAGTTCGTATTGTGTTCGAATGCTATGTAACATACAGTATGTGCATATGTTAAAATGTATAGGCTCAGCTAACCGAGAAAGTGAGGCACGCTAGCATTTTGGGAATCAGAGCCATTCCTGTAAAAACACTTCCTCTCTTCTTCGCAAAAGAAAACATATGCATTTCATAACACTTGTATTTGTTCAGGCTTCATTGGTGCAAACTTAATGAGAAGTTTAACTGCGATCGTTCAGACAAGGCAGGCATTGACCCGGCTCTGACTGAAGTGACAGCCAATGGCCCGCAGTTGCTTACATTGGAGCAGCCTTCAGAGATTAAAATAATATAAGAGTATAAAGACTGTGTTTGTTCCCTCCTCTTCTCCTCTCTCTCTTCTCTCTCTCCCCGTCTATCCTCCACCCTTTACTTTCCTTCTCCTCCTTGTATGTTGACACACCTCTCCCCCCCCCTCTCTCTCTTGCTCTGCTGACGTGCTCTCGTTCTGCTGACCTGTCTTGGCCTTTCCTTGCTGAGTAGGCAGTGGTGTCATTTTGAATGAGGAAAACTGTGAAGTTGGAATTCACCTAAACACACACATGTATGTAAAAGAAACTGAAGGTTTTTTATTTAAAAAAAAAATTATATAATGGGTGCAGAGGGTGCATGGAAATGGGTGTAGTATAACCATGAGAATAGGTGTAGTATGACCATGGAACTTAGTGCTGACTAACAATGGAAATGGGTGTAGTATGACCATGAAATTAGTGTTGAGTAACAATGAAATAGCTATGGTATGACCATTGAAATTAGCGTTGAGTAACACTTGAAAATGTGTAGTATAACCATGGTAATTAGTGTTGAGTTACAATGGAAATGGGTGTAGTATAACCAAGGAAATTAGTGTTGAGTAACACTTGAAATGGGTGTAGTGTAACCATGAGAATGAGCATAGTGTAACCATGGAAATGGGTGTAGTATAACCATTGAAATTAGTGTTGAGTAACAATGGAAATGGGTGTAGTATAACCATGAGAATGGGTGTAGTATAGCCATGGAAATAAGTGTTGAGGTAAAATGGAAATGGGTGTAGTATAACCATGGAAGTTAGTGTTGAGTAACAATGGAAATGGGTGTAGTATAACTATGAGAATGGGTGTAGTACAACCATGTAAATTAGTGTTGAGGTAAAATGGAAATAGGTGTAGTATAACCATGGTAATTAGTGTTGAGTGACATTGAAAATGGGTGTAGTATAACCATGAGAATGTGTGTAGTATAACCATGTAAATTAGTGTTGAGGTAAAATGGAAATAGGTGTAGTATAAACATGTAATTTAGTGTTGAGGTAAAATAGAAATGGGTGTAGTATAATTGTGGGAATTAGTGTTGAGTAACAATGGAAATGGGTGTAGTATAACCATGGTAATTAGTGTTGAGTAACAATGGAAATGGGTGTAGTATAACCATGGTAATTAGTGTTGAGTAAAAATGTAACTGGGTGTAGTACCATGAGAATGGATGTTGAGTAGCCATGGAAATGCTCTCAGTAGGTCTGTGGTGCAACTGTACTTCATATGGATATCTATCAGTCAGTGTGATATTTCTGTTTATACCATGTGACTCATGCGAGCTGGACAGTAAGAATAGACTCCTCTGCTTCCAGAGCTAGAACCTCCAGGTGACTATAAAATGTGCTTTGGGGGGTAAAAGCAGCAGTTAAAGCCCATATACAGGACATACATGAAAGTATCTAAAGCTCTGTTACGTTGAAGCGACAAGCGAGCTGTTCGGAGCCCGCCACAGTGACGCAGAGCAGCTTCAGTGTGTGCCGTGTTTGAATGCAGCCTTCTTCAGGCCTGCAGATGTTCCCGAGTTTACCCTGAAACACAGAGACCCCTCTCACTCACCCAGCTGCCCCTCGGCGGGGGCAGAGGGGAGGGGCTTCCGTAGAATAAACACAACCCTGGCAGAGAGACTGAATCACCCCACTCTAACCTGTGGAGTTCAATCACTGGAGCTGCATGAAACGGAAGGGTGTGCGTGAAGGGCATCTGCGGACGGACGAGCGCGTGGATGTGCTCACATAAGCAGGGTGTAGTGACCTGTGTGTGGTCAGCAGCTCAGGGCACCTTCAGGCCGGGGTTTAGTGACATCGACTGAAATGTGTCTTATAGCCCTTAAATAGATAAAACAGTAAGTTGTAGGTTATTAAACACAAACATTACATCTCTGATTTATTTAATGTCCAAATAAAAGGGGCATAAAATAAAAGTGATACATTTAATACGTATGTTCTAGTGTTAAGTGTGTCCACACCTTTATTACATTCTTTTCAGGAGACTCGCTTTCAGTTTCAGCCACACCTCCAAAGTTCAGTCTAAGAAGTTGGTTTAGCACTTTCACCTTCAGGTAATCCTAATTACAAAAGTGTCTCATCACAGATGTCCAGTTTTGGGAATTCCTGGGTTTTCCACTTTGACTTTCCTCTTAGTTATCCCAGGATGCTTCATACTTAGGCCCAATCCTGTTTCACCCCTTGCCCCTAACACTTCGCCCTACCCTTCCGTTTTGCGTGTTCACGTCTAGAGGTAGGGTTGTCC
Organism: Semaprochilodus insignis; assembly: GCA_034552555.1. Taxonomy (NCBI): domain Eukaryota; kingdom Metazoa; phylum Chordata; class Actinopteri; order Characiformes; family Prochilodontidae; genus Semaprochilodus; species Semaprochilodus insignis. Next base: position 9,298,685 of record CM067479.1, on the reverse strand, counting down.
CGATTGTTGTTGAGATTTCTGGGTGAACTGGTTCTTCTGAGAATATGCCCAAAATATGAGCTTCAGCTTCTGGGCTTCAAGTGGGAGGTGACACTTGTTTAATGTCCAGCATTCACATTCAGAAAGATCCACAGAGAAGATGTTTGGTTGGTTGTAGAGACACTTGAAGCTCTAAATGCAGAAATACCTGAGAGACACACAAGTATACATCAATACCGATTAGAATTACTGCATTATGTCACACTTTCAGGTTCTCCCTCAGCCTCTGTAACTAAAAACTACAGTTCCCATGATGCACCCCTATGTGATGTTGAAACCACATGACTCCTGTGCACCTTCACTCTCATTTAACCACGCACACACATTATATATATATATATATATATATATATATTTATACGTACACATATACATACACACCAGTTCAGTTTCTCTGCCAATTTTGTTAATTTGCTGGCTTTCCGTTACATACCGAGCCTTTTGATATCCTGTTTGTCTCTTGTCTCTTGTCATTTATTACCCGTGCTTGTCTCGTGATTCTCTCCTTGGGTTTGCCCTTTTTGGTCCTGTTTGCTTGGTGATTTTGTTTCTGGTTTTGACTCAGTTTTGCCCATGTCCGTTTTGGTTGCTTTGGTGTTAGCTTTCCTGTTAGCTCCCGTCTTTGTACACACTCCCTCGACTGTTATTAAACCTGCTTTTGCTTTAACATCTGCAGGCGTCTGGTCAGTCCACCCAGCGTCTCACATAATCAGGTTTTCCAATCAATAGATGATGTGTGCTCACAAGGGTAAAGATGTAAAGGCGTTCAAGATTATCTATTATTTTAGCCAAAATTATGTCTATAATACGATTCCTTGAATCACAAAATCTGAGACTGCTCAGGATGCTAACAGTGCACAGTGAACAAGTCTGAGGCTTGTTTGCACTTTGCTAGGGAAATTTGTATGGAGCACACTCATTTATTGTTATGTCCCACTCAGTGTACGTTCGCGTGTAGAACCTCAGTGTGCAGCGTTCCTAAGGATGCCACAGCCTCAGCATTCAGACTGTTTGCCATTCAGGTTATCTGACAAACAAATATATATTGTGCTGCAATAAATGCTAGAATGAAGCTGGAAAAATCACACAATTCCAGTGTTCTAGTGTTTATTGAGGACATATGTCATTCCCATGCCATGACTCCTAAGCAGTCATGGATACAGTGGCCCAGCTAGATGAGCTAGGGACAGACACATATAAGCAACTTTGCACAGCCTGCCATGATTTTCCATCGAATGGTGCAGCACGGATTATTGGGAGCAGCCGTTGATTTGGTATTCCTTCAGAAAATCCTTGAATCCTTTGCAGAATAAACCTTTATTTGATGCTCTGCATTGGCCAGGATTAGGCTTCTGCTCAACCCATGTATTACCATCCAGCAGATACTGAGTTCTAGGAGAGAGAAAGAGAGAATTAAATATATCATGCTGTCCTGAAGATTAAAAATGAACCGAATAAACGGAACCCTGTTTTCCAAAAATTTGGATATGTAAATAATTTAAACCCTATATTTAATAGAAAATTGTACAAAGACAACATAAGTCAAATCAGCTTTTCTGTTAACAGCACTCTGTAAGCGTTTGGGGAACTGACGAGATGATTGCTGTATGTCTTCATTCTTGCTTGATGTTCCAGCTGCTCCGCAGTTCGGAGTCTCATTTGTCTTGTTTTACCTTGTTTTACCATTCCCATTGTTTACGTAATACTCCACATGTTTTCAGTGGGTGACCGGTCTGGACTCTTTTGACTCTTTCTACGGAACCATGCTGCTGTAATACGTGCAGAATGTGGTCGATTGTCCTGCTAAAAGAAACCAGACCTTCCCTGGAAAAGATGTCGTCTGGATGCAGCGTATGTGGCTCGAAAACCTGTATATACCGTTCAGCATCTATTCAGCCCCCCAACCACATACAATGGCAGAAGCTTGATTGTCCCTTGGAGCATCCATGATTTCCTTAAGGAATTCAATTTTTGATTGGTCGGATCACAGGACACTTTTCCACTTCTCCTCAGTGTATCTTAAATGAGCTCGGGCCCAGAGAAGTTGGCGGCGCTGTTTCTGGATCTGTATATATTTAGGTTCTTCTTTGCATGGTAGTGTTTTAACTTGCGCTTGTGGAGCAGTGATGAACTGTGCTCACAGATGATGGTGTTGGGAAGTGGTCCTAATACAATGGCAAGATTTCAGGACAGAATCAGGTCTGTTTTAACGCTGTCTGTTCATAAGTTAGCACAAAATGAGCAGCTGGCTTTAAGGTTGTTTATAAAGCTGAGACTTTGAAACACACAAATATTCTTTAAATTACTCACGGTCCTTTGATGGTAGCGCTGGGTCCACCGGTACCCATGATGAGGTAGGTCTTCCCTATGTCCAGCTGACCCTTGCAGTGTTTTCTTTTAGCAAACACTTTGACATCTCCCTCTTCCACACGGGTTTGTCCAGCTGTGAGTCAGAAAACCAGATTTAGTGCACTAGCAGTATATAAACCCAAAACTGACTGATTTAAAGCCCCGTTGTAGCTGAATTACTAGGTTCTCTGAGTCTGACAGTAGTAACTGTGGAGTGATTATAATCCAGTATGAATCTGCAATGTGCGTTGTGTTTACAGTCTGACGGTAATAACTGTGGAGTGATTTTAATCCAGTGTGAATCAGCAGCATGTGTAGTGTTTACAATCTGACAGTAATAACTGTGGAGTGATTGTAATCCAGTATGAATCTGCAGCGTGTGTAGTGTTTACAGTCCGACAGTAATGACTGTGGAGTGATTATAATCCAGTGTGAATCTACAGCGTGTGTAGTGTTTACAGTCTGACAGTAATGACTGTGGAGTGATTGTAATCCAGTGTGAATCTGCAGTGTGTGTAGTGTTTACAGTCTCACAGTAATAACTGTGGAGTGATTATAATCCATTGTGAATCTGCAGTGTGTGTAGTGTTTACAGTCTGACAGTAATAACTGTGGAGTGATTATAATCCGGTATGAATCTGCAGGGTGTATAGTGTTTACAGTCTGACATTAATAACTGTGGAGTGATTATAATCCAGTGTGAATCTGCAGTGTGTATAGTGTTTACAGTCTGACAGTAATAACTGTGGAGTGATTATAATCCAGTATGAATCTGCAGGGTGTATAGTGTTTACAGTCTGACGGTAATAACTGTGGGACTACGAGTCCAGCTACCATAGAGCTTTGCACTGTAAGGTAGATTATGCATGCCAAGGATTAAACAGAGTAATAGATACATACTGTATTTGAGGACTTCGTTTACAGTGGTGATGTACATCTGAAAGCTGTTTGCTTCGTTCACCGCATCCACAGTAACCACAAAGCCTACAACACAATTCAGTCACATTACAGCATTAGTTGTAGGTCTGACGGAGTTGCTCTGCCTGGTTAAAAACTTTTTTGTAATTTTATTCTTGTTTTTCAGCAAAGAAGTAGAATCAGAACATAACATCTTAAAATGATGATGTAGCCCCTCATACTGCATGCCTACAGTAATATTCCACAGCTCTGACAGTAATCTTGGGGTCTTGTGTGCTGTAAGCGTTTCTCCCTCAGAGGAACAGCAGGTTTATTGTGCTGGTAGATGTTAAATGCATACAAACCGTAATCCATCACAGGGTGGTAGCAGGCGTGACTGAAGCGCTGCTCCTTTTTGATCTCGGACTCAAATGTTTTCCTTTCTTTATAGCAGCCCCCTGCAAACACACAGCTCATCAGAAACTGGCATGCGTGATTACTTTTCCTCCTCTTTTATTTACTCACTGTAGGAACACATAGTGCCCTTTAGAAACGCTGCTAAGGAGAGTGAAGGTGGGGAAGAGATGGATGATATTATCCAGGGTGAAACGCAACTAACTACTTAGTAAGTAATTACTTAGTGATCACAACCGTGTGTCAGAGGAACAGCTGCACCCAGAAGGAGGTGTGGGATTGCAGTGCTGTTGGGAAAGAAGATAAAGGTTACCAGGATCAATAAATGGTGATAAATTTAGACTGATATGATCAATATTTATTGAGCTACACATACAGAAGTAGTGTCTCTCAGTATGGCATCGGGCGACCGTGTTTGCTAACCCAATATGCCAGATGTCTCAGCATGGAGGTTCCTAATGGTGTCCTGTGATAATCCATCCCATGCAGCTTGAATATCCTCATACAGTTCCTGCAGATGGTGCGGTAGGGGTGGAGGTGGAGTGACACCAGGCCTTCTGGACGTGTGACGCGTGACAACAGACCGCTCATCTTGGTGCTGACCACGGTGCCGCCACACACAGATTCGTTGGTCGTCTCCACCGAGACAAAAGCGGGACTCGTTACTGAAGATGACCCGCTGCCATTCTGAATCACCATTGCAGTGTCCTGCGTGGCACAGCCGTCTGCCAATGGTGCTGCACTAACAGGATGACTCATGGAGTCAGTCAGGTACAGTGATAAGGCCCGTCCTTGCTTAAGTCATGGTTGAGCTTGAAACTTTTGTATGTCTCATGATGTCAAACCTACCCACCAAGTTTCATTCCTGTCAGTTGATTCCTTCTGGGTGTATTGTGAATTATTCAGTAACTACTATAAATGATTGATTACATACTATGGATTAATCAGTATCTACTGTGAATTATCAGCGTCCTCTATGAATTTTTCAATGTTTACTATTAATTATTCAGTATCTACTGAGTTAATTATTTAGTAACTACTACACAGATATGTGAAACTATTGCAGTGCATGATGAAATAGAAGCTTGAGGCCGTACTTTCAGCACACTGGCACACGTCTTCAGAGCAAAGTACAGACACCAGTTTGCTCCTCCTGGGAGCAGCGTAGAACACAGAACATCTTCTGTCTGTGAGTGGAAAAAAGAAACAGCATTAACACCCTAATACAACAGGAGCAGACCCGTGAGAAGTTATGAGAAATCATTCAACACCTCCTGACTGACCTTCTCAGAATAGCGTCATGCTTGAAGGGATTTTAGACTAGCATCTTCATTATGTTCTGGGATAAAACGGGTCTGGCGTCTGTCTAAAGGCATTGATTAATTATTGTGAAATTCAGAGGAGAGTAAAAGGAAAGTTTGCGTCTTCACCTGGTTCGTAGTAGTCATAGAACGTTGCAGGAGCAGGCTGCACTAAACCTATCGGCACTTTCTGCATGGCTTCGAACATAACACATACACGGCCGTCAACCATCTGCAGACAAAATTATTAATTATTAAAAAACAGAGATGTACATCACTTTTGGAACAGTTTCACAGCATTTGGAAAAAAGCCAATTATCAATATTCATAATGACTATATGTGTGCATATATACAGCTCTGGAAATAAGTAAGAGCCCACTCCAGTTTCTTCTTAAATCAGCATCTCCACATGTANCATACAGAAGTAGTGTCTCTCAGTATGGCATCGGGCGACCGTGTTTGCTAACCCAATATGCCAGATGTCTCAGCATGGAGTTGTAGAGGTTCCTAATGGTGTCCTGTGATAATCCATCCCATGCAGCTTGAATATCCTCACACAGTTCCTGCAGATGGTGCGGTAGGGGTGGAGGTGGAGTGACACGCGGCCTTCTGGACGTGTGACGCGTGACAACAGACCGCTCATCTTGGTGCTGACCACGGTGCCGCCACACACAGATTCGTTGGTCGTCTCCACCGAGACAAAAGCGGGACTCGTTACTGAAGATGACCCGCTGCCATTCTGAATCACCATTGCAGTGTTTGGAGACGTTGACGTGGTGTTAAGGACAGTCGTCGTAACAGTCTGTGTGCATGTAGTCCTGCGTGGCACAGCCGTCTGCCAATGGTGCTGCACTAACAGGATGACTCATGGAGTCAGTCAGGTACAGTGATAAGGCCCGTCCTTGCTTAAGTCATGGTTGAGCTTGAAACTTTTGTATGTCTCATGATGTCAAACCTACCCACCAAGTTTCATTCCTGTCAGTTGATTCCGTCTGGGTGTATTGTGAATTATTCAGTAACTACTATAAATGATTGATTACATACTATGGATTAATCAGTATCTACTGTGAATTATCAGCGTCCTCTATGAATTTTTCAATGTTTACTATTAATTATTCAGTATCTACTGAGTTAATTATTTAGTAACTACTACACAGATATGTGAAACTATTGCAGTGCATGATGAAATAGAAGCTTGAGGCCGTACTTTCAGCACACTGGCACACGTCTTCAGAGCAAAGTACAGACACCAGTTTGCTCCTCCTGGGAGCAGCGTAGAACACAGAACATCTTCTGTCTGTGAGTGGAAAAAAGAAACAGCATTAACACCCTAATACAACAGGAGCAGACCCGTGAGAAGTTATGAGAAATCATTCAACACCTCCTGACTGACCTTCTCAGAATAGCGTCATGCTTGAAGGGATTTTAGACTAGCATCTTCATTATGTTCTGGGATAAAACGGGTCTGGCGTCTGTCTAAAGGCATTGATTAATTATTGTGAAATTCAGAGGAGAGTAAAAGGAAAGTTTGCGTCTTCACCTGGTTCGTAGTAGTCATAGAACGTTGCAGGAGCAGGCTGCACTAAACCTATCGGCACTTTCTGCATGGCTTCGAACATAACACATACACGGCCGTCAACTATCTGCAGACAAAATTATTAATTATTAAAAAACAGAGATGTACATCACTTTTGAAACAGTTTCACAGCATTTGGAAAAAAGCCAATTATCAATATTCATAATGACTATATGTGTGCATATATACAGCTCTGGAAATAAGTAAGAGCCCACTCCAGTTTCTTCTTAAATCAGCATCTCCACATGTACAGCAGGACAACACAGCTACAGACCAGCAGAGGGCCAAAACCACTCTCTACTGACCGTAATGAGCGCCACCTCATTCCAATGTCACTTAACCACCGTAAGATGACCTCAAGTGACCTACAGAAAGACTGGCGAGCGGTGGCTGTGGTGAAATGCACAGCGAGCATGGTTTAAAAAACAGGCTTCTGGAGGCGGCATTAGTGATTTTCTAAATAAACAGATCTAAAATACAATATTTGATCTGGAATTTGGGAGACGTGTTTCCAGTAGTGTACAGAATAAAACAGAACTGCTCATTTTGGTCCAACACAAACCCAGAAACTGTACAACTAGAGGAACTGATCATTTTGAGGTGGTCTCTGAATTTTTTCCAGAGCTGTATATATATACTGTATATGTCATCACCTTCCAAAGAAAGACTTGTGTTACTGTAAAGTAAAGTGGATTTTTTATCTCACCTCATTGAAATATAACAGCACTCGTCCCTGCGATACTTCGTAGTGAGAGATATATTTGTCTGCAAGATCCTTCAGCTGTTGAAAAGAGATTCTGTTTTGATATAGATTGTGTGATTGATGTGTGTAGATGATTCAGTATTCAACACTGTTATTACCGAAAGTAAGTAAACCTAATGACAAAATTATGTTGGTGTAACATTTAATCTTATTATATTCATGTGGAACTAACCATTTGAAAATAATATAACTGTACCCTGTAGTGGTTATAATGACACAAAGGAACCAAAGCCTTCCTGACTGACCTCAGATTTGCGTAATACTTTTTTAAATTATTATTATTGTGCCCATTTGAAAGTGTGTCAAATTTAAGGCTTGTTTCATCATTGTGTCTGAGATATAGATATATATATATTTTCCATTTATTTTCAAGAGCTACTGAAAAAGCTACGAACTTTTATAACTACTGATGATAGATGCATACATTTTTAGGGTTTTTTTCTTTGGTTTTAAGTTGTGTTTAATTATAACTTATATAACTTATGTAAAAAATATTATATAAAAATATTATTAAAAAGTGTATATATTAAATACTAAGTTGGTATCTTTAGCCAAACTATATTTAATATAGATATCGAATATGTTTTGTTTTACAAAAGCCAACTTTTGATAGTTCTTTTTGTAGTTACTAAATAATGATCCCTGAAAAATCTCCCTGTCCAGCATTAGGAATTCAAAACATATTTGGACCTTGTTTGAAGGTAAAAATTAAGACCACACCCGCTTTTTACAGCCTCTCTATATATGAAACTAATAAAGACACAAGTGCAGGAAATGATCAGTATGAAGCAAATCTCACCTGGCCAGTTGAAAATATATAGTATGACATTTAAGGTTTACTTATCCGTTATTTTTTAATACGATACTAATATAATATGATTTATAGATATTCATCTTCCCTGGAAATGTGTATTCTATTACAGTTGCCAGAACTGACCTTGTCCAGATCGTCAGTGTTTGCCTCGAAGCCACTGAGCAGAGTGATATCTGCTATAGCCATGCCTGAAAGGTTCTGGTTCAGAGAGTGACTGCATGAGAGGAAACACAAAGAAATTGTGAAACCGAACATCAACATACCATCAACTTCATCCTTTATACACCTTACATACATCAGAGGTACAGCTATGGCATTGCCCAAAAGTCTTAGGCAGCTCAAACACTGTAAACATTTTACAGTAAAATCAAACAGTATTTCATGTTTCCAGTAAAGTTATTAATGTATTATATAAAATGAACTTTGCTTAATGAAGGTTTAACTAAAGTGACTTAGCTTAATGAAGGCTTGATTAAACAAATTTAAAAGTTTGATTAAATTTCAAAGTTTGATTAAACTACTTTAACTTAATGAAGGTGAGATAAAATTGACCCAGTAAACAATGGTCGCCCATGGACATCTAAAATGTGTTTAAATATAGTCAGATATGTGATTTCAACGTTGTTTTAATGGTTCAAACAGTTCAAATGTTTACTGGGGATTTATCTTAATGAAGCTTTGAATAAACTGATTTAACATAATGAAGTATTGATTACACTGATTAAATAAAGGCGTGAAGGATGCTAAATTATAATAATAAACTGATTTATCTTAATGAAGGACTGACTAAACTGATTTAGCTAAATGAAGGACTGACTAAACTGATTTAGCTAAATGAAAGATGGATTAAACTGATTAAGCTTAATGAAGGGTTGCTTAAACTAATTGAATAAAGGCATGAAGGATGGATTAAACTGATTTAACATAATGAAGCATTGAATAAACTGATTTAGCATAATACAGCATTGATTAAACTGATTGAATAAAGGCATGAAAGATTGATTAAACTGATTTAACTTAATGAAGCATTGATTAAACTGATTTAACTTAATGAGGCATTGATTAAACTGATTTGACTTAATGAAACATTGATTAAACTGATTAAATAAAGGCATGAGGGGTTGATTACACTGATTTAACTTAATGAAGCAATGGTTAAACTGATTAATTGAAGTCATGATTCAACTAAAAGAGTGATTTAGCTAAGAATTGATTAAACTAACTTAGATCGGATGGTAACTGTAAATCCCTGTAATTGTAAACACAGTATTTACCGTTTTGATGCTGTTTGGTTTGAATCTACTGTTAGTGGGTTTTTTTCTAAGCAAATAAAAGCATCTTACGTGGATACACAGCTTCTCAAGCTGTTTGCACAATCATTTACAGAAAATACTCTTTTGTCTATGAAAGTGATATTGACGGGGTTTTACTGACCTCACACACACTTCGTACATCAGTGTGTCCTCAGATCTTTGCTGTGTGTCTCGTCTGCGTCTGCTGCGCACATCAAACCACTCGATGGCTGAGCGCGGGAAATCTTCTTCCTCTTTCCGCTCGCTCGGCTCGTCGTTCCCATAGTCGTAGTAATCATAGCTTTCTGTCACATGTGCTAAATTAAACAACAGACGTTTATTAACAACCAAATAGGCTAACTGAGCTCTGTATATACCTCGGAAATGGGCATTTACAGTGTTGTTCAATCTGAATATACGTTCGAATGCAGATGTTTGTGTCTCCCTGGTTAAATTCCTTGGTTTTGTTGATTTTCTGAGTCTACATAAGTTAACATGTCCTCTAAAGAGAACATACATATACATGTTTTATTACACAGTTGCTGTTAAAGTGCTGAAGTGAGCATATTGGGAATAAATACTGTTCTCAGTAGAGGATGTGAAACATATTTTCATGTAGAAAATCAACAACATGTGGAATTTCACCAGGCGTGTTAAATATGTTTATATTATAAATGTTCATAAATGTTCTGTTTATATTTAGATTTATTTACATTTTACACACCGTCCCAACTTTCTTGGAAGTGGGGTTGTACTTCACCTACCTGTGTACTCCACTTTTCCTTTTACTGTGATGTTGATTGAAAGGTTCTCACAGTTGTTGAATGGGTTGAGGTCATAGTAAGCCTTCACCACCTGCCGGCCAACAAAAATTAGGTGAATCAAATGGGGCTTAAATGTGACATTCTCAACATGTTATGTAATTGAGTTATTACCTTTATTTTTACTTCTCCTTTCCCTGATAATTTCGCAGTTATGTTGCCTCCCTGCAGCCTCTGGAAAAATGTGAAACAAATAAGCAAAAAAAACAAAAAAACAAAAACAAAGTCATGACAAATGTGATATATGTATGTGTATTTAATGAAAAAATCCACAGAACATTTCCGCATAATTAAAGATCAGAGTTCAGAGTGGGTTTCGTGTTCTGCGCCAAGAGAAACTTGCTGACTCAGACTTGTTCACAGTGGTGGTGAATGGAACCAGACGGCCACCTCTAAAAGCTCCCTCGCAGAAAGTTACTACATGAGATGGTTATGAATACACTGCCTGATGTCTGAGACGCTGTTGATGATAGTTTTGTCCTGTTGTGGAAATTTGACAAACTCAGTCTGGACTGCCCGTTGAGAAATAATAGAAAAGGATTTATTAAAGGAAAGGAAGGTTTACAACATGCAAAGAGGATAGAATATAGGAGCGCTACGCGCTCCTGTCCCTCCTGAACAAGATATATATACTACCTAGATAGCTATTTGTGTGTGTGCGTAAAATGCCCTGAGTTCCAGTCCCGTTGCTTGGCAACAGCAGGAAGCTACTCCCAAGTTTGGGAGATGCAAGGTCACCAATGTGTGAGTAAGGGAAAAGAGAATATGGCTATCTGAAGACAGTATGTCACAAGACCCAGATGTCCAAGAAGAAAGAACAACATGAGTTGTACGGAACACTTAATCACACATAGAGAACACATTGACCTCTGATTCGCAAAACTGCTTAATCATACACAGCTTAGCAATTACTCTGAAAACTACTTCTACAGCAATAACTTGTATTTCTCTCACATTCCCCCCTTTTTATTATTCCCCATGATGATAAAATAATGAAAGGACAAAGAAATACAACTGTAAAACACATCAGAGTCTAGTAACAAGAATTCCTGAGGATTCAACTTGTCACATCATTGGACTTGTTGTAATAGATGAGCTTAGACTGTTTTGGTGAGTGTAGAGCACTCTGAGGTATTCAGCAAGCTACAATGACCTCCTGTCTAAGTAGGAATAAAAATAAAGTAAATGAAATTACATTATCTTAGAAATATAAGCCCATTGGTCACAGTCATCATCATAGTCTTCGTCATACGTAGGTTGTAGTACCTTGTCAGATTTAGGATCTAAGTCGGCATTAACACTTTTAGCTGTCCGATGACCATTGCCTCTACAGATTGAACAATACATCTCTTTATCAGGGATATGAAGCAGGGAGCTAAGAGTAAAACCAAGATCACCATAACACCAATAGGAACACAGAAACTCCAGTCATGGTGGAGGGATACATGTTCCAGGAGGGTGTTGTAAGACAAAAAGTAGTCCCCAAAGAAAACTTATTATTTCCAGGTTTTCCAGATTTTCCCATCATTTACATTCCATAAAACACCCAGAAAACACATGTAGGTTCACTGGTGGTTTAGATAGTAAATGAAGTGTCTGTATGTGTGTTGTAGACATCGAGACCCCTGGTTCCCATCAGCACCACCACCACTGTAAAGAACATCTGAACCATCTCACACTGAACCCACTCTGAATGACCCTGTTTACATCTCAGCCACTGTTGATTATGGGGGAATTTGCAAACCCAGGATTATTTGTAGGTATCATCCATTAACACTACATCAACACTACACTATTTTATATCAAGTGTGCCTCAAGTGTGATGAAATTTGACTTTGTTCTTCAAACTAGCCCAGAAGATATCAAATACTAGATTAGGAATGTCATTTTTTTTACCACGTTTAGGGTTATTTGTATTTATTCCGTTTTTATTTAGTGTTTTTGCTTCTATACTTGCCGTTAGTACTGCTCATGTCTGTTCATTTGCCCCTTTTTATAAACCCACAGATGACCCCCACATTGTTATACTGTCTACAGTGCCATCTGGAGGGCAAAAACTGAATTACTTCACCAGCACAGACTGCAAGACTCATAAGCAGAGTGTTAACCTGAACCCAAACAGCAGTAGAACATCTGTTTCTGCAATGAAATATGCGTTTCTACATTGTAAAATATGCACAACCAAAACTCTAATTCCAGGGTTTTTACCAGGGGTCAGTACCTTTAACTCTGCCTCCACCTTCTCGCCCCTCTTGTCCAGTATCAGCTTCTCCATCGCTGATCGTCCTGACCTGGTGAACTGTATGTTGATGACCCTGAATGGAGATTCAGGTTTCACAATGGCGTACTCCGACAGAGCCTCCAGGGCTACAATGGTGTCCTAGAACATACAGAGCCCAAAACATATTACTGCTGATATCAGCTACACAGCTACACAAAATGGGTTCTTTGGAGGTAGGAGGATGGTTCTTTAAAGAATCATTTCTACAAATGAAAAGGCCTTTTAAGGAAAAATAATTGAATCATTTTTATACATGGACATACCAAAAGTGATGGGATAGCAAAACCAGCCTGTTTCACTCATTTTTTGTGATGTGCACATGAGCCTGCCTGTTCATCCTTCATCAAGTTATATGCCCAGACAGCTTTTTTAAATTAGACCAGAGCTATTTTGCATATATCAGTATTAAATGCAAAGCCGCAGCCCGAACGCAGTAAGTGGAGAAATGGAATGCAGGCCAAGTGTGGGATACAGACCCTGTAACATCACTAAAGTATTTCTACCCCTGGCCAGTAGGTGGCACTCTCCCTGCTCCCCCATCAGTTCCACCCACACATACAGAAATTACCTTGTTGTCCTTGTTTGTCTGACCTGTGTGGATTTGAATCCTCCCTCGTAGTTCTCCTGTGAGGAGAGGAAGCACGCCGCAGCAGTAGCCACCTCCATGTCTCCATTAGCCAGCGCAGCGAGGAGAGCGTACGCTGTGGTTTCTACAGTCAGAGCCACAGCTGGAGGGACCCGACCTGTCTTCTGCTCAGAGACCAGTCGCACGTCTTCATTCGCCCTCCACACCTTACACTCACCCTCTGAACACAGCCGATCAGAGGAGAGACTTTACTTCCAAACTTCCGGCCATGCACAACAGGTATAAAGGATCGTTCAGTATTCACATCTACATCTGTGTGGGATTAGGGTAGATTTGATTCATTTATATTGGATTATATTATATTGTTTTATATTAGATTAGATTGAATTAGATTAGATTACACTAGACTAAATTAGCTGAGATTAGATTAGAGTAGATTAGACTGCATAAAATTCCATTACATAAGATTAGACAAGACTAGACTAAATTAAACTAGATTTGATTTGATTTGATTTCCCTAAAGAACCGTGCTTGTAAAAGTGATTTTCCACCAAAAGTGATTCATCTATGGCACTGCGCCCAGAACCTTTAAGCACTTTTATTTTAAGAGTGCAGAAAAGAAAACAGATTAGATTAGGTTAAAACAGATCTAAAAAGTGCCATAAAGGGTTATTTGAGCGATATGATAGAAGCATGATCAGACATTTAGATTAGACATTTAGTGTCACATCCCAGTTTACACAGAATAAAACATTTATTAAACAATTTCAGTTCTGATAATTTGTCAGTGTTACAGTGAATGCAGATGTAAATCTCTTTGGATGATTCACCCCTTTCTCTCTTCATAGTGTCTAAAGAATGTCGGTGGATCCTATCAGAGTGGACTGAGGAGTGTGTTTTGGGGTATATGTTCACCTTGTTTTGCCAAACTCTTCAGTTTCTTCCAGGCTGGTAAAGTCAGTGTCCGATCGGTAAGGCATGTGGATAAGCAGTAGGCTGTAATGGCCACAGCATATGGTCTGTTCAGGTCATCCACACGGGAGAGGAGGAATGATGTAGCACGAGAGATGCTCTGCTTCTAAACATTCCAGGCAGAAAGTGGATTTAAACACTGACCGTAGGGCTGACCATGAGGACAAACCCCAGCACTGCAGCTAGATTGCATTATTTTGCCAATATACCTTGCACTAGAATTATAAACACATGAGTTAATTAATAATGTAAAACGATTAAAGTTAGGCCTGCGTATTTACCACAGCATCAGTTTCTCTGTCCAGGAAAGGTAGCGAGCGATTGAGAGCAATCGTTATGAAAGCAGTGAGTGAGACGTCCTGCTCAAGTCCCCCAATACCACCCTAACAAACACACACACAGAGGCACATACACATTTCGCTCTGGTTATTATTATTATTATTTGTTTCTTGTATTTACCTTTTATTTATTTCAAAGCAGTGTCATTGTTACAAAGTTGCACATAAAAATTTCACTCACTTTTTAAATGAGGTAAATCATAAAGTCTAATCAAACCTGACCTGAAAGAATCTATAGAACCTGACAGAATCTAATAGAATCAAATTAAATTAGAAAGAAATATTAGGTAATACAATCTAATCTGATTTAGCCTAATCTAATCTAATCTAATCTAATTTGACTGAACCCAGTCTAATCTAATGTGTTGTAAAAACAATACAGCAGTGTAATCGTATCTAACCTGACCCAAACTAAACTAATGTAATCTGACCTAATCTAATGTAATCTAACCTAATTAACATTACATAACCATGTTTTTATCTAACCTGATCTAATCTAATCTAATCTATGTGAAATGAAAACTGGGCTGTAGTGTAATTTCATGACAAAGACAGAACAGCAGCTAGTTTCCTGACCTGCATTTCTCTGTGGATGACTGGATGAGGGTCATTAAATGATCCGTCTGGGTTTTGTTTTTGGATAAGATAATTGACGGGGTCCCGGATTTCCTTCTGTGAGACGATCTCTTGGCCGGCATCATCCTTTAACTCACAGTCTGACACGAGCGACAGCACCTTCACCACCAGAGCGGTCAGCCTGGAGGAACACATCCGCAGAAAGCAACGACTTGAGGGAAAGTTCACTCAGACTGCTTTAGTGAGACAAAGCTAGGCTGCTATTCCACTTACTGCTCAAAGAAGCCAAAGGAAAACTTACCAGTAACTGCTGGGATAGTCTCTCCACGCTCCATACGACCCATCAACCTTTTTAAATTGTGTGAGAATTCTGTCATAGCCTGAAAAACATTGATTAATTCTGTGAGCTCATACGACATTAAATGTCTTAGCGAGTGATTACAGGCCTGGCTCGCAGTATCCGCTCTAATTCATCCCAAAGGTGTTCTATCGGGTTGAGGTCAGGACTCTGTGCAGGCCAGTCAGGTTCCTCCCTCATCCATGTCTGTATGGAGCTTGCTTTGTGCACTGGTGTGCAGTCATGTTGGAACAGGAAGGGGCCGTCCCCAAACTGTCCCCACAAAGTTGGGAGCATGAAATGGTCCAGAATCTCTTGGTCTGCTAAAACATAAAGAGTTCCTTTCACTGGAACTAAGGGTCCGAGCCCAACTCCTGAACAACACCCCCACACCATAATCCCCCCTCCACCAAACTTCACAATGCAGTCAGACAAGTACCGTTCTCCTGGCAACCACCAAACCCAGACTCGTCCATCCTATTGCCAGACGGAGAAGCGTGATTGGTCACTCCAGAGAACACGTCTCCACTGCTCTAGCATGCATTCGATGCTTTGCATTGTGCTTGGTGATGTAAGGCTTGGATGCAGCTGCTCGGCCATGGAAACCCATTCCATGAAGCTCTCTACGCACTGTTCTTGAGCTGATCTGAAGGCCACATAAAGTGTGGAGGTCTGTAGTGACTGACTCTACAAAAAGTTGGTGACCTCTGCGCACTCTGCGCATCCGCTGACCCCGCTCTGTCATTGTACATGTCCTACCACTTCATGGCTGAGTTGCTGTCGTTCCCAATCTCTTCCACTTTGTTATAATCCCACTGACAGTCGACTGTGGAATATTTGGTAGGGAGGAAATTTCACGACTGGACTTGTTGGACAGGTGGCATTCTATCACGGTACCATTCTGGAATTCACTGAGCTCCTGATTTATTTGAACACAGTCTGCACTCACCTTTCTCCACGAAATCCAGTGCGGTGTCTCTTGTTCCAGCGGAGAGCTCAAACCAGCGCTGGCTGTAGTCCAGGTAGCGGATGGACAGTGCTGTTGGAGACATCCTAATCATGGTTTGCTCCGCGCAACCAGCAGGTGCCCGGATCAGACTCTCCACGTTGGATGGTGACAGAAGGGGCTTAGCAGATGCCACTCCGAACGCCTCCTCTTCTCCACAAGAAGGAACAAGGAGGTTAGTATAAAGACCAGACACCCAGCTGGTATCACATGAGCTCATGCCCAGTGTCAAAGGGTGAGTATGGATGGGTTTAGCCCAGCATGAGATGACGTCAAGCCGAAAACAAATTGCAAAACAGTTGTTTAATTCCACAATCCAAAATCATCCGATTCTAAACATTCAAATGTGCAACTACAGCACTTACACCACGTACAATATACTGTTGTTTATTGTTATGACTGGGGAAAAAACAGGCACTGTGTCACTCGTACCTTCAACTTTGACGAACACGTTGGTGTTCGAGTCAGGAACCGTCATGTTCGGAAACTCCGCATCAATGTACATGATCTTGTCACTTCGACCTGAAATGCACCAGGCAACAAACACCCTGCTGTACTACCAGTGTGCATGTACTGTTAGCATAAACTACTCCAGCTAATTTAGATGCCTTTGATACTGTACGTGTCTGCCATCATTTAGTGCACTGAGGTCAAAGTAAAATGATAATAACAACAGCATGGCTCACCATCCAAATTAATCAGGTAACTTTGCTCCTCTCGGACTGACACTCCTTCCGTCTACAAACCAGAAACCGGAGAATGTGATTTACATTCAGTAAATCGCATCCAGTAATCATTATAACCTTTAATCAAATTTACTATATTAATTACTGTGAACTAATATGAGAAATCACTTGAATGTCTGACACGCATGTAGCATTAAACCCAGGCTAAATGCCTATTCCATATGTAGTGTGCTGTTTAAGTTGTGATCCCTGATGGAATAGCGGAATACTGTTGGCCCAATAATGACAAAGCTAGCGGTCCACTAGCATTTTGCTCAGCGTTTCCTTGGCGGCCCAACGGCAGTTAAGGACAGTATTAGACAAAATGTCGCTTTCTATCTTTTTTATGTAAAGTTTTGTCTTAGATCCAGGGCAGTAATCAGGTGGTCTGAAGGTGGACCTGCAGTGGTCAGTAGGGTGCCAACCTTCTTGAGCTAGAGTACCTATATATGCTTGCTGGGACTTCTTCACCCAAACAGAGAACTATTTGCCCAGTACAGACATAACTGAATCCCAAACATCTATTTGTTAGTTATGTTAATCACTGTTTGGTCCTGGAGGCAGTATATTAATTCCTGTATAGTGCATTGTACTATGTGATCATTCAGGGTTCACCCCTAGTGTGGGAGAACAATCCATAAGCACATAGAGGCTCTAATAGAATTAGCATTGTTGTTGCAGTGGTGAAATGATGAACAAAAATGACTTCTAAAGTGAAAAGTGCATTAAACACTTACAAAGATAAATATAATATTATAAATAAATACTTATAAATTATTATATGTTCAATAATATATAAAGTAAAATAGCTAAACATTCAGTCAAAGAAACTATGTTTATTTGCAGAATAATTGTTTGTCTGGATTATTAGTAATTATAATTTCAATTAATTATTTTAAACTTGTGTATTTAATCACACTTTCTCAATAGGGAACAGGCCAACTAAGGCCACATTTTATAGTCATTTTATTGCAGTCAGGGCTCCAGTTCGCATTGTCCATCCTAATAACCTATACTCATCATAAAATAACTGACTCTTAATTAGTGCTCCAGTTTACACTGGAAAAGTCAAGCCTGCACATTCAACCAATATATAATCAAACCATGGACCTATTTACACGTTATCAATGGAAATCATCTTTAGGTTAGTGACACATAGCCACAGTGAACTTTAGCAGGCTGTTATTAATGCTGTAGCTAGATGGCATAGCTAAACATTCCTGTTGTTTCTTATATTTCACTATCTATTTCAATTTGAAGCCAACTGAACACAATTAAATATGGTGTTCCTTTTTTGTTAAGGTGTCTCATCGCTCTGGTGAAGCTTTGCTGATTATTACTGCAGCATTCTGCTTTTGCTGGTATACATTAGATATTTGGCCGAACTATTCCTTTACCCACGCTCCTCCTCCTCTTACCATCACCAGCAGAGTTTTCTGAATGGCGTCCACACCGTACTCCTGTGTACGATCGTATAGCTTGATGAGGATGGGGATCTCGCCCTCCCTCAGAGGAACCGCAGAGAAGGTGACTGTCTCTGAGGATTCCGCAGCCACAGTGATGTTGATGTAAGAGGAGCTGGACTGGGATCCAGGAGAACACAGACCATCTGCTGGCACCATTTGAACCGAAATCTGGACACAACAAGAACATTCACGCTGAAAGGCCAAACGATCTTTATTGTATTAGAACTTCAATCTGGAACTCCAACTTCATTGCGGATATTCATCTTATCAGAACTTGAATCTGGATATTAATTTATTAGAATTTCATTCCAGATATTAATTTTATATGAACTAAATTCTGGATATTAATGTTATCAAAACTTCACTCTGGTTACTAATATTACTTTATCAGAACTTCATTCTGGATATTGATGTTTTTAGAACTTCAGGGTATTCGTTTTATCAGAACTTCTTTACTGGTTAATTTTAATTTTATTAATGTTTTTCCAGATTATTATTCATTAGAATTTAATTCTGGATGTTAATTAATTAGAACTTCATTCTGGATATTATTTTATTAGAACTTCATTCTGGATGTTCATTTTATCAGAACTTCATTCTGGATATTATTTTATTAGAACTTCATTCTGCATGTTCATTAATTAGAACTTCATTCTGCATGTTCATTTTATAAGAACTAATATTTTGTTGTTGGTATTTCAACTACATACTACTTGAATTGAGTTTGTCCACAGTGTGTGAGCATCATTTTAACTAACCTCTCTCTCCTTCTTGCCGTAATTGTAGACGACTGCAACAATGGCCAGCTGTTCATTGCGCTTGACTGAGTAGGGGAGTCTCAGAGCAACAAACAGCTCTTTAAAGACACGAATGTCCAGAGGATCGGCCACACAGAAACCTGAAAATGATCAGCATTCATAACAGGCTTGAAAATGATCTGTAAAGGACATTCAGGTAGCTTTCGAGTAAACAGTACAGGTAAGTGAGCTAGGTGGGTGACCAGTAGGAAACCAGGTTACACGATGCTTCTGATAATACAATACGAAACTCCAACCACTCAGTCTGATGGGTCGAAAGGCATCCTGCTGTTGCTATTTTACTCCAAGCTACCCAGTAAATACACCTGACATCACAGAAACAGGATTTTTTTTCTTTCCCATAAACACCTAAAGTTTGCATATGGCTATATATACCAATACAGACTCATTAGCAGCGTTAAAGACATTTCTATTATTTAAAAGCAACATTTTTACTTTTATGCTAACACCAAATATGATAACATGTCCCCCATGTTCTATCGCTTAAAAAGGGAAATTCCATCCATGTTTTGAGAGTGGGTTTGGTGTCAAATGCTCCTAGAAACTCCACAAAGAAAGAACCCCGGGAGCATATGAGCCATTCAGTAATAAGTGTTTCAATAATATTGAAATATTGAATTTAATTTCGCTACATTTTAAGAAATGAAATAATGGGATGGTCATTACTACGAGATACGAAGTCTTGGAACTGCGAGTCTATAATTGTCCATACTTCAAATCAAATCAAATCAAATCAAATCAAATCACTTTTATTGTCACGTAACATTTTCACAGGTGTGAAGGTGAGTGAAATACTTAGGTGCGAAGTCCCTTACAGTACTTAGATACAAAAAATATACATTAGACAATAAATATATACAATACTAAGCACAAAATCTCTGTTATCCTAATATACATTATAAATTATATATATTTATATAACAGTAATCTAAAGTTATGAATAAAACCTATGAACCTATGACTTTTTTTTTGTGTCATTTTTAAGATTTTTTAGCCATTTTTTTGAGATACCATGTCAGTTTTATAAGAAAATAAGTCATTCTAAGAGATAAAAATAATTTTAAAAAAGTAAGATAAAAAGTATGTTAGGAAAATAAGTCTCAATTTGTGAGACACGTGTAGGTGAAAATAAAATGTATATTTGCGTTGTAGACATGGTGACGCCTGGTTCCCATCACCACCACTGTAAAGAACATCTGAACCTTGTCACACCAAACACCCACTCTCAATCACTCTGTTTACATCCCAAACACTGAATTATGTAGAACACGTTAAAAAACCTGTGGAGATCCCTGTGGTATTAGTGTGGATATGACCTCAAACTTACCGTGTGAGGAAGACAGGCTGACGGTCTGAATCTCCCAGGTGGTGATGGAGTCTGGAACATGTATGTCGTGTCTGAAAATAACACCAAAGCACAGTTTCAACAACACCAGCATTTTATAGTTATGATATTTAATATTAGTACGAGTATTAGTATTAGTCTATACGTATTATGTACTATTCTCTTTCTATTATATTAGAGTTATAGTGCCGAAAGAGTTTTGAAGTGACATGCTTTATACAGAGGTACCAGTAGGACTAGTGGTAAGGGAACATTAGTTGTAGTAGAACCAATAGTAGAACAGTAGAACCAGTCATAATGGAATGCACTTACTCAGCCTTGCGGTCCACTGTGATTTCCTTAAACTCAAAGCTGGCAGGGAAGTTCTGGCGAATGGTCTGTACCTCGTTATTAAAGAAGTCTTCAATGTCAGCAGCGCTAGCAGCTGGTTGGGGGGGACCACAGTTAATTCAACTCTTCACTAGCAGCTTCACTAGCACTAGATTTTAATTATGTGTGGAACTGTATTCCTACTGTCATATGCACATGTTTGAACACCTCTGCTCCAAAATCGAGTTTCTGAGTGAAGTTTTCTATTCATTCAGAGTTTAAAATTGATCATAATTATCATAAAATTGCAAAATCATTTAAATACGAAATTTAGCTACATGTAAAGAAATTAAGTAATTATTTTCAGATACTAAGTGAATATTTTGAAATCAGAATTTAAAAAAATAAATCATCCATTTAAAATATTTAGTCATTACATACATAAAGAACTATAAAAAAAACCTGGTAATTTTTAAGTACAGCTTGTTACCATTATTTTACCATTTCACAACAGCCTTGTTAACACTCACTACAATTTCTGATTTATTATTTAGTAACAACTATTAAATTTGCATTTAATTATTGATTACAAATTATTGGCTACAAAGTCAGTATTTTGAGACAATGTCATTATGATTAAGTAATTATTTTGTAGATACTTAGTGAATATTATACCATAGTATAACAAACTGCTGTCAAAGGTGGAAAATCGAGGGCACTTTTTTTTCCTCTGCTTGGCTTCTATAGTTACATGGCACAGGCTGGAGTGGACTCTCCATAGTAGAATATGTTTATACCTATATATGTAAATAAATGGATCTGTTTTTTTATTTTTTGGACACAGTAACTCTGCTGTGGGTTTGGTCACTACTACTTACTCCTGCCATGACCACTCCTTATGTCCTCCCGTCTCTTCTTCTCTCTGAGCTTCACAGCGAAGTGGCAGCATTTGAGGAAGGCGTCCACACATGCCTCACCTTCAGTCCTGCTTATTCTCTTCTTACGCTCCTCGCAGGTCAGCTGCATGGGGATAAGCGTGAGTCCGTGATGGCAGCACTTCTTCATCGCTGCGTCCTGAAACTCAGATTCTGCAGGACAACAAAGAAGAAATTGAGAATTTAAAAGAGAAACAAGGATCGAATACACATAGAACAGCAAACCTAGAACTAGTTTCGTAAAAGCTGTCGATCAACCAAAACAAACATGCAAACTTAGAGCCAGTTATACATTCGACCTAATGAGAAACTGTAGAACAGACTCAGTGTATATCACAATACCTACATTTAGAGCCAGTTATACATTCAACCTAATGAGAAACTGTAGAACAGACTCAGTGTATATTACAATACCTACATTTAGAGTCAGTTATACATTCAACCTAATGAGAAACTGTAGAACAGACTCAGTGTATATCACAATACCTACATTTAGTCCTTCAGATTTTTTCATGACCTACCCTTTTTCCTCATTTCCTCTTGTAGGTCTATAGCTCGTCTCTGCCGGCGGAAACCTGACTCACAGCTAAAACCTACAGGCAAAAGAATTATTTATATTTTACAATGCATTTACTGTCACCTGTAGATACTTTATGTGAAATTCTTTTTTTGTTTAACTAAAAAAGATAAAATATAGTTTTGTATTACGACAGCTGTTTAGGTTTGCTCTGTCTACCTTTCCTCATCTGGGACTTCATTGCTTTTGAGTGTGAGATGAAGGAGAGTCCAGCATCATTAAAGACAGCAGCAGAATTTACTCCACCTCCATATGAACAGCCCAGATCATATGACTGCATGGAGGAGAAGACCTGCCCGAGAGAAATCCTACACATCAGCAGTGCTCACTGAACGCCAGCTCTTACTGACCAGTAACGTGCTGTGTTCAAGCCAGTATGAGATCTTAAATCTGTTTCACTGCTTTATACAGCATCCTACAAAAGTCAATTTCACAATTTAACAGTCAAATAGTCCATCATAACAATGATAATGACTTAACCTTTTATAATTATAAGAAAACGTTTAAAGAAAATTAATATTATTATTATAATTATTATTATTAGTGTCAAGAACAAACGTGCTTCGACACGTGCTGAGCTAAAAGTCAGAAAGTATTTATTTGACAGGTTGATAATCAGAACCAGCTGCAAATACACAGCGACACAGAGCGAGGCTGAGGGGACGTCCGAGAGACAGGCAGGGGTTGAGAACCAGAGAGTCAGATAAACGGGCAAACAAATCAGAGGAGAATCCAGAGAGAAATCCAGAGATCAAAGGGAGGTCAAAAACCAGATAAACAATCAAACGAACTAAACCAAAAGGGAGAATCCAAGAGGGAGAGAGTCAGAGAACAGAGATAGCAATCAGAGAAATATAGAGGGACCGTTTAGTATTCAAACGAGGTTTGGCAATGCTTCTCAATGAGGGATTGTAAGTGAGGGGTATAAGTACTGAAAGGGAAAAGAGGTGCCGGTGAGTCAAGTTAAAATTCAGGAGAGCTTGATCAGGGAAATTGAGTGGGATTGGTGGGTTCGGGACACGTGGCTGTGACGTCACCATGGAGTGAACTCTGGGAGATGGAGTCCGGGAGATCAGAGGCAGCGGGGAAACCCGGAAGAGTGACAATTAGATATTATGTAATACTTGTGATATATATATAGTGGCATATTGAGGACATCTGGTCAAAATTTCAGTTCCTGGGAACAAATAAAAATGACCTGATTCCCAAACGAAATTTTAAAGATAAAACATTTTAAAACATTCAAAGTATTTTTATATATTAAGCAAGATGGCTCTTTCATTTCCATCCCAAGTAAATGTTTGACCCACCCTGCATGGTCAGTACTTGATAACGGCCATTTTTGGTGAGTATCACAGCTTTAAAATGCTTTTTGTAACAGCTAAGATTCTTTCAGTTCAGTTCTTTGTGTGACTTTGGCCAATTCTTTCTAGTAGAGTAAGAAACCTTCAGCTTTTGCCTCTTGAAGTTTTGTCTATTGTGGATTTTGAGGTGTGTTTAGGATCAATATCCTCTGTCCATTTTCAGCCTGTTTACAGACATTGTGATGTTTGCTTCCAGAATTTGCTGGCATTTAATTGAATCCATTCTTCCCTCTACCAGTGAAATGTATTGAGTGTCACTGGCTGCTACATAAGCCCAAATCATGATCCATTCATTCCACTGGAGGTTAGTTCTTTTAATTAAATTCTGAAAAAATGTTGGGTGTTTTATTTTATTTTTATTTATTTATTTATTTTTGGGAAAATGTGTGGTGAGGACACAGGACAGGTTTTCTTTTAATGGCTCTTCAATGAAGGTCTTACTTGTGCAGGTGTTACTGCAGAGTAGATCAGTGCACCACTACGTCCTCCTGAAGGCCCTGAGGTCAAAGTTTTTTTGCTCTTCTAGAGCTCAGCTTGATCCCCATTAACTGCCACGTCTAAATTACACTGGGAACTGAGGCATCGGCGACCCAAAAACATTTTATCTTTTTACTTTTTAAATACTTTTATCTTATAGCTTCTCCTGTTTTTCTCTCTATGATAGAGACAAAATAAAATTAGTGCTTAAGATGTGGAAAAGAATTGAATTTCTTTTGGGGATCAATTCATATTCTAATCACTTTTCACAGTAACAGAATTTGTCCAGGGGTGTCCAGACTTTTGCATGACATTATACTAAGTCTTAATGATAACAAAGTATGTCCTAAGTAAGCGATAATTATGAAATTGTAAGCATGCAAGTAATAATTATGTCACAGTATCTCATAATTACCACTTACAGTCTGATAATTATTATTAATTACAATAATTATCTCATCATTAATAATAATAATTAATAATGGTGAGATTATGAGAGCACAGCTGAGCTGTATTGATATCTGTAACCCAGAGCAAATTTAGGATTACAGTAAAGTAGTGGTACAGTTAGCTAGCATTAGCTTCTACACTGTGTAATCCAGGTGTACCTGTTTTGGGGTGAGTTTGTTCTGGGCGTTCAGGGCGTAGATGGCCTTGTCCACAGCCAGTAAGGCCACTTTTGCTTTACTCTGCGTTCCCACATCAATGTTCAGCTTAATCAAATCTCCTGGACTGTAGTGGCCTTTTGGATCTTTGTCCTTTACCTCGATCTACACAGAATGAGTAAAGGATAAGAAGCTGAGACACTTCTGAGTTTTTATTGCAATGAGGAACATATTTGTGAGAAATATTAAGAAAACAGATAAAATAGATCATTCCTGTCAGGGCGTTTGGAGGCAATCTAAGCAAAATTCTACCTGTGTGTGATTACTAAATAATCTTTTATTTAATAATCTATTTTAGCATCCATACTAGCACCTACTGTTACAGCTACATCAGTAGTATACTAAATTGTATTTTTTTATTAAAAATGTATATGATTAATTTATTGATTATAATTAATTATAATTAATGTATTATTAATTACTTTTAACTTGTAATCTAATTAAAAACATACATTCACTATATATATACAACACACATTCAGGACTTTTAACTGGTCTTGATCTTTAGACTAAAATCCTTTAGCTTTGTATGTCCTTATTGCTTAATTACATACTTACTAAAAGGATAGAACATAACATTAACCAAATTTTACCAAATGTTTCAGTAGTGACAATTTTGGCTCATTTTGAGCAGAACTCAGAAACACTGGTGAGTAAATGACTTGTAAGCACAATTTTGAACAGTTGTACAGACATAACATCATCATATTAAATAAAATATTCAAATAGTGGTGACAGTTCTTAATGTTCCACATGGATTTTCTGAATTTAGTACACATCTTACTTCAAAACAATGGGATCTGGCTGCTCACCATGTGGTCATGAGGGACAAAAATGCAGTCTTAATTCCTGATGTAAAACACAGGTGTGTGGCTTAAAGAAGGCTCCGCCCACTGACTAAAATTTTTACAGTAAACATTTATTTTTTGACTCTGCTTCGTCATTATCTCAGTTAATATTGAACTGATTCATTAAACACATTAAGCCTGAATACGGCATATACAGACTGTGCTAAATCAAAACTCACCTTTCCCTCACATGTGTCCTTCACATCCACCCACACTGAGTCTGCTATGATCTCACCGTTACTGTGGTAATAGTATCCAGTCAGACGGAAGGACGGGGTCATGGCTTCTGTGATAGGGATGTCTGTTTTGGTCAAGTCTCCTGCTTCTCGAGAACCAGATTCTACCAGAACCCCTTTACTGACCACCTGAGGAGACCATACATTTTAGAATTCTTCATTACACTACGTCAGTTCAATCAGCCCTAAATCCTTAAATCACTTTAATCATTCTTAAGTTATATTGGTTTAATCAATCCTTAATTATGTTCAGTTAGTTTAATCAATCATTCATTAATTTAAATCAATGTAATCAATGCTTCATTAAGCTAGAGCCGTTTAATCAATCCCTCATTAAGCTAAAGCAGTTTAATCAATCCCTCATTAAGCTAAAGCAGTTTAATCAATCCTTCATTAAGCTAAAGCAGTTTAATCATTCCCTCATTAAGCTAAATTTGTTTAATCAATCCTTCATTAAGCTAAAGCAGTTTAATCAATCCTTCATTAAGCAAAATTAGTTTAATCAATCCTTCATTGAACCAAAGCAGTTTAATCAATCCTTCATTACGCTAAATCAGTTTAATCGATATTTCATTAAGCTAAACCAGTTTAATCACTCCTTCATTAAGCTAAATCAGTATAATCAAGCCTTAATTAAGCTTAATCAGTTTAATCAGTGCTTCATTAACATAAATCAGTTTAATTTAAATCCCTTTCATCAATCATTCATTAGGTTAAATCAGTCTAACGATTCTTCTTTAAACTTAACCAGTTTAATCAATCTTATTTTAATTTAATCAGTTTTATTAAACCTTCATTAAGCTAAACCAATGTAATTATTACTCCATTAATCAATTTAATCAACTCTTAATTAAGTTACATCACTTCAATCCATCCTTAATTAAGTTTAATCAATCATTCATTAAGCTAAATCAGTTTAATTAATTCTTCATTAAGCTAAATCAGTTTAATCAATCGTCCATTAAGCTAAGTCAGTTTAAATAAGCCTTCATTAAGCTAAATCAGTTTAATCAATCATCCATTAAGTTAAATCAGTTTAATGGACAGTTTAACAGTTTTGTGTTTACATAGAGGATTCTCTCAGTGTGATTTTATGCTTCACAGTTTTGACATTATGAATTGTGTCTTTCTCACCATGTAGTACATGCGGTTATCTGCTGGTTTGCCATTGACAGGTTTGAATGTCACACTTAGAGTGTTTCCAGCTGACAGGACTTTATCGGTCACTGTTATATGCAGGAAGCTGTTGCTGGAGGAAGTGGCCCGAAGTACAGTCTTTGTGAACTTTACTCCGTCCACTGTTACCTGCAGGTACATGAACAGTACAGCGTTTAGTCCTGTTCAACATTCAGAAAAACAGCGATATACAAGACCTGCTGCACTGCACTCTACCTGCAAACTTAAACTATAGGAACAAAATATGATAAACACGTAAATATGCTACATGAGAAACTGGGGTTGGTTGGTACTGTCAGTGCTCACCCCCTAACCCCCCCCCCCGGCTCCCGGCTCCCTCACTCTTCCGGGCTCAACCTCCCATGGGGCTTCGCTCAATGAAGTCACACGCACATGTCCCTCAATGACGTCACACGCACATGTCCCCAACCGTCCAATCACATCCGTTCAACGTCACCTGAGTTTTAGGCACTTCCTTTATAAGCCCCTCCATACTGCTACCTTATTGCGAGGTTTTGCCCTAACTCCTGTTAAGCAATTCTGAGCGTTCTACTTTCTATCTGACTCCTGGTTCTGACCCGTTTCGTTCTTTGACCTTTTCTCTTTGGATCTCTCCCTTGGCTCTTTATCGCTGTTTCTCTCCTGGCTCTGACCCTTCTTCCTGTCTACCGTTTTCTGCTTCTAGCTCGCCCCCCTCTGGATTTGTTTACATTCGCTGCCTGCCATTTCCGGTTTCGACCTCTGCCTGTTTCTGACTTTGTTCTCGCCTCTCCCTGTATGTTGTCTTGTGTTTTGCTGTCTGTATCGACCGTCCGATTGTTAAATAAAACCAACTTGCTGTTTAGCTCTGCTCACGTCTGTCCAAGTTCTTTGTTCCTGACAGATACATTACAGAGGAACTCAAAATAGTGGTGGTGAATGAAACCAGACGTCCACCTCTAAAAGATCCCTCACAGGAAGTTACTACATGAGATGGTTATGAATACGCTGCCTGATGTCTGAGACGCTGTTTATGATAGTTCTTGAGAAGATTTTGGCCTCAAATTCCATTCATGGTGGAGGGATACATGCTGCAGGAGGGTGTTGTGAAACAAAATAGTCCCTAAAGAAAACTTATTATTTCCAGGTTTTCCCATAATCAACATTCCATATAACACTCAGAAGACACGTGTAGGTTCACTGGTGGTTTAGATAGTAAATAAAGTGTCTGTATGTGTGTTGTAGACATGGAGACCCCCAGTTCCCATCAACACCCCTGTGCCAACCAACCTCACTTTCATCCACTGTGAGCTCAGCTCCATTCAGAGTAAGAAGTGATCTAAGCTCATTATCGGCTGACTCCTCTATTATACTGGGTGTATTTCCAGACACTAACCTCCACAGGTAAGGACTCGGGGCTTTGTATAAGATTGAATGGGTGTGTTACTATTCCCTCATCCTGTGTAATTTTAGCTTTGGGATTCTCCAAAGTGTTGGCCACATTTATCTTCACTTGGACGTCTTTAGCCGGCAGACCATTTGGAGTGCGTACCACGACCTAATAAAGGAAGTAAACACATAAAGTTTCAGCTCATTAGGACATATGGTAGTAATGGACCACTCCAGGTTTCCTCAACTGTACTTACGTTCAACCAAGATAGTCCCAGAGCTGATGATAAAGTAGATATATACTGTATATATAAATGTAGATACAGTGGAGATGAAACTGCCTTAAGCATTTTGAGTAAAGTTTTTTACTGTTTATGTTATATTGATGAAAATTAGTAGTTTACCAAGTAATATGAGGTAGCTTAACCAATGATTACAGCTGAGTATTGTACTGCAGTCAATAACAAAAAGCTGGCTGCGTATTTCCCACCTTCTTATTAGACATTTCCATTCCATCTTAAGTGATGCACCAGTTGCCTTAATGGTGCACCGGCCTCAGGAAGTAACTGCAACTCCATTTAAGGTGGAATGTCAAATTTGAATAAGAAGCTGCCATGTAAAAAGCTAACCTCATCCTCTTCTCCACAACATTCGTGAAAAATATTGTTTGTTCTTATTTTTTGTTCCTGTTTTTTTATGTTTATATACCAAAAATGGCCATGGTTGATTTTTACATGACTGTTTTACAACCTCTTTTCACCCCTTAGAATTAAACAGACTGTTTTTGTTACTGTGCTTTTATATGTAAATACGTTATGCTCAGATTGGCTGCCCTGTATACCTCCTCATTCAAAATGCACTAGGTAATAATACTATTTTAAATTGTAATATTACTATATTAAATCGTAATAATACTATTTTGCAACAATGCTCATTTCTACTAGCACCCCTATGGGATTCCTAGCAGTATGCTAGTGCTAAGCTGATAGCAAGCATCTAAAACTCTGTCGTGTTTTTTTTTCTTTTTGAAGCTTGTAGCTGCCATTAACATATGACTTCTGTTGGAACAAACCTTGTATGTGCTTTTAGGTTGTTTTTTTGTTTTTTTACTTTTCAACATATTTTGAAAGTAGCTGTTGCCTTTTACGTTAAGTGTAAATTTCATGATGAACGGACCAAAAGAAATGACCCAATATTACATGGAAAAAGGTCCGGTTCCATTGACTTTTGATTTAAAGTAAAGCATCTTTTTTCTTTCTCCCGTACAGTTATAGAGACAAGGTTTATCGGTGATGTATTTGAGCTCATATGTAGCATTTTTAAAGTAACTCTATTAAAATCATGTAGGTCTAATATCATAATAAAGTTCTACTGGCAGACGATTTTGCAAATTCTTACCACCACGTCCAGTGGCATTTGAGGGATGTAGTACGATCGTGTTCGGGACAGGTCCACCAGATAACGCTGGGATACAATAGGAAGTAATGTTTCTGTCTCCTGTATCTCACCACCTAGCAGGAACAAGCGATGATTTTAGAGAGGCCACAGATATGTGCATTAAAAGTACCAAACATCAGTCAAACGTCCAAAGATTAAAACCCTCCTATAGAGTTCTCCTATAGAACCGTAGTGGAACTCCTTAGAGAAACCAGCATCTACCAGCATAGAAATTAAGAGGTTGCAGCTAGCAAATATTATGTTCTCATAGTTTTGACTTTGGATGTCAGTATAACTGACTTTCTCAAAAAATTAACACTGTAGTAGGTGATTTTGTAGAAACCAGGAAGTGTAAGCTAGTTTTTGAAACACTATGTTAGATTGTCACAGATTGTGGAACCATTACAGGAACTTGCCACACATCCCCACCCCTTTTTGCAGAAAGCAAATGACACTCTCCGTAGACTGTAATGAAAAAAAAAGTAGAAAACAAAACCAATAGAAAACCAGCAGAGCTGATTTAATGTCTTTGGGTTGTTTATAAACCATGTCAGGTGAGTACCTCTCCATTCTGCTGACCACAGAACACAAACAATACCTCAAGAAGATAAATTTACTCCTAAAAAGTTTAATTTACCTGCAAATGATCTACTTGGACATCTGTTTTCTCTTACTGAGTGTCCAGACCAGCACATTACCACTGAAATATTTTACTCTTAAAAGAAAGTATATGGTAATATTACAATATAAATATATACAATATATTACTTTTCAGTCCTACTTTATAAATAGGGTTTCTACAAAATAGGATGCTAGCTAGCATTAGCACTGTGTATGGTTAGTTAAGCCCTTAGTTAAGTGCTTCAGTGCTAAAGTTACTTAGAAAAGCATAAGTTTAGAAACACAGTTCAACTTCCAAAGTTTCAACGTTTCAACTCTGTTTTGCTTTTGCCATAAAAAGAGTATTTCAAGAAATATAACAAAAATGTTTCTAAAGTAAATCACCTGCTCCAGTTGTCAAAAATGAATAATGTTCTTTACATTTTGATTTAGTATCTCATAATTATTATTTTTATTTCCAAAAATATTAGCCCTCTAAGTTGAATCATTGACTTGGTATCATAAAATAATTACCTCCTGAATTTCAATAACTCATTATTTTGACATATTATGTTGGAATTCCATTTTAATAACTCAAAATCTCAAGATAACAAGTCATTAGTTAAAGATAATAAATTGTCCTTTTCTTTGGGAAAAGTAATTGTTTCAGAGACTAAGTCAAAAAACCGTCTGAAAATAGGTTGTTATTTTGACAAACTGCTACTTCAAAAGGTCAAAACTAACAAAAAACTAAGTCCGTTTTTGAGATTTTTTGTCAGTACAACATTTTGAGAAAATAAATCTGGATTTCTGGATATGAAATTGTTACTTAGCAGTTGTTGACTAGAGGTTAAGGAATCTTGTGACCAAAGGGTGACTGGACTGATTCCCTAAGCTGACAGTAACAACTGAAGTGCCTTTGACCAAGGCACCTAACCCCTAACTGCTCCCCAGGCACCATGGATAAGGCTGCCCACCGCTCCGGGCAAAAGTTCTCACTGCCCCCTAGTGTGTGCGTTCACTAGAGTGTGTATGCGGGTGTTTCACCTCACAGATGGGTTGCAGAAGACAGATTCCTCTGTGTGCAAACACAATTGGCAAAATGGTTCTAAATTCTAATTCCAAGTCAAAATTCTAATTCTAATTTATATATCACTTTTTTGAGAAAGTTAATTATTTCGAGATCAAAATGTCGAGATCAAAATGTCACATTTTGGATTAAACAGGAGAAATCTTTACTTATGGTGTCTGTGACTGTGACGGCGATGTAGAAACGAATTCCATCATCAGCTAATTTCTCCAGTGATGTGGGCTGGAGCTTCTGCTGGATGTCAGACTTTTGCAGAACCACTT
Organism: Semaprochilodus insignis; assembly: GCA_034552555.1. Lineage (NCBI taxonomy): Eukaryota > Metazoa > Chordata > Actinopteri > Characiformes > Prochilodontidae > Semaprochilodus > Semaprochilodus insignis. The sequence goes on along the minus strand of CM067479.1, from coordinate 9,266,623 downwards.
CAACTTTGCCGTCACGTATCTGAGGAACACAAAATCAGTACAGAATGGTCAGTACAGAATGGTCAGTCCTTTTCTCACTAATTAACTAATTAATTTGTTTAATATATTGATTCACTTACTGGTCCAGTCTTCTCCAGGCCTTTTATGAATGTGATTTTATCTGAGCCAGTTCTGAACCCAAACCGACAGTGGTATCCTCCAGTGATTGGCTTTCCATAAGAATACCTATTGAGTGATTATGAATTTAATAAAAATGAGGACAGTTCTTTGTGAAGGTTAAGAAGCATTGTCTCAGAACATATTGTCACTGTCCAAAGAAAAACATGTATCTCCATTATTGTTGATTTTTACTTTTATGCATCATTTGAACACAGCAGCTGCTGTTTACACTCTGTGGAAGTTTCATGATGAATGGACCAACAGAAATGACCCAAAACCGCCTGGAAAGATGTCTGATTCCATTGACTTACATTGCAATTAAATTAAGTTTAAATAAATTATTTTTTTTGCTGTTCTTCTGTAAAGTTACCATGATGGAGATACTTGTTTTTCTTTGGACAGCGATGGTATATTGCTCAGCTAATGAAAAAGAAGAAACAGCTAAACACAGCTGTACACTGCAAAAATGGTATCTTGGCATGTGAAATGATCTAAAATCTAGTAGTTTTATCTACTATTTCTCATTTTGAGATTGTTGAGATCTTATTTTAAGGTTGTTTCTAGACCATTTAAAAAAAAAAATTGAAGTAAAATGATCTCATTATACAGGAAGATATTGTTTATTGTTTATTGCTTATTGTAAGAAATATACAAGAACGAAACAAAATTATCTGTTAATATAGTGAGAATATTTTACTTTTCACTTTACTTTACTATCATTTTATAATATTTCTACAATTATCTCAAAATTAGATCAATATTAAACATTTAGACCAGATTTTAGATCATTCGCCATTTTCTGCAGTGCAACCATTATAACACTGTGAAGTCTCAATTAAAAAAATCTAAATTCTAAAATAATTCAAAAGAGAATTTTACAATTTTTTAGACCAGAATGAGTGGAGACTTACGAAGCCATGACAGAGAATTTAAGGCTTTCAGCCTTCAGCAGGAGATAATCAGTTTCAGGCTTAATGGACACGCCAAAACTGGGAAGGACTAGAAAGAATGAGTCAAAATGAAAATAAAATTGACATATGCCATTTTAAAAGGTACATGTTATATCATGTTAAAACAGATTTCTTCAGTCTCATGAAATCTCAAAATAACAGTAAATATCCTGTTCGCTCTGTTTTGAACTCATTGTACATATACCCTTCTTTTCAGCCTACAGCTGACTATTCAGTTTACAGCTTAACCCCACCCTCTCCAAATAATGGTATGAGGAATGTTTCAGGCTGGACTGCATTTTGTATGAGGACAGCCAATCAGAAGAGAGCTCTTTTACATGTCAATCTTAAAGGCAAAGTAACGAAAACAGCTTGTTTAGTTTTAAGGAGTTCTAAAGGATGAACAGAAGTTAGAAAAGTTATCACGTATAAATTAAATTGGACTGTCATTATAGTTATGATAGTTATGTAGTTATGATAGTTTTGTGAAAAAAAAACCAGATCTGCCAATGGAATAAGGCTAGATAAAATGGCTTAAAACAATAAAAGCCCTCTAAAAATATATAGAAGAAACCAGTAATATCCTTTAAAAAATCACATAATGAGAAATGATAGAATAGAATATTAGATGACCAGTGAGGGTCTACACTGCTGTTGCTAAGCTGACAGACAGCTGTGTCTGAGCAACTGGAATATATGGCGAATAGCAGATGAATATGAATTCCATACAAATGAAAAGGGAAACGTTTAACTTGCCCTGACAATGTAAACACAGCTGCAAATTTGCCGGATTGATAAAAGAGGTTGACCTAAATGTTATGTTCTATTTGTCACAAATAATTAGTCATATTTAAAATGACATTTGGTTCATTTGAATTGTCCATCCAAAAATAAAAAGCTGCAGCCCCCTAGTAGTACTAATTCAGCCCACTGGGGGGCCACAGTGGTCCAAAGTACACAAACTAAGAAACACCAAACCATTAAAGCATACTGCCGTTTGCTTACCAAACTTTTGGACCTTGAATTCACGGATGCTCGCGCTCTTATCATCACCTTTGTAGTGAGCTTTGATCTTCCACACGCCAGGCCTAAAGAGAATAGTCTGCTGAGATTAACTAATAGCATTTTAATGTGTTTTAATATGTTTAATATGTTTAGCTCTTTAAGTTCCTTCTTCCTTTGGGAAACTGAAGATTGTAGAACAAATACAAATATGTTTTATGTCACTCATAAAGCCTTCAGTTTCCCAAAGGAAATACACTTTTTTATGTTGTGTGCAACAGTTTTTCATTTCCTTTAGAAAACTGAAGACTTTCTCAGTAACATGACATAATTTCATCATCTTCATAGGCTCTTAAAGTGTATGAATTAATATTCATATTATTAAAAAAAACCTTTGTAGAATGTAGAATGAACTCCTTTTTCTTAAAATAAAACTTATTTTTTTAATAAAAAATGGTATTTTATTTTTAAATAAAATGGTAAAATCTAATTGTTGCCATATGGCAACGACATACAACACTGGTCATACGTAAAACATTAATGCGTATTTAGTTGATATACGTTTATTTGCCTCCACAATCACATTTCTGATAGCCATCTATTGGTTAACTTCTATTGTATCCACTTCTATTGTAATTCTAAATGGCCCCATTGTTTTTTTTTTTGTTTGTTTTTTTCATTTATTTCCCCCATATTTTTATGAAGCATATCATTTTTAATAAGAAAAATGATTATCAATAAAATGTTTTGTGCATGTTGCATTTCATCACAACTTAGGACATTTAAGAGAACGTACTGTGATACATCAGGAATATGGAAAGTCTTGGAGAAGGTGCCGTCTTTGACTCTGTACTGGGCCTTCTTGACTGTATTTCCCTGCGAGTTCTATTCAGATCAGTCACCATGGAGACAACATCACTTAGTGTGACCAGTACCTGGCTTGACACTGTCACAAACGTTTTATGTACTGTATTTAGAAGCCCATTAGCTTCAAAGAACAAACTCTCTGCACATGTGGCTAAACAGTGGAAGATCCAAACAAGGTTTAATTTGGTCAAATAAAAAATGATCCGTTTTGCTCATTTAAAAATTGTTAATATTATCATTATCATTAAGGGTCATGACCCACTCTTTCATTCTCCTGAAAACAGATAGGCAGTTAAAGTAGACACTTACAATCATGTGCACAAATATCATATCTGTTTTGGGGCGCATGCTGTGGTCCAGAGTGAAAATCCTGTACTTAACTGCAATAAGAATCGTTAGAACACGTGATTTAATCAACATTAGCGTCAACATATGTACATACAATTAAGATTTATGGATGTACACTTCCCACGTGTAGTTGTACGGTTCCAGACTGTAGTTCATCTGTTTCTCTGTATACTGTATTACCCTGTTCTTCAGTGGTCAGGACCCCCACAGGACCACCACAGATCAGGTATTATGTGGGTGGTGGATCATTCTCAGCACTGCAGTGACACTGACGTGGTGGCGTGTTAGTGGTGTGTTGTGCTGGTGTGAGTGGATCAGACACAGCAGTGCTGCTGGAGTGTTTAAACACTGGGTCCACTCACTGTCCACTCTATTAGACACTCCTACCTTGCTGGTCCACCTTGTAGATGTACAGTCAGAGACGATAGCTCATCTGCTGCTGCACAGTGCAGTGTTGGTCATCCTCTAGTCCTTCATCAGTGGTCACAGGACCACGGGACGCTGCCAACAGGACGCTGCCCACAGGACGCTGTTGGCTGGATAGTTTTGGTTGGTGGACGATTCTCAGTCTAGCAGTAACACTGAGGTGTCCAGCAGCACTGCTGTGTCTGATCCACTCACACCAGCACAACACACCACTAACACACCACCACCACGTCAGTGTCACTGCAGTGCTGAGAATGATCCACCACCCACATAATACCTGCTCTGT
>CM067479.1:9186313-9198222 GCA_034552555.1 Semaprochilodus insignis | reverse complement strand
CCCCCCCAAGACTCCTAGACTTACATGCCTGTGGTGGGGGGCGCTGGGGGAGTGAGGTGCTGTTTTTACCATCCAAACGGCACCAGCCAAAATCTCGCCTAGAGCATCACACTGGTCAAGGCCAGCTCTGAGCTGTAGTCTGAAGCTACACAGTGAAGTTCAGTTCATTTTTGTAGCTCCCAGGAAGCTACAGTGTCCCCCTCCGGTGGCCATTCCGCTGGCAGAATGGAAATCGACTGGGATATTGCAGGTGGGATTTGGAAATTGGACTTGCAAGCAGGTCGAAGATTTGGGTGACTATAGACTTCTATTGTTAGCGACGCTAGCCTCGTAGCTCCAGTTCTCTAAATAAAGAAGCAAAATATGGACTCCAGATGCGCCTCAGCTGATCACCCACATCCGGGATGATCTGGAAATGTGTGTAAATATGCTTTATGATTAATATAAAGCAGTATTTAATATTTCACTGAACCGTTCCTTAATCGTCCAGTAGAAACTGTGGAGCACAGGTATATAAACCACTGAGGAGGGAAGCCTGAAGGGTGTGCGTTCTCTCCTCCCCGCACTGCTGTGGTATTTCTCCTCCTCCTCCTCCTTCTTCTTCTTCTTCTTTTTTAGTTGCATGTTTTGGACTTTGGAGCCCACAGTAGGAGCTTGAATGTGACCAGCACTGCTGCAGAGTACTCACCACGCAACTGACCTTCAGAGCCTGCCATTTGTGCTGTAGCCCATCCGGAAGTGTCGGAGCTGATCTGGAGAGGGTGTGGGTGTGGCCACAGTGAAGAACGAGCACTCCGGAATCTTTCTGCTGTATCTGTATCGTGCAGTTGATGACCACAGACACGTTTCCCTGAACTCAAGAGAACAGCACTCTCACTGTAGTAGGAGTGACGGGGTGGCGGCGCTGGTTGGGTTGCCACCTTTCACAGGTTCCAACTTTCTCCTACTAGATGCTTCCAACAGTCGACTAGGGCAGCTCAAGCAGGACAGACATGCTGGTCTGTGGAGAGTGCACGGCTATGTGTCCGATTATATACACCCGTTAGCACCAAATGTAGCCGAAACACCTGAACTCAGCAATTAGGAGGGGTGTCCACATACTTCTGGTGCAGCGGTACCACCACTATGCCCGTTCAGTGCAGGCTTATTTTTGTCGCAGGGCCGTTTTGGAATTCACATGAGCGCTTCACCACCTGTGTGATGGGAGGCTGCATTTACATACTGCTGTATGGATTTAGTTCAGCAGGTTTACTGAATCGGAATAGCCTCGTCAGATTCCATGCCTGGTGAATCCTCCTCCTGGGTATGGACAGTAGATCAGTGATGAGTAATTTAACGAGTTGAGGTTCTGATTACACGTTCAGATTGATCTTATTCTTACAGTTTTAGCATTTAACACTATTTTCAATGACTGATTTTAATGCCCTCATTAAAATCCCGACGACGTCATGAATACAAGCACAGTCCGCTGTGAAACATGCGTAGCTGAGAATTTAGCTTTCCTTTGTTTTCTTTTTCTTCTGGAGCCCCAACCGGAGCCTCACTGGGTCTGTAGCACGTATGAGCTCGTGCACATGCTGGTTTTGATTGGCTCTTGTTTGGTGAAAACACTGCGGTGTTAAAAGGATGCCGGCAGGCTGATCACCACCATGATCTCAGCCCTGCTAGCGCACAGGACAGGAATAACTGAGGATCAGTACTTACATTCCAGACGTTCTCTTCCTTCTGAGATCCTCACATTAAAATAACAAGGCTGCTTTCTTTAAAGGAGCAGTGTGTAAGATTGGGGGGGGTGTGATGAAAAATGCAATACGACATATGTTTCATTAGTGTATAATCAATTGTATCTACAAATCAGCTACAGCGACCCCTTCTAGTGGCAGTTCCGCTGGCTGAATGGCAGTCAACTCGGATATTACAGTCAGCATTTGGAAACTGGATTGGTCTTCCAACAGAAGCTGCCACCGCCATGTAGAGAGTGATGTTCACGTTTCACAGCGGCTTCAACTAGGTGGCGCTATGACCCCGACCAGCTCATGTTGGGTGAAAACACTGCAGCAGGACGCCGGCGGCCTGAACACCACCACGGTTTCGGTAACAGCTCTTTATTACCCTGATGCACACTTGGCATGGCGTAGTGCTGCAGCTGCCCTGCATTACTCTGCTTTCCTGCATGTGTTCAGGGAATCATGTTCAAGTGATCGACTGTGGTGATCAACTACACACCGTACTGGTACAGCAGCTACAGATCAGAAGATCCGAAGGCTACTGGAGTGCTCCTTTAATGTACTTCATTCAGAGTGCTGGGTTACTTTCACAACTGTGTGCCTTTCAGAAACTGACCCATGTGGTTTCCTACTTTTCAGCACAACAGCACACACAGGTTTTGGGTCGGAAGGTCAGTCCAGAGTGTCCGCTGACGTCACAGTGTTTCAGAACGAGTCATTTCTTCAGCGGTACTGCATAAACGTCCACTACAGTCGGGTCGAACCTCTAGCACCTTATTATTATTATGTAGAACACGGAGGAACTTCAGTGGGATTAACCAAGTCAGAAGTATTAACAAACGAGACGATTCCTAAAATTAAATATGCATTTCTGTTTTCGCCGCCTTCTCAGATTACTGAGTACTGTAAAGTGGAGAAGAACCTAATGTAGAAAACCAGAAACCGGGCTACACAAGAAAACGAATGCTGTACAATTGTGTAAATGACACTTTAGTTTTAATGTTTTGTGTCCGTGTTTGGTTTGTAATGTTGTATAGAATAGTGTATTATAGATCGGAAGCAGTGTTATTCTGTGAAAATGAATTGTAATTTAAGAGAGAATTAAAGCTCGAGTCAGGAGAGGTTCAAAAAACAAAAACAAAAAATAAATAAATAAATACTTTTTTGTCCTCGGCAGGCTTTTGGGACACGAATGGGAGATTTCCATGAATCCTGCTCTTTTTTTTTTTTTGGTCGTGCTTCATGTTTCTATTCTGCACAAACTTGAAACGTGTTCTTCGGCCGGCGGCGTCGGCGTCTCCACTCCACTCCTGCTCGAAAAGCCTTCGGTATCGTTGCACTTATGTTCTGAGTAGATTTGAACCCATTGCTGCAAAGTGCCATACAGACAGACAGACAAGCAAACATTAAAAGGTGGGTATTGATGAGGGTACCTAGAATGTGAATTGATCTTGTTAATACCCACAGCAAAAAAAACAACAAATAAAAACTATATACTGTATACAAGTCTTGCAATAAAAGCTTTTTCTGAAGCATCCAGAGAAACTCTGCGAGTCTGTGTGGGTGATGTGATGGTGACGGTTCTGTGATGTCAGATGGTTTTCCAAAGAGAGAATAAAGCATGCGTAACCACGGCAAGTCAGTGCTGTGTCTCCCATATCCGCCAAGTATGAATCTTCAATGGACCATAAAGGTGCACACTGTTTAAAGAGGGCCTTGTGTGTTTGGGTTCTACGCGCTTACGTTTTCCTCTCATGCATCGCTCTTGGGTCCTTAAGCCCTGCCTCCTGATGAGCCCCGCACGATCTGATTGGACAACCACCAAAGAGGCATCCTGCTACAAGTCTCGTCCCCACACCGCTGGGACTCTTCTTACAATGGTGTCAGTCCTGTCGTATCAGTATGAGAAGGAGTCCGATCCTGAGAGCTCCTTGTCCGGCGGTGGCAGCCTCATGTTTCTACAGGAGGCCAGAACGGACAAACCACAAGCTGTAGAGAGAGAGACTTTCATGTTTTACATTTTTACACTGAAGCAGCAGCACTATAGATTTGTTGGCGCTGTAGCACCGCTGAATCCGCTGTTGCTGCCGCTGTTGCTGGATAACCATTTTGTGTGGTGCGATGTTTTAAGAACCGAAATTTGAACAATTATTTAGCAAAAAAGTACAAGGAAAAGTGAAGGAAGAGAAAACATGAAGACGCCGACAGCCACGGTAGGTACTACTACATGCCTGGATGAATATGTATTTGAATACGTATAATTAAATGGTCAAGATGAAGGCCAGTGGTCTACCAAACCTCCTCCTGGAGAACTACTTTCTAGTAGGGTTCAGTTCCAACTCATATCCATAAACTGCACCCCACCTTAGCTCTGATCCAGCCAATCAGGGACTTGGAAAAAGGTTGCCTAGCTGAAGCAGGTGTGGCAAATTGTGGTTGGGACTAGGCTCTGCAGGAAGGTAGATGTCCAGCACCAGGCCTGGAGACCCTTAGAGTGGGGTTGGGGGATTCTCTGTTCTAGAGAAACTTAAAAGAGTCAGAACTGTTCACAGTGGTGGTGAATGGAACCAGGCGTCCACCTCTAAAAGCTCCCTCGCAGAAAGTTACTACATGAGATGGTTATGAATACGCTGCCTGATGCCTGAGACGCTGTTTATGATAGTTCTGTCCTCAATCGTCCCAATAAAATGCAATTTTCCAATATTTCCAACATTTTACCATCATCAGAATTCCATATGACTACATGTCAGAAGGCGTGCGAGGTTTCACTGGTGGTTATGGACAGTAAACAAGTCTGCACGTTTCTCTACAATCAAGCCACCCTGAAGTACTTTTGATCATCTCGACTACTGCATTACGCAGAACGCTGGGAGAACTGTCCTGGAAAAGGGAAAGCCGTTATCCACGGCTGCATTAGTTTACCTCTTGCGGGAACGTCGCCAAGCCAAACATGCTTCACGAGGCACAAGTAACCGCACGCGACAGAAGAGGACATGTCACCAGCTTTTATTTATTTAGGGTCGTGTACACCATGCAGTTCACTTCAGTGCCATCGAGCTCCTCTCAGACGAGCCGTGACAGCGGAGAACCTGATATAGAGGATCGATACAATCATTATCATTGTATGACAATTTTAGTGCAATGACAGACACAAACATGTCTAATGCAGTAAAGATGGTGGTTGTACAGGACCATACCAAAACAAACCTTAAAGGTGTGGTAAACACATCTCTGCCCAAACAAACAAAAACAAAACAAAAAAAAAAAAAAAAAAAGAGGGAACTTTTGCATTTTGAACGTCTCTGTGGTCTTCGTCCCTGAAGCTGTTGGCAAGGACAGAAAAAAAATGCAACAGCAAAGCAAAGAACTTAAAAACAACAACAACAAACAACAACAACAACAACAACAAGAGGTCTAAATGAATTCAGAGAGAAACCTATACGTACAGAAGCCCTGAAAGGCGGCAAGTTCACATCTTATTTACTGTTTATTTATTATTTATATCTGTTCAAGCTTTTCCATAATTTCCATTCCATCAAATCACTGACCAAACGCCAATTCCACCTAAAAGGTAACCACACACTGGGTTCGCACTGTTCTGTAGAAACTTGCATGGACCGTTGACAGTGGTGGTGAAGGTAACCAGACGTCCACCTCTAAAAGCTCCCTCATAGAAAGTTACTACATGAGGTGGTTAAGAATACGCTGCCTGATGTCTGAGACGCTGTTTATGATAGTTTCAGCCTTAAACTCCATTCATGGTGGAGGGATACATGCTGCAGGAGGGCGCTGTAAGGGGGAAAAATAGTCCCCCTAGAAATTATTTCCAGATTTTCCCATCATCAACATTCCATATTGCACTCATGGAGACCCCTGGTTCCCATTACCATCGCTGTAAGGAACATCTGAACGTCTACAACCAACCATTTCATCCCAAAACCAATCTGAATGACTGTTTACAGCTCAACCACTAAAATGATGGGGGATGATTTAAACAAGCTCTGCTATAACAGATCTGTGGCTCTCCTGTGAAAGGTCATGGGGTCATCAAACCTGCACAAATGGCTTTTATGCATCGACCAGCCATAACATTAAGACACAGCAGTGCTGCTGTGTTTAAACACTGTGTCCACTCACTGTCCACTCTATTAGACACTCCTACCTTGCTGGTCCACCTCGTAGATGTACAGTCAGAGACGATAGCTCATCTGCTGCTGCACAGTGCAGTGTTGGTCATCCTCTAGTCCTTCATCAGTGGTCACTGCCCACAGGACGCTGCCCACAGGACACTGCCCACAGGGTACTGCTGGCTGGATAGTTTTGATTGGTGGATGATTCTCAGTCCAGCAGTGACAGTGATACCTCTTTTTCACCAGCAAAGTGCTGGTGCTCATGCCTGTGCTGGTACCCAGGCTCTACTGAACCCTGTTAAGATCGGCCCCTTTTTCCACTGGTTTGAGTGCCGAGCTATTACGTGTCTGGATGTGGGCGGTCCTTAGTCCAGAAGTAGAAGTCGTCAGACAACACATAAAACCAACATGGTGGAACGTGTTCTTCAAGTGCAGACTGTACCTCCTGCTTTGAGGGCATATATCTCACTATCCAGAACCAGCTCTTTCAGCATCTTAGTGCAACCCAGAGGGATCATGATAGACAGCGATTACACGCAGAACAACTCTTTTCCTTACGAAGGTGTTCTATTATAAAGCAGCACGTTAAGGTTCTTAGCTGTCTGTAGTGTTAGCTGTCGCCCACATTCCGGATCTCCTGCACGGATTAAACGGCGAGTGTTTTCAGTGCTTCATATTTCAGCTCAGTAGAAGACGGACACCTCCTGTTGAACTCGCTCATCCACGAGCACATCACTGGTGGGATACGATTGTTCCCGAGTTCAGCTCAGTGCAGTTCATCGTGCAGCGCCACGGCCCTTTGCCGCTTGCATCACAGGTTCCACGGTTCTAGACTTTTCTGCAGTGGAAAAGCGCGGAACGGTTCGAGATTTTGGTCCTGGCACCATGTTGGTGGAAAAGGGCTACCAGGTGTCCAGCAGCACTGCTGTGTCCGATCCACTCACACCAACACAACACACACTAACACACCACCACGTCAGTGTCACTGCAGTGCTGGGAATGATCCATCACCCACATAATACCTGCTCTGTGGTGGTCCTGTGGGGGTCCTGACCACTGAAGAACAGGCTAATACAGTATACAGAGAAACAGATGGACTACAGTCTGGAACTGTACAACTACAGAGTGTCCTATATGGTCAGTGGAGCTGATAAGATGGACACTGAGTGTAGATAGATGGAGGTGGATTCAATGTTATGGCTGATCAGTGTATATCTCTCAGATTCTGCACTGTCAGGCTCGTGTGCACCCCTGTAATGAGATCTGTTGGTGCTTATTAATTAGCAGTGGTGTGCAGTTCTGCTGCTTAAGATGAAGAAGTAGTTCTGGCCCAGGAAAGCGTGACGTGTCCCTGTATTTGATGGAATGGAAAAAGACAGAAAGTTTCGAATACAAAGCGTTCCTCTTCCACGCTCCAGCTGTACTGCAGAGCAGGCTGCTCCCAGAAGGGTGCTAACTTTTACAGCTCATCTGCCTTTCAGTGTTGCATCATACCACTCCAAAGGCGAGACGAGGCTGTACATTGGAGAGGGTGTAGGGGGAAATGTATTGGATGCTAGTGTTTCAACCCTCCATCTGAAGATGAGAGCGTATTTGTCAGGGGTGGGGGGCGGGTGGGGACGGCTCCAGCATGTTTTTTCCATTATGCCGTGGTTCCGCTGCCAAATAAAGTGAATCAAGGTTACAGTAGCTGCTCCGTACAGGAGGCCGTTATGAACATGTTAAATTACTGCCATTATTAGAACCCGGATCCTTCAGCTGTTTAAACTAGTGGCGCTTATTTAGACTACTCCACGGAACGTAATACTTCTAGGGTCTAACGTTCTGGATTATTTGCCTGCACTTACATTTAAAAGACCCATATTGTGGAGAAACTGAATTCGGATATTCTGGAGGCTGAAATTCTATATAAACATTGTTATTGAAGGTTCAAATTAAACCATTCACTCTACGGCATGTTTTTGAAGTCCGTCATGGTTGTGATGTCATAATGGATTAACATATGTCCATATTAATTTAGCAGTATGGCAATGTACAGTCAGGTTATAGTATGTTAGAACCATAAACACCTTTAGGTACATATCTCCACCTGTTTCCCCAAGCAGTGTAGACATTCAGCCTTACAGCTGTTTACCCACGCCCATTCAGTGTATTCTGCAACAGTTTAGCCCCGCCCATTCAGCCTTACAGCAGTCTGACCCCATCCATTCAGTCTACTACAGTTTAGCCCCGCCCATTTATCTTACAGCAGTTTAGCTTCGTTCATTCATCCTACAGCAGTCTACCACAGTTTAGGCCCACCCATTCAGCCTTACAGCAGCTGTTCAGCCCACAACAGTGTAGCCCCACCCATTCAGCCTTACAGCAGCTGTTCAGCCTACAGCAGTTTAGCCGCACCCATTCATCCTACAGTAGTCTACAACCGTATAGCCCCACCCATTCAGCCTTAGAGCAGTTTAGCCCCACCCATTCAGCCATACAGCATTTTAGCGCTACCCATTCAACCTAAAATAGTTTAGCCCCACCCATTCAGCCTACAGCAGTCTACAACAGTTTAGCCACGCCCATTAAGCCTGTAGCAGTTTAGTGTTGCCCATTTAGCCTACAGCAGTTTAGCCCCACTCATTCAGCCTACAGCAGTGTACAACACTTTAGCCCCACCCATTCAGCCTTACAGCAATTTAGCACTACCCATTCAACCTACAATAGTTTAGCCCCACCCATTCAGCCTACAGCAGTCTACAACCGTTTAGCCCCACCCATTCAGCCTTACAGCAGTTTTCAGGCTTCAGCAGCTCGACCTTACAACAGCTCATCTCTGCCCATTCAGGCTACAGCGGTTCAGCCTTACAGCAGTTTAACCCCACCCACTCGACCGACAGCAGTTTGGCTTCACCCTTTTAATCTATAGCAATATAGCTTCACCCATTAGCCCAACCTGTTCACTCTACAGCAGGCTGCTTATGTTGAAATTAGTTTCTCAGTGTATAAGCCAATGCAAATATTATAAATAATAAGCATGGGACGTGTAGAATATGGGCCCTTTAAGCTTCATTGTTATTATAGCGTTAGAATAAGACTATAGACTATAGTTCCAAATCTTTACTTTGATTCACTTTCCCACTCGCTGTGCTGCTGTGCCTGTGTCTCTCTGTAAACCATCCTTGTTTCTCCTCCTCTGCTTATACACACCACTAATAATCCATCTTTACTGCATGTCATTGAACCTAACCTGTTCCTTTTTTTACGTTCTGTCTTCTCTGCATAGTCTTACGGACATTAGGTACTTAAACACGCCCTGTTCAACATGCGCTTCCAGAGCCACTCTTAGTGTCGGCAGGTAAGGGCTCCAGCAGGGTGCAGACCACAAGGTGGACATGGAGGGTTTTGTGTGTAAACTCTTCTACCAAGTTCACTACATTCCTGCAGAATTAAGGAGCAGAGATGTAAACAAAGTCATTCAGAGCGGTTTGGTGTGAACTGTCAGAAGCGTTCACAGTGGTGGTGAATGGAACCAGGCGTCCACCTCTAAAAGCTCAAGCCTCACAGGCAGTAGACAGTGTATGACATGGAGACCCCCGACTCACATCACAACCACCACTGTAAAGAACTTCTGGACTATCTCACACTGAACCCCCAATCTGAATGACTACGTCTGCTGAATTACACAGCAATGGGTGGAGTTGCACTTCTACATGATAAGCCAGGAGCATGACAATGAGAATGGAACCATGCTTCACAATCTGCCTGTATACAGAGATCACCAGAGACAATCTTCTTCATCCAGTTCTTCAGAAACTGCACTAATGAAGTGCTTTGCTTTGGTGAACCTCCATCCGTTAGATGCTGCTAACCACTTTATTTAAGGTGTTTTCAACTTTCAGAAAATATTAAAAATATCTTGTTCAAGTTATGTGACCTGATAATTAACTATATTTGAAGTCATATTTAAATAATAAAAGGCTCGTTGGACCTAAATAGGACTTAAAAACAGCAACTTTTTAGGGCTTAAAAAAACAGCACATTTCTGCTTCTGAATGTCTTAAAAAAAAAGCTAAAACTAAAAAAAGCTAAAACTAAATACAACAATTAAAACTAAAGCTAAAACTAAATACAACAATTAAAACTAAAGCTAAAACTAAATACAACAATTAAAACTAAAAAACTAAATATATCAACAAATTCTAAAAAAAAGAAACTAAATACTAAAACAGAAACCAAACACAACAACTAAAACTAAAACTTAAGACCTCAGCTATTTCTAAGAAGGGACACTAAATGCTTAAACTGAACCTAATACATCAACTAAAACCAAATTCAGCAATTAAAACTAAAGCTGAAACTAAATACAGTGCTTAAACTAAATGTGAAAATAATGCAACTACTAAAACTGAGACTAAATACATCAACTGAAACTGAGACTAAATACATCAAATAAAACTGAGACTAAATACATCAACTAAAACTGAGACTAAATACATCAACTAATCTGACAACTGAAGCTAAATACTATAACTAAATATAACTAAAAGCAAAACTAAATACAACCATTACAACTGAAACTAAATGCATCAACTAAAACTAAAAACTGAAACTAAAACTAAAAACTGAAACTAAATACAAAAATTAGTTTTAAAAACTAAAACTAAATGCCAAAAATAAAACTGAAACACTAAACCTAAATACAATAATTAAAACTAAAAGTTAACAACTGCTAAATCTTAGACTGGAATCTAAATATTAAAATGAAGCTAAACTAAATTAAACTAAAACTAAATACATCAACTAAAACTAAAACTGAAACTAAATAAAAGCTAAACTGAAACTGTTACTTCCCTGGGTGATGTTGCTTGTGCAGAGAGGACTCTGGGAAACACAATTCCAGACTGGGAAGAAGAGTGTCTTTTGTCATCACCTACACGCAGGAGCTGGAGTTAGCAGCACATCTGGGTGTTCACAGTGGGGTTATGTGCTTTGGGAGTGAGGCCTGATAGCGGGCTCCTCACACAGGGCGCCCTTTTGTGTTGTATCTGTCGTATTGAGTGGATGTGTCATCATCTGCCTTCATGTCTGTGTAGCACTTTTGTAGCCTTCGGTGCTTGATTTGTGTGCTTTGCTTGGGAGGAGCCTACATCACCTCCTTCGTGGTTCTTGTGCTTCACCGTTTGCTGCATTTCTTTTTGTTTAGCCTTTCTGTTGATTATTGATTGATCTGTTGAAGTGGGCGTAGGGTTGAATGATGAATGGTGACAGAAAGTGAATTTCTTCATCTTCGTTTAGCAGGCAGAATGGCTACGCCGCCACGTTTCCTGGCAGATCATCCGGCGTATCCAGCGCCCCCTCCACCCCATTCGGCCGCTTCGTCTCTACAGGAGGCCCACCAGCAGACGGCAAACCTGACAGGTGGCTTGCTTCCTCTGCTACCTCTGTAGTCATTGATTACAGAGACTCAGAGTTCCTGATAGTGGTGGTGATAGGAACCAGGGGTACAGCCGTTATGTTTATGGGGGGCCGGGGGGATCGCTCCATACTCAATAAGGACGAATTTATATGCATGCACTACTACAATGCAGGTAAACCATGGACCAACCTTGTTGTGGTGCTAACCTGCTGTGTCTGATGTTCCAGGCCCACTCTGGGGGGCTTACTGACCTCCTCTTACAGGCAGCATCAGGAGAGTTTGGCTGCGGAGCGAGAGAGGAGGAGGCTGGAGAGAGAGGAGAGGCTGCACAGGATTGAGCGAGAGGAGAGAAACCGATTCAGGTATGCAAATCTGTTAGTAGCCCCACCCATTCACCCTACAGTAACTTAGCCATGCCCATTCAGGGTACAGCAGTGTAGCCCCATCCATTCAGCCCCACCCATTCAGCCTATACCAGTTTAGCCCCACCCATTCAGTCTACAGCAGTTTAGCTTCACCCATTCAGCCTACAGCAGTTTAGCCCCACCCATTCAGCCTATACCACTTTAGCCCCACCCATTCAGTCTACAGCAGTTTAACCCCACCCATTCAACCTATACCAGTTTAGCCCCACCCATTCAGTGTACAGCA
>CM067479.1:9153758-9178520 GCA_034552555.1 Semaprochilodus insignis | reverse complement strand
TAAATATATATATATATATATATATATATATATATATATATATATACATATATATATATATATAAAAATAAAAACTGATTATATGATTTAGACAGTAGCCACAACACTGGTCAAGCCACACAGAGGTAGTCTACGTGAAAGAGACCAACAGCACTGAAGGCTAATGTAGCTAACAAGTAATGGAAGCATGTTACCCACCAATTTAGGCTGAACTATCGCTTTAACCTGTGAGCAGTGGTGGGAGGTTTTGCATATCTGTCTGCTCTACCTGAAGCGCTTTTCTGCATCTTGGCCCCGCTGGCCCCTAGGGGCCCCCACAGGCGCCTGGTCCGAGTCTGACGGGCAGGAGGAGAGAGGGGGAGGGGATAAGGGAGGGAGGGGGAGTGTGGGGTCTTCGCCAGGGGAGGAGGAGGCGGAGGAGGTGGCGGAGGAACCCCCACCGGGGAGGGCCCCCAGGGACCTGACGGAGGCCCAGGAGGAGAGGCCGGGGGACAGAGTGCAGGGGCCAGAGTCAGGGCTTAACGGCACGGAGGGCGATGGAGCTCTGCAGATGGCTTTATCTCCTGAGCGGCCGCTGACGCTCAAGCTGCGCCGGGGCTCGGAATCAGCAGCTCCCCCGAGCAGGAGCCCGGCCATGCATTTAAAGGGCAAACACAAACTAGACGCCTCCTCTCTGATCTTCGTCCGGCTAAGGAACGACAGAATGAGTTGGACAGGAGGATCCACCATCAATACAAAGATCTCAAGGCAAGAACTGGAGGTGTTAGTGAGCCCAGCTAACAAAGGGACGCCTTATGGACGGACGTCATCTGGGGGCGTATAAAGGCTGTCCCCAGGACTGTCCCGTACTAGCATAGATATACAAGTCATTCCATTAAAACAGCACCATCTGAGCTGAAAATCAGATCTATCTATCTATCTATCTATCTATACTTATGTATATATATATATATATATATATATAATAAAATAAAAACAAAATAAATAAAAGAATTATGACTTAAACTTATATCTATCCAATGAATATATCTACTACTTATCATTCTGAGTTGTTATTTTTTACAACAATTTTTTTTTGGTAATTTTATACATTTTTTACATAATATGCAAAATTACCTAAAATACAGATTGACTTAAAAAAGTAAAAAAGATAATTTGTTTAGATATAAACTTATTCTAGATAAATAATCTTACAGACATAATCTTATAAGTATACATTCTTACTAAAATTAATTCTAATTGAAATTATCTTAGAATTCTAATTCTAAATTCTAATTTTTAGTCTTAAGATTATTTTTCTTTTTTCCAGACATTTTTACCTGCTGTAGGTGATTTTGTCAAATAATCTAATCTCACTATATTGTCAAATAATTTAGCTTACGATATTCCAACAATTATCTCTAAATTAGAAATATTTGAAAAATTGATTACATTTAAAGCCATTGGACATTGTAGCCTCTTGGTATATGATAAACATAAACATGACATTGTTCTAAACAATTTCTGCAAAAATGGTGAACCGAGTGTCTGTTGCTTAACGCTTATTAATAATGTTAATAATAGTCAGCAAACAGCCAGGTATTTACATTTCCTCTGAATTTCATAAATGAAACGCCATTCTCAGACACATTACGGACTTAGACGTCTGTTGTTAGCTGGGAGCACAAAAGCACAGTGGGTTCTAGACTGCAGCTAACATTTCCACTGCTAAATTCTGAGAACTAGGGGGTGCACAATATACTAGCTGGTGATATTCGCAGATAATTCTAACTACTGTTATTGGTCCGATATTGGAATTATAGCCGACATTTACAACATTTACAATACATTTCCACCATAAAACAAGAAACAAAAATATTTTATCATAAAATTTCATTCACACTACCATGCAAAATTCAAAACTGTGCTTCAATTCCTTTTTTAGTTATCACTTTTTCAAATGTTTAAAAAAATGCTTAGGTTGCCAAACCACCCACAAGACAGGATACTAGTGGGATGCCCCTGCAGGAGATTCTTTGGAATATTTCACCCAACAACAGCACCAAAGAATCATAGCATGGTCATATTTTGTATTCAAGAAAAATACAAATCAAAACATATCAAAAATATGAAATTATTAAGATTGTGATTGGATTACGAGAACATTTGGATTTTCTTCTGTATTTTGAGAAAAAATGTGGTCAAAATGATTTTTTACTTGTGAATTTATTTTACAAATTTATATTATAAATATATAAAAAATATATAATAAATTTTATAATTTATAGGATTAATTTAAATATATACTTAGCATCAAAATAAGCAAAATAATTTTTAAACCTGAAGTTTACATTTCAAAACAAAAAAGTACAGCCTACAATAAATTAACCAGTTATGGAAATTTATTCAAATAAAACATGTTTAATGCAAAATGTAAAAAATCATAACTAAAAAACGATTTGGAGCATGGGTTTGAAGATTTGCACAGCTGTATGGATTTTTTCATGAAAATCCACAACATAATCAGACAGGTGACCCATATATACTAATATACCATATTAATGAGCTATTAGTTAATAGGCCAGACTCCAACCATTGCAAATATCTCTGGGTAGGAGCAACTGCTAAATATATGAATATTTAACTCTCATTTTTATTTGTCTATAAAATCAATTAACAATCAATCCTTCAAATAGCCATTGTAGTGTATTCTTGTTTTAGTGCAATAAAGTAAAATTATCGATTGTTATTGGCTATTAATTCCCAGTTATAGATATCAGGCAAAAATTCCATATCGTTCCATCCCTGAGAGCCTGTTCTAGAGTACCTGGCAGATCCCTGTCTAGAGAGATATTTCTGAGGTTCCTCCTCATCTTCCTCCTCCTCCTCCTCCTCCTCCTCCTCCTCCTCTTCTCTGTAGTGCAAAGGAGGGTTGGAGGGATGGACGGAGGGATGGAAGAGGGCAAAACAGAGCGGGAAAGAGGAGAAGAAGAAATTTTGCATACAGATAACATGACAGCTCGACATCACTACACGCACTGACACCAGACACAACAAAGGAAACAAGACAAACAAGAGAGAGACAGCATTCAGTCAGTCTGAGAAGTGTTCAAACCCTTAACCTGTCTCTAAATATCTGAAATACCACCTTAAATATACCACCTTACACATTAAGTACTGATTAAGACTTAAAATAAATTATAATATGAATCATTTATGTATCTGTAGAATATATGATTAAGACTTTGTCACGTTCTACAGTTTCTCATTAGGCTGAATGTATAACTGGCTCTAAATGTAGGTATTGTGGTATACACTGAGTCTGTTCTACAGTTTCTCATTAGGCTGAATGTATAACTCTAAGCTCTAAATGTAGGTATTGTGGTATACACTGAGTCTGTTCTACAGTTTCTCATTAGGTTGAATGTATAACTCTAAGCTCTAAATGTAGGTATTGTGGTATACACTGAGTCTGTTCTACAGTTTCCCATTAGGTTGAATGTATAACTGTAAGCTCTAAATGTAGGTATTATGGTATACATTGAGTCTGTTCTACAGTTTCCCATTAGGTTGAATGTATAACTGTAAGCTCTAAATGTAGGTATTATGGTATACATTGAGTCTGTTCTACAGTTTCCCATTAGGTTGAATGTATAACTGTAAGCTCTAAATGTAGGTATTATGGTATACATTGAGTCTGTTCTACAGTTTCTCATTAGGTTGAATGTATAACTCTAAGCTCTAAATGTAGGTATTGTGGTATACACTGAGTCTGTTCTACAGTTTCCCATTAGGTTGAATGTATAACTGGCTCTAAATGTAGGTATTGTGATATACACTGAGTCTGTTCTACAGTTTCTCATTAGGTTGAGTGTATAACTCTAAGCTCTAAATGTAGGTATTGTGGTATACACTGAGCCTGTTCTACAGTTTCTCATTAGGTTGAATGTATAACTCTAAACTCTAAATGTAGGTATTGTGATATACACTGAGTCTGTTCTACAGTTTTTCATTAGGTTGAATGTATAACTGGCTCTAAATCTAGGTATTGTGATTTACACTGAGTCTGTTCTACAGTTTCTCATTAGGCTGAATGTATAACTCTAAACTCTAAATGTAGGTATTGTGGTATACACTGAGTCTGTTCTACAGTTTCTCATTAGGTTGAATGTATAACTCTAAACTCTAAATGTAGGTATTGTGGTATACACTGAGTCTGTTCTACAGTTTCTCATTAGGTTGAATGTATAACTCTAAACTCTAAATGTAGGTATTGTGGTTAACGCTCTCTGGGCTGGTATTTATTACTAATATGAAAAACACTGCACTTCAGAGGTCCATCTAATTTCCTGCGGCGGGCCGTATAACAGTGGGTGGGATCAGATGACGAACTGAGATGAGTTCAACTATCTGCCACCCGGAGAGAAAAACTCTGCATCCCTCACAACACGGCCTGTCAGCAACAATCAGGATTAAGGCTGGTGTGGGCTGCTTAACATTAAGCCCCCAGTAAAGTGAGGGATGAAGAGACGAGAAGAAGAATGAAAGAAGGAAAACTGATATATGACGTGCCAAAGACACGTTCTTGCTTTGCAGGTCTTCTGTGGTTTACAGCGTTTATGGGTTTTTGTTTTTGATTATATGCTGGCCGGGGTTCCTGATATTTCCCATTTTAAGGGGTTGGATGAATATTATAAGGTCATTTAAGGCTCTTTTCCTTTTAGAGTTCTTACGGAATTAATTAGGGCTATTAAAAAACACTATTCTGATTAATTAACTGGCCAATAATCAATTAACTGGCTTAAATGTGAGGAGCTGTCCCGACAAAATGTTTGGGAATGTCCTGGAAAACTGAGGTTTTATTTACCAAGAGCTAAACTAGAACTGGGGAAAAACATGTGGCACTTTTAGCACTGAATTACAAGCTACATTCGATAACTAGAAGGTCAGATTTCAGGAACATCCCTGCTGTGGTATTCCATGTGCTGGCTAAAGTATTCCTAAGCAGGTGCTATGAAATTCCAGGCGGTTGCTAAGGTGTTTCTAAGCAGGTGCTATGGTATCCCAGGTGCTTGCTAACTTCTTCGTTTGTTTCTTTTGTCCAACATTATGATTCCACAGACTGAAAAGACCTTAAATAATTTATTGTTTTTGAACCAATAAAGATAGAATACAATGCAGCATTATTCAAATGAGGAAAACGACTTTGTGAGAAAACTAAAAAATAGACACTACCTACATGGGGGGGCATACTATTGTGCGAAGCTCGTCTTTTGACTGTGGAGGTGATTTAATTAATCAAGCAGTTTCCGTTTCTGGGATACTGCAACTGTCCACACATGGAGACGCTATTCCAGCCCAGGGACTCCAACGGTCCACACAGCTGCCTGAGGTGACCTCACTGCTAACCGGCTCGCTGGAGGACTCACCTTACTGTTACAAAGCAATACATTACTGCGGCACACGGTGACGGGGTAACCAGCCGTCGGCCCTTCATCAGAGGACCTTCACATATTTCAGTGGTTAAGATGTAAACAAAGTTACTCTGTTAAACGTTCTGCTCTAGAGGAACTCACCGAGACAGAACAGTTCACAGTGGTGGTGAATGGAACCAGACGTCCACCTCCCTCAAAAGCTCCCTTACAGAAATCTATCACATGTGACGTGTGACAACAAACCGTTCATCTTGGTGCTAACCAAGACAAAAGCGGGACTCGTCACTGAAGATGACCCCCTGCCATTCTGAGTCACTCCATGACAGTCTGGCACGACACCATTGCAGTCTTTGGTGAAGGTGACGTGGTGTTAAGGGCAGTCGTCATAACGGTCTGTGTGCATGTAGTCCTGCGTGGTGCAGCCGTCCTTGCTTACGTCACATGTGCGGCCGAGCGTGAAACTTGAATCATTAGCATGTCTCACAATGTCAAACCTACCCACCAAGTTTCACTCCTGTTGGTTGATTCCTTCTGGGTGCAGATATTTGTGCAGCTATTCTATTGATAATGAGTGTGAGTATATATGTATATATTAAGATTTCATTTTTTGCAGGGTGTTATGAACTTTGGTGCCACAGTCGTGGGTTTTCATTTCGGTGGATCTCTACTACGTGCAGGTTCAATGTTGGGTTTGCCTAGGACATAAAGTGTCTTTATGTGTGTTGTTGACATGGAGACCCCTGGTTCCCATCACCACCACCACTGTAAAGAACATCTGAACCATCTCACACCAAACCCACTCTGAATCACTCTGTTTACATCCCAACCACTCAATTACGGAAAATGTTTAAAATATCCCTGGAATTCTCCCTATAGTAGTATAGAGTATCCCAGTTGGATATAACAAGTGGGGGATAAATTATGAAAAATAAAAATGCCCTAAAAGTGAGATACGGCACAGCAGCACTGTAGCCTGCGGTGAGATTAGAAGTACACATGGTACAATATCTCCATATTTCACACTTCCTGCTGTGCTCTTTGTTTCCCGGCAGTTCCTGAGCACATTAATCTGATTGTCACTCCGCAAGCACTTTTCCTCCAAAGCTTATAAAGTTCTCCATCTCCATCCGGATCTTGCTAACTCCCTCTTCAGAGGTAACTTGATAGAGCACCCAACATAAACCTGCTTCCTCCTCATGGAACGTCAAAACATCCTGAAACACTTGGCCTTTTCCGTGCTTTCCCAACACCTCACAGTCCCTCGGTTACAGGAATTACAACCTTACACGGTGTTAAGAAGCATCAGCGTAGCATTAGTTAGGGGTAGCAGGTATGGAAGTGTTACATGGTATAGAGGAATGAAGTACAGCGTTAGTGGTCAGGGTTATGCTAGAGCTACCCTACTCCTACGTCATCACAAACCACCAGCAGGGCCTACACTTTAAACTAGCATTAGTGTTAAAAACACCTTCAAAATGTTCTGCGTATTGATCGTTTAATATCTCTCCAAAATACAGTATAAAACAGCTTAAAAAGTGATGCATGGAATATAACCGCTAAAATATCAATCAATGTAAATTAACCACTAACATGACAGTTCTCACAGTTCTCACCTTTCTGCAACGTCCTCAATCCTCTGCCCGTTAAACGGCAGGAAGTTGGGGTTGTGGCTGTGGCAGGGGGAGGCGGGAGCGGAGGCAGGACCTTTGCCGTTTTGCAGGGAGTGTCTGCGGCTCCGCCTGCGCTCCAGGCCCCGCCTTTCCAGCGTCCCACCCACGCTTGCCCTGCGCCGATCCTTTCGGCCCACTGGAGGTGGAGCCGTCTCATCATCGCCATCCTCGTGACGAAGAGTCATCTGGTGGACGACAAAATCATTTTTTTCAACTTATTCAAAAACAGTAGAAGTCATATCGCCCCCTACACTTCCTGTAGTGTATTACAGTCTGTCAGAATGACCGTGTGGGTCATATCGCCCCCTACGCTTCCTGTAGTGTATTACAGTCTGTCAGAATGACCGTGTGGGACATATGAACATTATAGAGCATTTTATGAATGACAGAATAGAAGCCATATCGCCATAGAGCGCTAACCTCATAGATGTTGAACTGCTCCAACAGGTCCAGGTCAGTACCCTTTCTGCTCTGGTGCCTCTGGCCAATGGCCTCGATGCCCTGTTCCTCCAGACAGTCCACCACATCATAGAAGGAGTCCTGATCTGGAAGACCTGCAAGTGTCTGCAGGAGAGGTGCATATGAGGAACAACATTACCCTCAATGACAGAACCTCAAGCATATCCTATATATTACTAACTAACTTACATTTAAATAATTAGTAGTTATTGGATAATTTATATCAATTATCGAGGCAGAAGTCTTAATAACTAATTTATATTCATATTCAATCTTTATTTTAGTGTTTTGAGACTAGTAATAGTAAGTCATGGTTTGAAGCAAGACCACCTAGAGCCCAAACATGACCACATTTGGGGTAGGCAGGGGGGCTGACCTTGTTGATGAGGGTCATGACATACACCAGCAGCTCAGTGTCCACTCCGTCCTTCTCATCCAGAATCTCCATTGCGTTTGACCACAGCTTACAACCTGCAATGGTGACCTCTGAATGAGTATATGAACCAACAGTGCTCAGACTCTTTTCTCACATAGGCATGAATGTGTAGATATTTACAATCATATACACTCACCACCAAAAAAACAGTTGCACAAATAGTTCTAGAAGGAATCAGCTGACAGGAATTAAACTTGGTGGGTGGGTGTGACATCATGAGACATGTGAATGATTCAAGTTTCACGCTCAGCCGCACATGTGGCGTAAGCAAGGACGGACCTTATCTCTGTACCTGACGGACCCAACAGCCACGATTGCAGACATTCAGTGAGCAGTGTTGTCCTCCATGAGTCATCCTGTTAGTGCAGCACCATTGTCAGACGGCTGCACCACGCAGGACTACATGCACACAGACCGTTACGATGACTGTCCTTAACACCATGTCAACATCACCAAAGACTGCAATGGTGTCGTGCCAGACTGTCATGGAGTGACTCATCTTCAGTGGGCATATTGGGTTAGCAAACGTGGCGGCCTGACACCATACTGAGAGACACTACTTCTGTATGTGTAGCTCAATAAATATTGATCATATCAGTCTAAATTTATCATCATTTATTCTTCCTGGTAATCTTTATCTTCCTTCACAACAGCACTGCAATCCCACACCTCCTTCTGGGTGCAGCTGTTCTTTTGATGATGAGTGTAGAATATACTAGCAACATCCTACGAACCACAGCAAATACTTACCTATGGTCTAGCAACTACCCGGAACACCAAAGCAACTATTGCCATTACATTAATGCATTGGGCAGATGCTGTAGCACTGGGGGGTCTTTCCCAAAGGCAGTATGCTCAGTACAATGTTGCAACACAACACTGAGAACTTGGAACATCACAGCAAACCACTAGTAAACTCATAACGACCACCTAAAATCACCTCAGATTCCAAAACAACCACAAATTAAATTATAATTAAACCAGCAAAGCAACTGCCTGGCTGCGCAATGACTCTGGAAATACACTTTTCTCAGTTTACTGTTGCAGTGGCGCCACATAAAGTGTCTTATTTCATTTTCACAAATGCATATGTTAGAAGAAATAGGCAGGAGATGACCACAGCATGTTCCCACACTGAGAGCGGTGTTCTTGACCCTGTACTATCTTTCCTTCCCTGTCCGACAGTCTGATCTTTCCTCTCTTGATTTTGCACTTTTTCATCTGGTGTAGAACTTCGGTTTATTGACATTGCAAATGACTTCATTTCCATAGCCAAAAAGCAGACCATCACAGGGGCCTCCCTCCGCGTAAACTGCACTTCAGTGAATATATAGAATGACCCAGATAATAATAAACAGCTGTAATCATCACAGCCTCTTTCTTTTCATGTCTCTCTGCAGGTTTGTAAGCCGTGCTGATCTGCAGGTAACCCGACCCCACCGGGGGAGAGAGAGAGAGAGGGAGAGAGGGAGGGTCCATTACCATAGGCCCACACACACACACTCACACACACACCATAGCTGAAACTACACCGATGCCTTGGGAGGGAAGTGAGCTCAGGCCTGAATGTGATGCCGATGTAGAGAAAAGGGTGGAAAATTCAGTTTCCCACTTCCCATAAACTTTCAGAAAGGAATCTAAAAGAACCTTAAGAAACTTAAGGAATCTAAATGAACCTAAAGGAACCTAAAGGAATCTAAAAAAACCTAAAGGAATCTAAAAGAACCTAAAGGAATCTAAATTAATTTAAAGGAACTGAAAAGAACCTAAAGGAACCTAAAGGAATCTAAAGGAACCCAAAGGAACCAAAAAGAACCTAAAGGAATCAAAAGTAGCCTAAAAGACGGGGCTACTGGGCTATGTGGAGCCAACAAGAATCATATTATAGCAACCATGAGTGATACTATAGTAACTACTTAGCAATGTCCTAACAACCACCTGGAATACAACATAAACCACCTAGCAACCTCCTAGCAACCATTACAATTACCATAGTAACCACACTAGCAATCACCTTCAATACCACAGCAATCACATAGCAACACCCTAGCATCCACCTGGAATACCTTGGCAACCATGTAACGGTGCTCTAGCAACCACCTGGTACAGAAGTACAACTACCTAGCAACATTCAAGCATCCACCTGGAATTCCTCAATCAACCATGTAACAATATTCTAGCATCCATCTGGAATACCCTAGCAACCATGTAACAATACTCTAGCACCCACCTGAAATACCCCAGCATGCCTGTAACAATACCCTAGCTACTACATGGTACACAATAACAATAACCTATCAACACCCTATTATCCACCAGGAATACCCTGGCAACTAACCCAACAACACCCTGGCATCAACCTGAAATAACCTGGCAACCACATAACAATAACCTAGAAAACACTTGAAACACCACATCAACTACATAGAAATCCCTAGCAACCATTAAAGATACCATCGCAACCATACAGCAATAACCTAGCAACCAACTGGTGGACAATAACAACCACTTAGCAACAACCTACTATTCACCTGGAATACCCTAGCATCCACCAGAAATACAGCATCAACCACCTAGAACCAATAAATATACAACAGCAACCACTTAGCAATACTCTAGCATCCACCTGGAAAACCCTAGCAGCTATGCAATAATACCCTAACAACTACACAGTACACAATAACAGGCAACCCCTTAGTAACCATGAGAGATACCATAGTAACCCAGCAATCACTTCCAAATCCCACAGCACCACCTAGCAACACCATAGCTACCACTTGGAATACCCTAGCAACTGCATAGCAGTACCCTAGTAACCACCTGGAACACAACAGCAACCACCTAACACCCCTCTAGCAGCACAAGATACAATAGTAGTCACTCAGCAATACTATGGCAATAATTACAATAATACCACAGCAACCATCCACCTGGAACACCCTAGCAACCATGTAACAACCCTCTAGCAACTACAACAGATACTAAAATAACCAGTGAATTTCTCACACCCTTCGTGCCCCCCACATCCCCCGTTTCCAGCCCCACCACCCCTCCCAACGCTAGCACTTGGAGTTAGCTCGTAGCTCCTATGCTAACACTAAAGCAGTGAACCAGACACGTCACACAGCAGACACGTCCTGGTTGATGGTCCACATTCAGGGTGAAGAGGAAGATCATGCACTACTGCTTTAACCATTCTAATGTGTGTTAATGTGTGTGTTACCTCGTTTGGTGTCCACGGCGTTCACGGCCTGGATGAGCAGCGCAGCGTTGGGTTCAGTGTACTCCACAAACACCAGCAGCAGCTTCAGAGCCGTCTTAACCACCAGACGGAACTGCACACAAACACAGAGGAAACACTGTTACTGTATCTCTCACTGACACAAGCTGAACCCTCTGCCACGCTCCGTACTGTCCACACGCCACTGCAGTACCTTCAGACGCAGTGAGGCAAGACAGCCAGCAACGGACTTAAAGGAAAACTCCGGTATTTTCCATCCTAATCTCTGTCTGCTGTATCCTCATCATACGTTCCCATAACACAAATAATAAGTCCAGCACGTTTCCCTGGAAAATACAAATCCCTTATAACAGAAGTCAGTGGACAGCTACAGCTACAAAACACGTATAGTTAAGTCCTAAGTCACCTTCAATACAGTTGCCTCCAATACAGTCGCCTCCAATATAATCGTATCTAATACAATCGCATCTAATACAGTCAGCTCATATACAGTCGCCTATAGTTCAGTCACATCTAATACAGTCGCCGCCAATACAGGCATCTCATCTACAATCACCCATTAATACAATCACTTCTAATACAGTCAACTCATATACAATCGTCTCTAATACAGTCAACTCATATACAATCGTCTCTAATACTGTCAATTCACATACAATCACCTCTAATACAGTTAACTCATATACAATCATCTCTAATACTGTCAACTCATATACAATCACCCCTAATACAGTCAACGCATATACATTCGTCTCTAATACAGTCAACTCATATACAATCACCTCTAATACAGTCAACTCAAATACAATCACCCCAATACAGTCAACTCATATACAATTGCCTCTAATACAGTCAACTCAAATACAATCACCCCTCATACAGTCAACTCATATACAATCACCTCTAATACAGTCAACTCACATACAATCACCTCTAATACAGTCAACTCACATACAATCGTCTCTAATACAGTCAACTCATATACAATCACCCCTAATACAGTCAACTCATATACAATCGTCTCTAATACAGTCAACTCACATACAATCACCTCTAATACAGTCAACTCATATACAATCACCCCTAATACAGTCAACTCATATACAATCGTCTCTAATACAGTCAACTCATATACAATCACCTCTAATACAGTCAACTCATATACAATCACCTCTAATACAGTCAACTCACATACAATCGTCTCTAATACAGTCAACTCATATACAATCACCCCTAATACAGTCAGCTCACATACAATCACCTCTAATGCTGTCAACTCATAAACAATCACCTCTAATACAGTCAACTCACATACAATCACCTCTAATACAGTCAACTCAAATACAATCACCCCTAATACAGTCAACTCACATACAATCACCTCTAATACAGTCAACTCACATACAATCGTCTCTAATACAGTCAACTCATATACAATTGTCTCTAATACAGTCAATTCATATACAATCACCCCTAATACAGTCAACTCATATACAATCACCCCTAATACAGTCAACTCATATACAATCACCCCTAATACAGTCAACTCATATACTCTAATAAATCAAAGGACCTGAAGTAAGCAGTTCATGGAATGAAACCCACCAACCTAAGAGAGTTGGAGCTGTTCCGTATGGTGGAACGGGATGAAATTCCCTCAAGCTGATGTGCAGGACTAATCAACGGTTACTGGAATGTTTCGTTGCAGCTATTGCTGCACATGAGGGTCACACCAGATACTGAAAGCACAGGTTCACATGCTTTCACCACTCACAGATATGAAATACCGGATCATTTTCCTCAATCAATAAATGCCCCAGTAGGATAAGCCGGAATCACTCAACCCTGGCCCTGCAGGCCCACTGCCCCTCACTTTTAAGAGTTTTCCTGCTTAAAATTTACCAGCAATGCCAAAGAGCTATGCAGGTCCTGCAATCTCTCTGCATTATTCTTCAGGAAACACACTCTTCTAGATGTGATTGTCGGCCGTACAGATGCAGACAGAGATTACGCTAAAGCGCTGAAAGATTGCTTGAAACAGATCTGATATAAAAGGCCCCGGTGAGCTGCTCGAAGTGTTGCATCACTGAGCGCCACAGAATGTGGTCATTGTCCAAAGAAAAGCATGTATCTCCAAAAGGCCATGCAACAGGAATCTGTCCATTCATCGCCAGACTTTTACATGATGTAAACCACAGCTGCTGCTGCTGCACTCAAATGACAAAAATAAAAATCGACAAAAATTATTCTTAATTCTTAACTTGATTCTTAACTTTTGAACAGTGATTCTTAACTTTTGAACAGTGATTCTTAACTTTTGAACAGTGATTCTTAACTTTTAGACAGTGATTCTTCTTAATTCTTAACTTGATTCTTAACTTTTGAACAGTGATTCTTAACTTTTAGACAGTGATTCTTAACTTTTAAACAGTGATTCTTAACTTTTGAACAGTGATTCCTAACTTTTGAACAGTGATTCTTAACTTTTAGACAGTGATTCTTCTTCATTCTTAATTCTTAACTTGATTCTTAACTTTTGAACAGTGATTCTTAACTTTTAGACAGTGATTCTTCTTCATTCTTAATTCTTAACTTGATTCTTAACTTTTGAACAGTGATTCTTAACTTTTAAACAGTGATTCTTAACTTTTACACAGTGATTCTTAACTTTTACACAGTGATTCCTAACTTTTAGACAGCAATTGTTAACTTTTGAACAATCATTTTTAGGTTTTAATCTTAGGTTTTGAACCAAAATAATCAGTTTCAGAGACACTTTTGTTAATTTTGGTGTCAGTATATTTAGCAAAAAAACATTTGCAGGATGACTTGCGACTTTGAACAGTAAAAACGGAGTTACATGACACAATGTGTCGATACGTAACTACTGCAGGAGGAACAGGCCAGCACTTTCTGTTTACAGTCTTCATGATCAGTCGTCCAGAGGCTTCCAGGGTGGCTTCAATACTTAGAAACAGCAGCGAGCCAGAAGAAAGAGCAGCGGTTAATTTATAAATCTGTCAGCTTTGGAGCCTCTGTAAGAAAAATACATGGGAAAGCTACTGTCCAACAACAATACATGGACATTCTCAGGAGGAGCAGGACGAGAACGAGAAGCAAAAAGACAGAGGAGGAGAAAAGTATCAAAGGAATTCCGGAAAACAGACTGAAGAGGGAAAGATAGATGAGACGCAAAGAAAAAGAGAGAGAGACAGCCGCAATGAAAGAGAGAGAGAGAAAGAAAGAGAGAGAGAGATGGGTCTGTATTTAATAATGTGAATTTAGCTGTGTCTTGATGAAAACCATTCTTCTGCACATGTGACCTTCACAAGAAAAAAAGAGAAGAATCTTCATGAACCACACGACTGCTCAAAGGTTTGGAAACACTTGTCAGATGAACAGCTTTTGTTACTATGCCTACAGTAACGACATAAACATTGTGACATAACCTTTGAACAGTAACTTACAACTTTTGTGATTTGTGACTTATCAAACTTAACTTCTGAATATCTATCATTCTATATTAATTTCTTTGATCAGTGATTCAAACGTTTTAACAAATTTCATAACTTCAACTAAAGAGAAAATTATAACTTTTGAACAACATTCATAGCTTTTGCAGAATGATTTGCTACTTATGAAAAGTGTTTAATTACTCATGAACAGTTATTCCTTATTTCTGAACAGTGAATTAAAAAATTTAACAAATTTCACAACTTTGACAAAGTAAATAACTTTCAAACAGCGATTCTTAACTTTTGAACAGTGATTCTTAACTTTTAAACAGTGATCCTTAACTTTTAAACAGTGATTCTTAACTTTTAATTGGTGATTCTCAACTTTCAAAAAGTGATTCTTAACTTTTAAACAGTGATTCTTAACTTTTAATCAGTGATTCTTAACTTTTAAACAGTGATTCTGAACTTTTAAACAGTGATTCTTAACTTTTAATCAGTGATCCTTAACTTTTAAACAGTGATTCTTAACTTTTAATCGGTGATTCTTAACTTTCAAACAGTGATTTATTACTTTTAAACAGTGATTTATTACTTTCACAGTGATTTGAGAATTCTGAAGAGCGATTCACTACTTTGTAACAGTGGTTACTCAGTTGATGATCAGTTTCAAAGATAATTCTGTGCATTTTGGTATCTGATCAGAGCTTTGACTGAAATCATTAATCATAAGTTGCCTAGCCGCTTAAACAAACTCTTCCTGTACTGTAAGAAGCTGGAGCTTGGTAAAGTATTTCTGACTGTAAGTGCTGACTATGTTTCAGCAGCACTCACAGTAACCCAACATCCGCTCCAATTCCCATCTGTCCTAAACGGTGGAGGGGCATGTTTCAGCAGCTAGTGCTCAGCTCCTGTTCGTTACCAGGCAACTGAACAAACTTCCACCCCCGATGCTTTTGCTTTGCCAGCTGAAGTGTCCAGACTGCTTTCCAGAATTCATTCAGACCTTCTTTAGCTGTAGACCTTCTGTGTGTATGTAAATGAGATGTTTGGCCAAACTGGCTTCAGTAATGAGCTCCTCACCTTCGATCCCACCAGGGTGTAGAGCCACTGCACTGTTTCATTGTGTCCAATCAGCCCGTTCATTCCATCCACATACAGCATAATCTGCCCCAGAGCTGAGAAGGAGAGGGAGAGAGGGAGAGTATTACAGTTTGCTGGCACATGGACAGACAGACAGACAGACAGACAGATGGCTAGATACAAGGATGGATGGAGGGACAGACGGATGGACGGACGGACGGATAGATAGATAGATAGACGGAAGGATGGACAGATAGATGGACAAACAGATGGATAAATACAAAGATTGATGGACGGATGGACGGATGGACAGATGGACGGACGGACTGACAGACAGATGGACAGACAGACAGATATTTAGCTTATCGCTAAAATACTATGTGGAATCCCTGCAGAGCACTAGCAGAGCTGTTTCTGTCTGACCTGTCCTGAACCAGAGGTCCTTATAGCTGGACAGCACACACACTCACAGCCCTCGGAGGGAGGTGTTTGAGCTGGCCGGTGCAGTGAGGCGTATCACCGCTGCAGTTTGTAACAGGACACATAAAGAGGGTCGTAACAGCGGACCAGGGAGGGGGGCACTAAACGCCCACATCTTCAGCAGGACAGCAGCAAACACGGGGGGGAACAAAAACAGGGCTCAGGGTCTTCACCGCTGGAGCCAGGCAATAAAACGAAACCCTCCGCCTCGTCTGTTCCACTCATCCAGACTCAAAACAACAGCGTCCCTCACCACGCTGGAGCAGGGACAGACGCAGGGTTTCCAGATAACACCATAAGAGTGATCTAGAGTTGGTTCAGATGGTTCAGATGTTCTTTACAGTGGTGGTGGTGGGAACCGGGGGTCTCCACATCTACAACCCACATACAGACACTTCATATACTATCTAAACCACCAGTGAACCTACACGTGTCTTCTGAGTGTCTATATGGAATGTTGATGATGGGAAAACCTGGAAAACCTGGAAATAATAAGTTTTCTTTGGAGACTACGATTTGCCTCGCAACGCTGTGCAGCATGTATCCCTCCACCACGAATGGAGTTTAAGGCCTAAACTATCCTAAAACAGCGTCTCAGACATCAGGCAGCGTATTCATAACCATCTCATGTAGGAACTTTCTGTGAGGGAGCTTTTAGAGGGGGACGCCTGGTTACCTTCACCACCACTGTGAGGGCATTCTGAATCGGTAAGAACGGAGTGTTTCCCACCAAACCCACTCCGAATGAACTCTTCCAACTGTTTAACGATGGAATCTAAATGATCCCAACTCGGAACATAATCAGACAGCACGTTTAGGAAGATTATTAATTATTATTTTAGGGCATTTTTACAGATAGTCCTCTGTCTGATGTTTGGCTCAGGGGGCATCAGAGTGATGCAGAAGCAGACCGCAGGAGCGATAGCGTGGACGAGTTCTGCTTCAGCTGTGAGACACAATGAGGCTGTTTGATAAGGAGCACATACTTTAAGACTGAGCGCATGACACAGAGCGCAGAGTCAGATCTTCCCCAGCAGCTATCACACCTAGAGCTGTCTACACCGCAGTTTACATGGTGTTTTAAACTTTCACTTTAATAATAATAATAATATTTTTTGCACCTTTAATGAATTAAAATTTTAATTAAAAATCAAACTTCAGTTTAATACTAAAATAAATAAACAAACAAACAAACGAATGAATAAATAAATAAATGAATGAATAAAAATAAATAAATAAATAAATAAATAAATACAACACTGAGTAGAAAAAATATTATTTTAGACTGGAACCCTAGTGGATCCCTTTTTAGGTGCTATACAGGACTATTTTATAAAGATGATAATAATAATAATAATAATAATAATAATAATAATAATAATAATAATAATAATAATAATAATAATAATAATAATAATAACTTTGTGCACTTCGTGCTCTTGTCTTGAGCGTGTTTCAGACCTTCAACTGTGAGACTGAGTGCAACCCACTGTCAGAGCAGCTGGATTATTAATAGCTGTTCTGGGGACAACTGGAAAAATCATTAACGTGTCCCGACCCGGCACTGACACCAAAACCCATTTAGTGAAGCTCTAAACTCCCACTTCAGTCTGCACTCAGCTCTCAGCACAACTCTGAGGTTTCACCTGAAACTAGCACTTTAATCCTAAAGTACTGCTTTAAACTGGCACCGCTTCAAACTGGCACCGCTTTAAACTGGCACTGCTTTAAACTGGCACTGCTTCAAACTGGTACTGCTTTGAACTGATACTGCTTTAAACTGGCACCGCTTTAGACTGGCACCACTTCAAATTGGCACCGCTTTAAACTGATACTGCTTCAAACTGGCACAGATTTAAACTGGCATCACTTTAAACTGGCACTGCTTTGAACTGGCACAGATTTAAACTGGCACCGCTTCAAACTGGCGCCGCTTTAAACCGGCACCGCTTTAAACTGATACTGCTTTACACTGGCACAGCTTTAAGCTGATACTGGTTTAAACTGGCACCGCTTTAGACTGGCACTGCTTCAAACTGGTACTGCTTTGAACTGATACTGGTTTAAACTGGCACTGCTTTAGACTGGCACTGCTTCAAACTGGTACTGCTTTGAACTGATACTGATTTAAACTGGCACCGCTTTAGACTGGCACTGCTTTAAAAAATGGGCACCGCTTTAAACTGGTATTGCTTTAAACTGGCACAGATTTAAACTGGTACTGCTTCAAAGTAAACTCTAATGTGAACAAGTAGCATAACAGCTCACCGCTAATCTTAGCATCACCATTAGACTAGAATAACTAGCATAAGGGCGCACCGCTAATGTTAGCATTACCATTTTTAGCTGGTTATAAGTCAAGTGTCCCGGCACGCTGCACACGTCCTGCTGATGTATGGTGTAGCACGCGTCACAAACCAACTAAAAGGATCAGCCTAATTATCTGATACCCGATCCAGCTAATTATGTTAATATCGGGCTGATATTCGATCCTAATATTGGATCGGTGCATCCGTCAAATCAGGCATAGATCACATGACCAGGTCTCTTCTGCTAAAACTATTCCAGCTCCAAAAATCCTAAACACCGCATTTCACTACTAATCTGGCAACGCAGAGCTGGAAAACTCTGAACTCAGCACTGAGAGACCGGATGCACGTTAACCTGCAACATACAGTCACAACATAGGTGACCTTACTGAACCTCCCTCCCGGTTCTCCTCCTGTTCTCTGCTCAGCATGAACGCTCTGCTCGCACACACACACGTGTGCCAAGATCGCCAGGTGCAGCTGTGTGAGGTTCATCTTTTATCAATCAAAGTAAATTACTCACCCTCGTCCACAACATTCCACACATTGCACACAGTCGCGCACAGTTCCCAGACTGCAGCAGTGCAGCGACAGGCACGCAGACGCATGTCCGCACACACGCACGCCCGTCTGTTACTATTACAGTGAAACCACATCAGAGCTGTTAATGAGGGTCTGATGTAGCTGCTGTGCTGAGAGACAGGTGAGTAAACGTTGCAGCACCCCCACCCGCTCCACTCAGAGGAACACCCCGGAAACCTGTGTGAAGGCCTCTCCTCTACACAGAGTCACAGCCCTCAACCCCAGATGCACGGATACAGAGAACTAGATGGCTGATACATCACTATACGGATCACTGGTTCAAAGTCAGAGCTGAGACACAGTTGGGACTTTTAACCGATCTTGGAGTTCAGACTGAAATCCTTTCGCTTATGAGCCCCCTGTGACCGAATCGTACCTAGTAGCGTGTACTACCTCCACCAGCACCAGTAACAGCTGTGGCTGGATTTGGCATGTACTGGACAAGTTTTTGGATGTAGGCCACATCAATGTTCAGACACTCTTACATCAAAGAATTGGTCAGTTGGGCCAGATTTGGTGGATGCCTTCCCTGGCACAATTCCGAGGAGAATTCCGTGTAGACTACCAGAATCTTCCACTCCAATCTAAACAAGTAGCATAACAGTGCACCGCTAACATTAGCATTACCATCAGACTCTTCCACTCCAATGTAAACAAGTAGCATAAGAGTGCACCGCTAATGTTAGCATTACCATCAGACTCCTCCACTCCAAAGTAAACAAGTAGCATAAGAGTGCACCGCTAATGTTAGCATTACCATCAGACTCCTCCACTCCAATGTAAACAAGTAGCATAAGAGTGCACCGCTAATGTTAGCATTACCATCAGACTCTTCCACTCCAAAGTAAACAAGTAGCATAAGAGTGCACCGCTAATGTTAGCATTACCATCAGACTCTTCCACTCCAATGTAAACAAGTAGCATAAGAGTGCACCGCTAATGTTAGCATTACCATCAGACTCTTCCACTCCAATGTAAACAAGTAGCATAAGAGTGAACCGCTAACATTAGCATTACCATCAGACTCCTCCACTCCAATGTAAACAAGTAGCATAACAGTGCACCGCTAATGTTAGCATTACCATCAGACTCTTCCACTCCAATGTAAACAAGTAGCATAAGAGTGCATCGGTAACATTTGCATCCCTGTGTCCATGTGCGGCCGAGCGTGGAACCTGAATCACTTGCATGCCTCATGATGTAAAACCTACCCACCAAGTTTCATTCCTGTGCAACCACTCTTTGGATGATGAGTGTAGTCAGTAGTCAGTAACTGCTGCAGTCAGTATCTCATTACAGTAACAATACTCTGCCCTAGATCAGAGACCATGCTAATGTTGCTAACAGTGAATGAAAGTGAATGGACACCAGTTAGCATTGTCGAAATCCTGCTGAATGCTGGATACTAGCTCTTCCATAGTTAGCCGAAGGAGGCCTTCCTTTAACACTCCGACGGATTCCCAGCCTTCGAACATGCGGCCACAAAGCAGCTTTCCTCTCACGGACCCTTTTTTTTTTCCACCAGTCTGTACGTTCCTCTCTCCCTCTGTCTTTCTCTCCACAGTCACCTCCCTCCCGTCTCGTTTCATTTACATTCCCAATTTTCTCCAGAAGTGGGTCAGCCAGGCTCTGTATGTGTCTGTCAGCACGCTGCATTTATTTTCAGAGGGCTTTTCAGGGCAAAAGGCCCAAACGCAGTTCCACACATACACTGCGAACGACAGGAGGCTTCACTGCCATACGTGTTTCTGGGCCATTAGTGAGAAAACAGTCCAAAATAGCTCTCGCAAGTCAATCACCAAGCGAAGGAGTAAACCAGAGTCATGCTTACATCCTACCCCGAAAGTCAGTCATGCCCCAGGGGTGTGGCGGACTAATCACAAGCCCACTCAATGAAATGGGATGGAGTTTTTAATTTAGGTGATTTTAGTGTTAAGATAATTAGGTGTGGTTTGGTTTCTGTGAGAGCCGTCGCCGTACAGTATTATGACCAATCAAATCATTGTGCGCTTCACATAACTCCTCCTTCTTTTCCTAAGGCCTCCAATCACTGCTTAGCAATCGCTGCTACCTGCCATTGCCTCAAGCATTCGGTTACTGGTGTTTGAGCTTGTAGGTCCAGTGGTTCAAAGATGTAGCCGGGCATGTTTAAAAGTGAGATCCGTTCAAAGGTCATCAAACGCAGGACAAAACTGGACATGATTCATCTTTGCCAGATGAAGTTTGCCAGGAGCAGCTATTATCCGACGGCTGGGATATACAAAGAAAAAGAAAAGCAAAACAGGAAAATAGAAACAGCTAAACACAATCATCCTACACTGCAAAGTTGCTATTTCTCAAATTTCCCATTTTTAGAATCATTTTAACCTCATTTTGGGATCATTTAACTTACTTACCGACATTTTTTCACTTTTTAGTAGTTCGTTTTTAAGTGATTTTATAGTGCCAAATTTTCTCAGTATATTGGCAGATAATTTTACTAATTTGGAACGTGTTTAAATATAGTGAGCTAATCTGGCTTACTAAAAAAACTTAAAACAAGTAAAAAAAGGTCTAGAACATAAGTACAATAATTTAAATCTTTAAATTAGCTTATAGGGAATGTAGCAGAATGTGGGAGGCTATGCGGGAATCATTGCCATATATTCTGGGAGTGCCCAGTAAGTAAGTAAGTAAGTAAGTAAACTTTATTTATAAAGCACTTTTTAAACGACCTGCGTTGACCAAAGTGCTGTACATAAAAATACCTAATGATTACACATGAATACATACAACCAAAACACAAATAAAAGAAATCAGATAAATAACATATATTAAAATAAGTAAATAACATAAATTAAAATAAGTAAATAACATATATTAAAATAAGTAAATAACATATATTAAAATAAGTAAATAACATATATCAAAATAAGTAAATCACATATATTAAAATAAGTAAATCACATATATTAAAATAAGTCAAAAAAATAAAATACAAATTTATACAAAGTAATAAAACACAAAGTTTCTGGATGAAGGTTTATAATGCACTGATGGAAATACTTTGCGCAGAAATACGCTTTCAATTTGAAGTTTTGTACCTGGGGAATTGGAAGTGGGAAGGTCAGATAAATACTTGTTTGGGGTTTTGAAAAAAAATATAACAAGGAGCCGGTGTACTCCCGAGCCTCCTTTAACAGACAGCTGGATAGATCTAGTGAATGTAAATATATATTATGGAAAAAATTACATTCTCACTCTGCTTACAAATGAACAAATTTGACAAGTCGAGGTCAAAGTGGGTTACTTACATAAAACCTTTACGACCACATTTCATGGAAGTGCCCAATGAGTAAGAACTACTCTACAACTAAGTAACTACTACAAGAAAGTTGTTATGTAAGATGTTTAGGTATCTACTTCTGACATTTGTTTATATATCTATGTACTTTCACACTCTCGATACTGTTTGTATATTGCTCCCTGCCAGAATGTATAAAGTTGACTTATTTCTTTTTTTTTTTATTCCCTTCTTCTTCATTGTAGTTGTTTTGTTTGTTTTATAAATGTAAAAAAATAAGAAATAAGAGACAAAATTGACCCGGAAGGTGGTTAAAATAAAGAACTGAAAAAAATAAATAAATTAGCTTACACTAATAATCTAAAACTAAGAATTTGAAGAAATATCAACTTGATATAAGATACTTTTACTTTGTAAGATCTCATTTTTTTCAGTGCACGACATTATGCGTAGCTGTTTCCATTTTCCTGTGTAGCTTTTCCTCTTTTTTGTATACCCCAGCCGTCAGATATTAACCGTTGGCTTCATCAGGCAAACGTGCCTGTGGTGAGCGGACACATGCTATATTCTGAAGAGTGCTGCAGTGATGGCGGGGTTAACATGGAACCAGTGTTTCAGGTGGTGGCTATTATTCTGTATGGAAGTATGGGGTTGAAGCGTTTAGGTATCATCCTACTGATGACAACTGCATTAAATAAAAGTGCCGGGCATTTGGAAATTGTATCAACCAAGCTGGCCTACCTGCTTATTCATAAGCCTTTCAAAAAATATATTCCTGCCAACATGGCAAAAAAAAAAAAAAAAGAGAGATCTTGCCAAGTACAATTACGTAATATCTAGTTGTCGTCTATCTTCAAATTGTCGTTCTGAGATTGTTGTAAGATCATTTTACAATTAATTAATGAATTTCAAGGTGTTCCTTGTTTTAAACAGTATAATAATAATAATACTATAATGTAATATAATAATAAACTATTTGACTGACTTCAAGCACGTTTCTTCAAATAAGTAAAATGATCTGTCAATGTAGTGAGAAAATTTGGCTTAGTAAAAATCACTTCAAACTAATTTAAAGAATGACCTAGAAATAAGTTAAATAAGTTAAATTAGCGTTTATATATCACGTTTTGCTGTGTTGGCAGATACGTTAAGAAACATGCTTTTAACTTGTAACCTACTAAAAAAACGTATAAATATCTGGAAATAAGTTAAATAATCTTATAACAAGCTTACAAGTGTGGCTGTTGGGTCATTCCACGCATTGCTTCTTCTATCCACTGCCGCTATGGTAGTATAGCCCTATCATGCGACCGCTCTCCAACTCCTCTAACTGCTGGAACTGCTGTCGAACTCTTCTCTGAACTCTTTCACTTGCAAAGGATGCTACCAAACACAGCAGCACGAGTCGGAATGGAAAGCATGCGCAACAGGATGAGCTTATATAGTCACTCAGGTACAGTGATAAGGCCCACCCTTGCTTACGACGCGTGTGAAACTTGAATCATTAGTATGTCTCACAATGTCAAACCCACCCGCCAAGTTTCATTCCTGTCGGTTGATTCCTTCTGGGTGCAGCTATGTTTCCGATGATGAGCATACAGTATGTCTACACTGTTTGTGTTTGCAGCTGTGCTGGCTATATAATCCGTCATCCAGTTTTCCAGCAAGAACATATCATTCCTAATTCCGGATCTCGTTCAGACCTAAACAACAGCAGGTACTCTAGGTTAAACGGCTTCTGCCCGTTAACAGCATTTTACCTCCTCTGACAAGCTGGACAGGCCGGACAAGCGAACGCTTCCCCTCCCAAACCAGCGAGCGTCTGGAGCAGCGAGGGGGGATATAAGGCGTGACGGTACGAGCCGCTGAAGGATGAGCTGTGGTGAATTCTTACAGCACTACAGAGGACGCTGGGCTGTTTTTCCATGTCTTTTTGCGTGACCTGCCATTTGCTGGAGTCGTCCTCGGTGAAGCCTCACAGCAGCTATTAGTCATTAGCTACACAGCTAAACGCTCGATGCGCTCAACTCTGATGACCTGCAGCCATAAATCCGCTTTGACTCCGCACGATGCACTCACTCACTGTTTCTGTCGGTTGTTGTGTTTTTCTTGCTGCATTTAAGGCTCTAGCTAACATGCACCAGGCTCGGTTCTACACGGTTGCAAACAAAATATCTTCTGCAAGTCTCTCCTTACATTTATTTAATATGCAAAGAATTCAACAAGATCGCTACATACACTCATCATCACAAGAACAGCTGCACCCAGAAGGAGGTGTGGGACTGCAGGTCTGTTGGGAAGGAAGATAAAGGTTACCTATTCTTTTGATGATGAGTATATATATATATAT
>CM067479.1:9102309-9130443 GCA_034552555.1 Semaprochilodus insignis | reverse complement strand
AGAGAGAGAGAGAGAGAGAGAGAGAGAGAGAGAGAGAGAACAAAGAGAGAGAGAGAGAGAGAGAACAAAGAGAGAGAGAGAGAAAGAAGGAGAGACGGAGAGAGAGAGAGAGAAAGTGAGAGAGAGAGTGAGAGAGAGTGAGAGAGTGAGCGTGAGAGTGAGAGAGAGTGAGAGAGTGAGAGACAGAGTGAGAGAGAGTGTGTGAGAGAGATAGAGTGAGAGAGAGAGAGAGAGAGAGAGACAAAGAGTGAGAGAGTGAGCATTACTGATCAATTCTAAGGACATGAATCCTGGTACAAATTTGCAATGCCATCATACATGGTATCGTTTCCATATTCTGAAGGGACTGAACCGAATCCCAGTGAAATCTGAGATTTCATGATGCACTGAATCATTTTCTAGAGAGTCATAAACGAATCGTAAGTGGAGGTCAGAGGTTCACGCCGCTGTTGTCCTCCTGCTCACTGTACCGGATTATCTCAGGGCGCTGCAGGCAGAGGAGTGAGAGTTCTGGAGGAGCTGCACAGACGTTTAGACCTTTCCTCTCGATAGAGAGAGAGTGAGAGAGTGAAAGAGTGAGAGAGTGAGAGACAGAGTGAGAGAGAGAGTGTGTGAGAGAGATAGAGTGAGAGAGATAGAGTGAGAGAGTGAGAGAGTGAGAGTGAGTGAGTGAGAAAGAGAGTGAGAGAGAGAGAGAGTCAGAGAGAGAGTGAGTGAGAGAGAGTGAGAGAGAGACACAGAGAGAGAGAGAGAGAGAGAGAGAGAGAGAGAGAGAGACCGTCTGAGGGAACAGAGAGGTCTGTATTTAATGAGAAATATTTCAGCTCTGATTAGTTCCAGTTCAGCTGGCAGGGTGAAGTGACCACAGTGGCCTGCCTTTCAGTCTGTCCACAACCAACAGACCCTCATAAGGGGGAGGAGTTAGTAGAGGAGGAAGAGGAGGAGGAGGAGGAGGGTACCTGAGGGTTTCTCAACAAGCTCCAATCCAGTCTGATTAACATCAGGGATCAGACACAGCAGTGCTGCTGGAGTGTGAAGTGTTAAGGCTGAGCGGTGTGTCTCATGGTGATAGTAGAGATCTTTCAGGAGGCAGTGCAAGAATTCTCAAAGTATCGTAATCATCATCGGAATCGAATCATTCCGAAATTGGAGATTCCATGATACTGGATCATAATCATTATTGAATTAGTTTAAACTGAATCATAATAAAAACTGAAATTCCATGACTCATTACTTAAGGAACCATAAACAGTATCTAGTATCTGATACACTGAATCACTTCTAAAAAAGAATCATGATACACCAAATCACTTCTAAAAAAGAATCATGATGCACCAAATCACTTCTAAAAAAGAATCATGATGCACTGAATCATTTCTAAAAAAGAATCATGATACACCAAATCACTTCTAAAAAAGAATCATGATACACCAAATCACTTCTAAAAAAGAATCATAATGCACCAAATCACTTCTAAAAAGAATCATGATGCACTACATTTCTTCTAAAAAGAATCATGATACACTGAATCACTTCTAAAAAAAGAATCACAATACACTGAATCACTTCTATAATAATCACGATGGACTGAATCACTTCTAAAAAAAGGAATCACAATACACTCGATCACTTCTAAAAAAAAGAATCATGATGCACCAAATCACTTCTAAAAAAGAATCATGATACACCAAATCACTTCTAAAAAAGAATCATGATGCACAAAATCACTTCTAAAAAAGAATCATGATGCACTAAATTACTTCTAAAAAGAATCATGATACACTGAATCACTTCTAAAAAAAAGAATCACAATGCACTGAATCATTTCTTAAAGAATCACAATGCACTGAATCATTTCTTAAAGAATCATGCTCATTACTGATCAATTCTAAGGACATGAATCCTGGTACAAATTTGCAATGCCATCATACATGGTATCGTTTCCATATTCTGAAGGGACTGAACCGAATCCCAGTGAAATCTGAGATTTCATGATGCACCGAATCATTTTCTAGAGAGTCATAAACGAATCGTAAGTGGAGGTCAGAGGTTCACGCCCCTGTTGTCCTCCTGCTCACTGTACCGGATTATCTCAGGGCGCTGCAGGCAGAGGAGTGAGAGTTCTGGAGGAGCTGCACAGACGTTTAGACCTTTCCTCTCGATAACAGTAATTATAGGAGCCGTAAAAGTGAGGAGCATTATAATTTGAACCCGTTTCTCTCGCCGGAGGGGGGAGTGACCCAGAAAGTGGAATCACACTCACTTACACACACACACACACATACATACCTGCACGTGTGCAGACAGTAGCTACAGGACTGCACCAAGGTATTCACCACTGCAAACCAGACACGCTCACTCAATTCCCGAAACCTTCCATGAATCAGCCGAGCTGCCGAACCCAAACAGCAGCCAGCACATTCTGCAGGATGCACTGAGGTCCTTGACGGTGCTCCTGCTTCAAAAGAGACACTCTGGAATTCTTCATCCTCGACTCTACATGCTATGTCTGTTTCATATGGTCATTTAATCAGCATGCATGCCCCAAGGGGGGGCCCTCAGGGCCTTGTAGGCCTTCAGAGAAGACCTAATGAATTTCAGGGAACTGGAAAATGCCTAACTATCATTTTCAGTTCATTTATATTCAAGGGAATCACGAGTGTGTTTAGAAACGTTATGGGTGGAACCAAAAACCGGCATGTTCATAAGTGTTCTCTCTGTGGTATCCAGCCAGACACAGCTGAGTCATCTCTCCTATTGGTTAGGACTCCAGGAGCTGCAGAGAAGTCCTAACATGTTAGATTAACCATCCACGTGATTACCAAGTGACAGAGGAATCAACGAAATCAATTTCATGACATACACTATATTGCCAAAAGTATTCGCTCGTTTATCTAGAACCGCCTTTCTCAGATATTCGGCTCCACCTTAAGCAGCACAGCAGTTACTTTCTGGGGCTTAAGCCCTTGTCCCATGACCCAGTGACAGTGACTCACGGTAGCA
Organism: Semaprochilodus insignis; assembly: GCA_034552555.1. Lineage (NCBI taxonomy): Eukaryota > Metazoa > Chordata > Actinopteri > Characiformes > Prochilodontidae > Semaprochilodus > Semaprochilodus insignis. Next base: position 9,127,440 of record CM067479.1, on the reverse strand, counting down.
TCAAGTCAGATTAGTCCAACATGATAGGACAAAGAACAAGCACCGCCTACTTACCGAGTGGGGCACTAAGTAAGGGACTTACTGAGTCGGAACTGTTCACAGTGGTGGTGAAGGTAACCAGACGTCCCCCTCTAAAAGCACCCTCACAGAAAGTTCCTACATGAGATGGTTATGAATACACTGCCTGATGTCTGAGACGCTGTTTATGACAGTTTCAGCCTTAAACTCCATTCATGGTGGAGGGATACATGCTGCAGGGTGCTGTGCGGCAAAAAATAGTCCCCAAAGAAAACGTGTTAGTTGGTTTTCCAGGTTTTCCTATTATCAACATTCCATATAACACTCAGAAGACTCATGTAGCTTCACTGGTGGTTTAGACAGTATATAAAGTGTCTATATGTGTGTAGTAGATGTGGAGACCCCTGGTTCCCCACCACCACCACTGTAAAGAACATCTGAACCATCTCACACTCTCAATCACTCTGTTTACAGCCCAAAGCCCTGAATTATACAGGGATTCTGAATTTTGACTACTAAGTTACCAGTCCCTCCACATGGCTAGTGTAACCATCTCTCTCCCTCTCTTCTCCTTCTCTGCTCTGGTCTTTCTGGTCCTAATTTATGGAGAGAAAACAGAAGTAATTAGAGAAAGACCTCCCAACATGAGTGTGGGCTCGTAACCTGCTACTTTACAGACTTTCATCCTCCATTCCTCAGCCCTAACATCAACCCACCGGCCCCTCAGCACAGCCACATAAACTCCAGCAGGTGGAAGATATTAGGAGGAAACGCAGGTAACGGTGAGATTGCTACACAGCAGATTGCTGCAGTATTTAGACCTTACTGGCATAGAGAGGATTAAACGAACAGTTTGAAGAAAAAAATAATTTACACAGTTTCCCTCCACTCCAAATATAGTCATACAATAAAAAGCTTTGTTTTTTTAGCGATTATTCTGGTGAACTGGTTCAAAGTCAGAGCTGAAAGCACATCTGGGACTTTTAACTGACTCGCTTTGAGTGACCCTATCTCTTAATTATGTACAATGTATTAAAACTAATGATTGTACAGCAGAACTCAAAAACACTAGCCAGTACATGACTAGCAAATACAGCTTTGAACAGCTGTTCAAATCATATTTGTTCTTAAAAAACAGTTTAAAAAAAAGTTGAAAATATGTGTTTAAAATCACTATACGTTTCATTAAGACACGAAAAAAGTCAAAATTATGTCCTAGTGTCACTACCGAAACACATATTTCACATATTTTGATCCATGGAACTCAAAACACTAGCTAGCCAACACAGCTTTAACAGTCGTGCACACATAAAATTGCCGTATGTTTCATTAGAACACAAAAAAGGCAAATACATATATCTAAAAGTCACTACCAAAAGAGATATTTCACATATTCTAGCACAAGGAACTCAAAACACTAGCCAGTATATGACTAGCAAACCAGCTTTATGAGTCGTAAACACATTAAATTACCATACGTTTCATAAAAACACAAAAAAGTAAATCATATATGTCTTAAAGTCACTACCAAAACGCATATTCCACATAGTCTGATCCATAGAACTGACAGAACTTTTGATCATAGAAATGTTAGCTAGCAAATGACTAGCAAACACAGCTTTAACAGTCGTACACACATTAAATCACCACGTTTCATTAAAGCACAAAAAATCCAAAATATACGTCTTAATGTCACTATCAAAACACATATTTCAAATACTTTAACACATAGAACTCAAAACTGCTAGCCAGTACAAGACAAAGCAAACACAGCTTTAACACATATTTCACATATTCTAACACACAAAACTCAAAAACACTAGCTGGTACATGACTGGCGAACAGAGCTTGAACAGCTGTACACACATTAAATCACCAGATGTTTCATTAGAACACAAGAAAGTCAAAAATATATGTTTTAATGCTACTACTGAAACATATATTTCACATATTCTAACACCTGGAACTCAAAAACACTGGCCACTACATGACTAGCAAACACAGCGTTGAAGAGTTTGACACATAAAATCATCAGACGTTTCATTAAAACACAAACAAGTATAAAATCTGTGTTTCAGTACTGACCGTTGAAAGTTCAGCGCCACTTATAGCCCATTTTAGATGCCTTCTGTGGCTTGTTATTCTGGGAGGTTCTTTGAGAAGGACCGTATGTAACAGCTGAAGCAAATACCACGAAACTATATACCAATAAACCCTGACAAACTTACAAACGTTTTAAGTTATTTGCCTCTATATGTACGTGCTATACATTTTATGATTGTCAGATGATGGTAAACAGCATGGTAAATATTACATGCTAACATGCTAGCATGAGAAGCTACAGAGCTGTGGCTTGTTGTGAGCACCAGGCTAGGCTAAAGGCAAACTACAAACTGGACTGCCTCAGACTGCTATAGTGACTAAACAGACTGATGCGTTTTCATTTTCACTGAAATGTGGCTCAAACATTCAGAGGTTTAGCTGAACAGGCTAACGTTAGGTGGAACTCTACATTGACCGAATATTTCCCTCAGATCGCATATACCCTCAAATAGACTGTGGTGATCTGACATTGTATGACACTCCGTTGAACTACTGCTAGCTTCGCTAATGTACTTTAGCCCTTGTTTTAAGAAAACTGTGTCATGCACCAAGATAAACAGTTTAATGCATTTAGGCACGCAGTTAGCACCAAGCTAACAGGTGCGCAAAGCTTCCATTAGCTGCATTAGCCTTGTAGCTTTAACATTACTACGTTACTATCTGTCCCAAGCTTCAAGTACAACTTATGAAACATCATTTATCAGCTCTAAGTGCTCATGAACAGCTAAAGCCTTCATGTGAATCGCCGTTAGCTAAGCGCTAATATACTACTAGCCTCCCATAGGGTTGCTAGTAGAATCATGGGATTTTCTCCCCATTGTTTTTGACATTTGCGGCCCGAACTAAAGGCCTAGTGCTAGGAGTCACCTACATTAGCCTGGTGGCTCCAGTGCTAAAACTAAAACCACAGATGGACCCTAATTTGGCGATGCAAATGAGCAATTTTTGTCAAACTATCCCTTTAAAAGCGTTTGTATTCCGAAGGGCTCGTTACGTGTGCCCGTCTGCATGCATGCGAGAGCAAATGCTAGTGTTTACGCTCGCAGGCCAGCTCTACCGCACAGCGTGGGTGGAAGTGCAGTGTTTTAATGAATTTGTTCCTTCTATTTGGAGTTTGCTCATGTGGACGGTGGGTACTGATGACTGCCAGATGCAGTTCAGTGGATACAATCCACAGGCTGAAAAGCGCCACGATCTGCTTTCACAGGACAGCCGCCCCAATATCCGGAAGGCATCTCTGTTCTCTTCCCCTCCGCACACGGTGGGTGAAAGAAATCCGGCCACAGCAAAGACGCTCTGGGTCGGAATCATGCTGTCTGGTCGTTTTCAGCGGGGCTTGTATAGGAACCTCTGGAGCGAAAGCAAAGTGCTAACGTCGTCGCTCGTCACGTCCTGTCACTGCTGCGCCTCATTACCGCGCTCACAATCAGAACTGAAGCCTTGAGGTCTGCCAGTGTGACCATTTGACAGCTTGTAAAACAATCAAAACCATGTTTGAAATGTTCAACCTCACAAACACAGAGGAGGAACATGCAGGCATGAGTAGTCTCGGAGGCTCGCACGCTTCGTCCAGGGCTTTAAAAGCGCTTTTAACTAGGAGTGGGCTGGCGGGGGCGTTGCCCACCCTGAGATGAGTCTTGCCCACTTCAAGGAATCATTTGCCCGTTCAATGAAACCATCAGAGCTATAGCTACTTTTTCAGCATTCATGACTGTTGGATCATATGAACATTATTCTGGGTCCAACAGCCGAGAAGTATTAAGCTGCACCTCATTTAGCTACAAGGGTGCACACCACCTCCCCCCACTCACTCTCTCTCTCTCTCTCTCTCTCTCTTTCTCCGAGTCTGTGATGGAAAAACTGGAAAAAGCCTGTCGACGGTGACTGGCTTCTTTTCCTGGATGTGAAGTGACGCGAAATGAGCTGCAATAATCACTGCGACCCTCGGAGCTAGCCAGTACAGCGAAGGATAAATTACAGACCAGCGCACCAGCAGAGTCCACGCCAGCGGGAAGACACACACCACGCTCTGCATCGGAAAACAGATGGAGAGCCGCGCACACATATACGTATGTATACACACACACTAGCAGAGAAGTTCAGTCGAGACACCTGGAGATGCGGGAGCAGCGTCCAAAAGCTTGCTCGAGTTTTCCAGTCTGCGACTGCCAGGCTGGAAATCTGGAGTTTTGTAGACATCATCCAGTCACATTGCAGACCATAAGCATTATTACAACATCTACTTGTGAATTACAAAAAGGAAAAAGTTTCAGAATAACAGTTTCTGTATCCTGATAAAGCTCTCCAGCGATGAACTGTAGAAGAAGAAACATGGGGATGAGCCGGACTGATTCAACTCCATTAAACACCTTTGGTAGTGCTGAAGTTCAGTACTCCTTTGGGATGAATTGAAATTATTGGAATGATGAAGCTCCTGTGAATGCTTTTGGGATGAATTGGAGTGGTGAAGTTCCACTGAACACCTTTGGGATGAACTGGAGTGATGAAGCTCCACTGAACACCTTTGGGATGAACTGGAGTGATGAAGCTCCACTGAACACCTTTGGGATGAGCTGAAATGTTGGCGCACCAGTGAATGCCTCAGGGATTAGTTGGAGTGAGTAAGGTTCATCAATCAAACACCTTTGGGACAAGCTGGATGAGTTGGAGTGATGAAGCTCAGAGCGACCGAGGGATGAGTTAAAATGATAATGGTCCACTGAAGACCTCTGGGATGAGCTGGAATGAGGATGCTCCACTGAACACCTTTAGGAGGAGTTGAAGTGATGAAGCTCTCCTGCACACCTTTGGGATGAGTTGGAATGATGGATCTCCACTGAACACTTTTGGGATGAATTGGAGTGATGGAGCTCTCCTGAACATCTTTGGGATGAGTTACAGTGATGAAGCTCCACTGAACAACTTTGGGATGAGTTCAAATGATGGTGCTCCATAAAACACCTTCAAGATAGCTTGAAAAGGTGAAGCCCAACTGAACACCTTTGGGATGAGTTAAATTGATGGAGCTCCATCAAACACCTTTAAGATAACTTGAAATGGTGAAGCCCCACTGAACACCTTTGGGATGAGTTACAGTGATGAAGCTCCACTGAACAACTTTGGGATGAGTTCAAATGATGGTGCTCCATCAAACACCTTCAAGATAGCTTGAAAAGGTGAAGCCCCACTGAACACCTTTGGGATGAGTTACAGTGATGAAGCTCCACTGAACACGTTTAGGATGAGTTACAGTGATGAAACTCCGCTGAACACCAAGATTAGTTGAAATAATGGAGCTCCACTAAACACCTTTGGGATGACTCATAGTGCTAAAGTACATTTGGCCTGTTTGGGATGACTTGGGATGATTTGGAACACCTCTGAGATGTGTTTGAGTGATCAAGTTTCATCTTGGAGTAGTGTTTGTGATCCGGAACTGACCATTCGACATCAGTATCTGATCTCACTGAAGCTCTTGTGGCTGAGTACAATCACTTCCTCACAGCAATGTCCCGACCTCTAGTTCAAACCCTTCCTAGAAGAGCAAAAGGAAGACAAACTTCTTATATATCCCTTTATATCGCTGGTTGAGCAGGTGCCAGGATGCATTTGGACAGTCAGGATACATATTATTACATGCAAATTAAACCAAAGCCTTGACTACAAACAATGTCCAAAGGTGATTCACCATCGGCTCTGCAATTTAGTCCAAGACTAGGCTTAATTCATGTTTGGGAAAGTGGCCCTGACTCTACCTCCATTGTTAAGACCCTGAACGTGATCAGTCCAAGTAAAGGGAGAACTCTTTAATGAGACCATTCCAATGGACACATGAGGGCCACTGCTGCGTCCCCTTTAATAAATCCTCTAGCCTGTCATCAGGTGATGGTCTCTTCTCAAAGGAACCTGAGTTAATGTCTTCCACCTGTGGACTAGCCTCCATGACTCCAGGCCTCAGCGGGCCTCCCACCACCGCAAAAAAGGGGTACTTGCAGGAAGACTCCTATTTGAAGCGCTCATTCTTCCGTTCTTCAGCAGGGCTTCCCAGGCCGGTCCCTGATCAAAAACATCATCCTCTTCATTGTTTAGTCCCGGCGCTTGTGGCGATCAAAAGCAGGCCGTCATAAATCACATAAACAGCCCGAGCCTCTGGTTTATACGGAGCGCGGAAGGACAGGGACTGTGCGATTCTGGGAAGGAATGCGGAGCCCTTAAGATGCAACTTCGGGTTCAAATGCATAAGTCATAAACGGGCTACATCTGCTGCTCGGGCCGCGGGAGGCTCCGGGCCTCTGCTGGGATTCGGCGAGGAATTAAAAACCAAGACTTGCTGGACGGACGCGGCCCGAGACGGCGGGTCATGTGCAGTTGAGCCTGCGCAAGGGAACCAAAAGCTGCGAGAGCAAACTCACTCCCAGAGATCCCCGCTCTCGTGTGAGAGGAAAAGTGCCACCTGTCTTGAGGCCTGGAGCATCGTTCCAACTTTCCACAGGAGGAGAAAAGATGCGTGCAGGGACGAGGAAAAGAAAGAGAGAGAGAAATCAAGAGGGAGAGGGAGCAATACGACAAGTGGCAACGTAAGTGCAGAAACAGAAGGGAACTAACTCTTTCTCTGTCGTCTGCCCGTTTTTCTTTGGCCACGATCCAACGGAAAGCTTTTTAGCAGGAAAATGTTCGCCATGAAAGGAGCATTCCAGCCTACAACTAGCATTTAATGTTATTTGACATGTTATGTAATAATCACTCATTCCATCCCTCAATTCCAGTCCATATTCGTTCTCCGTGAGGGTTCTCGTACTACAGTACCCACCATGCACTGCACAAATATGTCATACAAGCACCGGAATCCCCCAGGCCGACATAGAAAATTGGTGCTAGCGTAGCCACTGATTTAGAGGTGAATAAATACAGATGTGATATTCAGCAGCCTAGCAGTATGTGGTAGCAGTAGGCGATTCACCATTTACTTTTCAAACATCTCCATTTATCCCATTTTGCTGATCATCCGAGTTTTAGCGATCATTCCGAGTGCGCTGTGTTGTCTGTTACAGTCTGAGTTAATGTTATTCCTCAAGGGAGCAAAAATACATGTAGGGAAGAAACAGCAATCTGTTGGGGTTATCCGGAAGCTTTTAGCCTAGCAATGGTTGCTGTGGCTCTTTTTTCTCAGTCATCAGATGATCGTATGGTTCCAACAAGCCCTGGATCGCACTGCCGGTCTTCAAAGAACTTTGTATCCGACATTGGTGCCCTACAGCGGAGCTGCAGAGAGCCAGAGAAATTTAGAGAGCTGTAACTGCAGAAACAAGAGTAACTATCTTCAAACTTTACAGGATTATACGGTGTTATCCCCCCTCTCCAAACATCAGTAGAGTAGTATAAGAACGAGTCCACAGGTCAGCAGAGCATGACGTACCCTTTCCGACAGCTCCAGGATTACATACAGGCAGGAAACAGCAAGTCTTCCGGGGTTAGCCGGAAGCTTTTAGCCTAGCAATGATGGCTGTTGTGCTCTTGTTTTCTCTTGCACAGCCTCCCTCAGCCATCAGATGATGGTACGGCTCCAACAAGCCCTGGATCAAACTGCTAGGCACACTCAAGGCGGCCTTGCCGAGACACTCACCTACAGCAGAGATCCAGAGAGCCAGAGGAATTTAGAGCGCTGTAACCCTGCAGAATCGAGAGCAACCAACGCCAATGGTGTTATGCCCCCTCTCCAAAAATCAGTAGAGAAGTACAAGAACAAGTCCACAGGTCAGTAGAGCATGATGTACCCTTTCCAACTACTCCCGGGTCACACAGGTCTCTATTCCCACGTCTGCTGAGCAGCTAAACAAGAGCCAGGAAATACGAGGAAAAACAGTCTAAAAACAGGCTAATCGCTAAACATACAGCACCCACCACAAAATGTGTCTGACTTTGTCTGTCACACCAACACTGGTCTCCTGTCTTGTCCTCAGATTATTTATCCTCTAAAAGGTGTTATTTGAAATCAGTTACTGAGACTGAACCTGCACTGCGGTGGGCTGCACCTTTAGCCGGCTAACTACTTTAGCATTAGCGAATCCCAGCAGGGTACAGCTCAAAGTCCCACCGAACAATTCTATTTATGTCTTGCTGTCACGTCAATACCAGATAACAATTGTTAAAAATTTTTTTGTTAAGCATCAGTTCGCTGGAAGCGACCCTGTACTTTGGTGGCGGGTCTTGTCTGCAACTAAATTGATTGTTTTGACATAAAAGTAGGACCAGTCAGCGAATAGCTAAGACGTACCCCGAGTACGATAAGCTAACCGTGTGGAGAAAACTGGGTTTGTTAGCATTCCGTGCCAAACCGTGTCTGTGGGGAAAAGCCACCGGAATGGTTACCTTCCGTGCTCAGAACCGTTCGGCCCTGCAGTGAAAAAGAGGAAAACCATGATATGAAGCCCTGAAATCACCAGGTTCCCCACCTGTTGCCCTCTTTGAGGTGCCAGTGTTGTTAGAGCCATAATTACGTGATCAACCACTAATTGACACTAAGCTTAAAGCATCATCACAAGGCATGAAAGTTGATCAATCAACTAGTCTGTGCAAACCCTACTAGCTACCAGGGGAACTAACAGGGAACGTTCCCGGAAGTTTGGCCAATGTTAGCCACAAGTTCTGATACGGTTTTAGAGAAAAAGTTTTAATCTAATGTTCAGAGAACGTTTTAAAGATGTTTATCATTTCAGATAATGTTCCTATTAAGGTTACTGAGGCCTGAGATGACCGGATGTTTTAGAAAGAACATCCTGGGAACATTAATGCAACATTGCACTGCATATTTTAGGAATGTTGTTAGAACAAAGAATTTCTTGCCGGGCGCTAACTAGAACAATAAACCGCTCCCAGAAATCAACCACCTTCAAGATACATCAGACGTGGGTTACGCCCGGGCTTACTGCAGGTCTGTTGCTGTAGCCGCATAGGCATGTTTACAACAGATGCAGCGGCGGTTACATTCATCATTTTGGACAGAGCGTCCATTTATCTGCCCTGACTTTTCAGAATCCCAGGCTGGGCTAATTCGGCGAGATTCAAGTAAGGCAGCCAAAAGTTTGGGATGTTCAAAGTCCTGCCCAAAGACCCATTCGCAAGCTCTGTCTGGCAGTTGAAAGCGCTGTCGGCCAGGGGACTGTCAGAGTTACAGCGTGTCCGGCCAACAATTTGTTCCGATATCGGCCTGCAAAGGTCCTGAGTGGGGAGGACGCGGAGCCTCATGACTAACCGCCGCGCCGTTTCCCAGGCCAGATTTATGGCCATGTGGCAAATCAGGCAAGGCTCAAAATAAATCTGTCTGAAAAGAGGAAAGAGATGTGATCCTACAAGGCCCAGAGGCAGAGGACCAATGTCAGATCCGTGGCTTCCTCAAGACCAAACTGGAAATATCTGTTTTTGATCACATCACGCGGTAAATTTAATAAACGCTGCATGGCTTCTTTCTTTTTCTGCGGCAAGTTTTCCATTAGAGCATCGGAGACATCAAAGCGTGCTCTCAGTGACTGTACGATACAGTATCAGGTGGGCTGGACACTTAAGCCGCTGGTGTTGATATGCTAGGCCTGGGGGCTATATGGGGTATGTTGAGAGACAGCGCTGCTGACAGCTGATCGTGAGCGGACGGCTGCTTTTTTAAGGGCACCACGCAGAAATGACACAGCACAATTCATCACACCCGGAGCGATCGCGTCAATACTCCAGCTATCTGGCCCTGCGGAGCAGATAAAAATACGAATCAAATCTGAACCGCAAAAGGCGAGCGTGGTATAATTAGCAAAGGATTAGGGTTCATTAGGCAGCTGTCTATTGCTCTACAAGGAGGCAAGCGTACTTGCTGAACTTGCAAGGGTATAGTTAGCTGTGGTTTTAGCAACCATGCAAAGCTCTGCCTCCATTCACTTCTTAATCTTTAAATTTACATCCTTGATTAGTTAGCTCAGCAATAATCCTCTCCACAAGGGGGCGCTGTTAGCACATAACAGTTTCCAAGCATCACTGAAAGAGAGGAAACCCACACCAGCAGGATCTCTCCAATGCAAGCATGTTTTACAGGTGTAAATTCATTTATATTAGTTTATATGAAGTAAAGCAAAATGTTTGCTGCTATAGTTACAAACAATTGTTCAGTTAATCATCCAGCAACTAATTATGCAATTAATGACTGACATAACTGATAACGAGTTTAAATCACATCCTATATATCGGGTTTAACTGCTTACAGTATGATTTGACTGAGCTGAAATATTGCCTTAAATTAACTGAATTTAATCACAGTAAAATCCAAAATTTCCAAGAATGATGTTTCAATTCCCACATTTTTGGCAAACTTACAAACTCTTCATTGCATGAAATATTTTAATATTCCATACTAAATGGATTCACAGCTAAAACATTTTGGCAGGCTTTTTTGACTGTTCATTCTACACAAAGTCCCCTGTGACTGAAACATGCCTAACACTGTGTAACACCTCCACGAGCACCAATAACAGCTGTGATTGGATTTGGCATGCACTGGACAAGTTTCTGGATGTAGCCACATCAATGTTCAGACACTCCTACGTCAAAGAATTGGCCAGTTGGGCCAGATTTGGTGGATGCCTTCCCTGGCACAATTCCGAGGAGAATTCCCTGTAGACTGGGATTTTAGCCACTGCTGGTAGACCCGTATGACCGTACGCTTCCATACACCTGCAGATTCAGCTACTTCCTTCACACTATGGTCTTTGGCATGCCCAAATGCAGTCACTCCTTTTAGCCAAACAATAACATCTGCTTTGGAGCTATTTTCCACACATGGAACGAGACATTCCCTGCACTGTACCACTTCTTCCCAATCTATGGATTGTCACTCACAACCCACTCACAACCCACAGGGATTTATAGCCCCATCATCCTCGTGAGGCAGCGCCATCTGCAGGAGCCCTTGAAAATACGCATGGTTTCATAAAATAAATTTAACCTCTATTTTTCTTGATTTCTTTCCATATAAATCCATGACCTGGGGTGAGCTGGGGTCGGTGTGCTGGGGTCGGTACTGGGATACTGGGATATTGTTCTGATGTAAGGACTGAAATGAAAGTCCTCCGTAGAATGAAGGCCTCCATTTTAAACACGCCGGGTATTCAACGAGCTGCAATTAAGAGTGGCAGTCGGAGGAGGTTCCTGCCAGCGTAGTTAAGTTAGCGTTCTCAGGTTCCTGAATGGCAAAACATGTTGCCATAAACAAACGGTTAGCCATTATGTAACAAGCGCTGCGCATTATGCAAGATCTTTGTGCCTGAAACAATCCTGAAGCCTCTGCAATGTAAAAGGAGCTGAAGTGGAGACGGAGGTGTTGATACCGCGGCATTCAGAGCAGCTCTGTCCAGGGAATGGACTGCTTTCTTCGGAGGTGTCACCGAAATGGACGTAATCCACTCTTGGCACAGAGGCAGGCTGAACACTCAAAGGCTCCTTTTGTCCTGGGAGACAGCGTGTTTGCCCGTTTGGAACCGAATCCGCAACCGACGAGGCAGGCCGTATTATTCTCCTACAAAATCCTTCCTCGCTGAAGCTCTACGGGAGCTCCTGCAGAACCCAGCCGCCAGAAAACGTGCCTACTCCAAACCTCCAATACAGTCAACCTGCCGGTCGTCTATAGTGTGGGTTAATGCTTGTTGGCGTGGTACACTCAGACCCTGTTTACACCAGTCAAATCAGCTTATAACTCGGTTCTGTGAAGTGAAGAACCACTTTCGGTAGGTGCTACAGAGAACCATTTGTGGTTGTGCTATTAAATAAGAGCTCTTTATGGGTCTGCAGAGCTCAAGTGCCTCCAAGAACTCTAAAGGCACTTTCACAGCTACCTCACTTAGCTTTTGCTTTAATTCGTTTTTTTTTAATATGCTTTATTATCATAAAGGTGACATTATAAGGCTGTTAGGGTGTTGCCAGGTGACATGATTGCTAGGGTGTTGTTAGGCAGTTGCCATGACATTTCAGGTGGCTCCTAAGGTGTAGCCAAGTGTTTGCTATGGTATTCCAGGTGGTTGCTAAGGTTTACTTGAGTGGCATGTGGCTGTTAAGGTGTTGTCAGGCTGCAGGTGGTTGCTAGCATGTTGCTAATCGATTGCTATGCTATCCCAGGTGGTGCTGCTGGAGGTGTTGCTAATAGACTACTATCATCATGGTACGTATGTTTGACCAAAATGCTAAGCATGTCGCTAATCGATTGCTATGGTTTCCTGGGTGATCGCTAAAATTTAGCTGGGCGGCTAGGGTGTTGCTAGATGGAGGTGGCTCCTAGGGTTTTGTTAGGATGTTTGGTCCATAAAGTTGATCAAGGGGGCCCAGACCCCCATGACTCCCTGTATATTGCATCTTGTTAGCAAGTGTCTGCCAATTGTAAAGAACAGCTCTACCCAAGAACCAGAACGTTCTCCATCTGAAACTGCTACCATCCTAACTGCTAATTATACAAGTCATAAAGGTGACAAGATGTAGAACATCAGACATTAGGTGAAGCAGTAGTCTGTCCAAATATCCCAATATGCCGAGACGTGTCTGGTGTCTGAAGTTTGGCTGGTCACTTTCAGCACTGGAGCTACAAGGCTAATATAAGTAACAAATAATGGAAGCTTATTAGCATGGTGCCGACTGTGGAGATGTTCAGTAATATCTAATGGCCTTGATGATGTGACTCCTGACCCTGTATGACTATGTATATCTATACATGGACTATATAGACTAAAGTTTTAATGTGATCTTTAAGATACTCCGCAGCGAGCGAGCCTCAAGGAACACCGGGAGAACCGAAGGAAAAACGAAAGCGTGAAGGTGGAGAGACCGACAGGTAAAGTTAAAGAATGGCAGACTTGGCGGGGAGGGAGATACAGTTCGCTGTAAGATTAGCTCAGTGCTTAACGCCATATCCTCCTCAGGCCTGCAGAGATTTATACTGCAGGGTTCATTTGGGCTCGGGCGAGAGGAGAACAGTATGCCTGGGTGTATTTTCATAGGGAGAAATCTCTCCTTCCCTCCCTCTTTCATCCCCTCTGTGAGAAATGACCGGGATGTAAAGGCATGGCAACACTTCATAACATTTCCTGACGAACGAGTGCAGCTTAACCAGCACCCAGACTGCCTCTAGTGTGTTTCCAGGAAGCTTCTATAGACTTTTGGTTGCCATGGTATCCCAGGTGCTTGCTAGGGTGTTGCTAGGTGGTTACCATGGTATCCCAGGTGCTTGCTAGGGTATTGCTAGGTGGTTACCGTGGTATCCTAGGTGGTTGCTAGGGTGTTGCTAGGTGATTGACAAGGTATCCGAGGCAGTCCCTAAGCTGTAGCTTAGTATTTACTATGGTATCCCAGGTGGTTGCTAAGATTTATTTGGGTGGCATATGGCTGCTAAGGTGGCAGGGTGTTGCTGGTATGTCGCTAATCATATCCCGGTTGGACGCTAAAGTTTAGCAGGGTGGCCAGGGTGTTGCTAGGTGGCAGGCGGTTGCTAGGGTGTTGTTAGGAAGCTGCTTGGTGGTTGGTATGGTATTTCAGGTGGTTGTTAAGGTTTAGCTGAGTGGTGACATGTGGTTGCTAGGGTGTTGTTAGGATGTTGCTAGGCAATTGCTGCGGTATCCCAGGTGGTTGATAAGGTTTACCTGGGTGGCATGCAGCTGCTATGATGTTTCCAGGTGGCAGGGGGTTGCTAGGATGTTGCTAAGTGTTGCCTATGGTATCCCAGGTGGATACCCAATGTGGAGGTGGCTGCTAGGGTTTTGTTACTAGGTGGTTGCCATGGCATCCCAGGTGGTTGCTAAGGTTTAGCTGAGTGGCATGTGGCTGCTAAGAGTGTTGCCAGGTGACATGTCGTTGCTAGAGTTTTGTTAGGATGTTGCTAGGTGGTTGCCATGGCATTCCATTTGGTATGGTATCCCAGGTGGTTGCGAAGGTTTATTTGGGCAGCATATGGCTGCTAAGGTGTTGCCAGGTGGCAGGTGGTTGCTAGCATGTCGCTAATCGATTGCTATGGTATTCCAGGTGATTCCTAAGGGGCATGCTGGATGCCGCGCATGGGTAATAAGGTGTTGCTAACAGACTAGTATCATCATGGTATGTTTGACCTAGAAGCTGCATGCTGCTTTGCATATTTGCTCTGCCATGTCATTTGTTAGGACATGGTAAAGTTGACGTCATGGAAATGACCAAAAGCATTAAATATTATTATTTTTGAAGCTGATTTTAAGTATTAAAAGCCCTATTTCGAGACAGTCCTATGTGGACCTTCACGGGACGCCGGCCCCCTAAGCATCACAACAGTGACAATAATGCCCGTCAGCTCCGCGGGTGAAGATAGCACGTCTCTCAGCACCACTGACTCTAGAAGGACCTTCGTCCGTCACCACGGGCCCATCCCGCTGATGTTCCTCCAACACAAAGCTCCCAGATAAGTTTTTCAAAAACAACAAGGGAGCTTTTCTCAGTGTAACTCGGTGAAGACTGACCTCAGACGACACCAGATACCTAATTAGTAGTCAATCTCCGTCAGACAAATGGAAACCAATGTCCACCGTGTTCTCATGAGCAGATCCCACAGAGACATATTTATCAACAGCTCTGCGTCACAGTTCTCATCTCTCAAAGCTGTAATACTCTCACAACAAACATTAGACCATTCCTGTATGTTTAGGATGTCACTGTTGAGAAGCCAGTACAGTCTGTTTGTTCGTTTGTTTGTTTGTTTTTCTTGTAGCTCTGTGAGTAATCAAAGCACAGCTCAGAAATTCATGAGTGATGATAACGCTGTGTTATGTTCTACTGCCGGCCTTTCAGTCAGCAGGCCCTGCCACATTTTCCATCGCAAAGAAACCTTGCAGCTTGAATATCCTCACACAGTTGTTGCAGACTGTGTGGTAGGGGTGGAGGTGGAGTGACACCAGGACGTTTGATGCAAGACAACGAACCGTTCATCTTGGTGCTGACCTCGGTGCCTCCACACACGGATTCGTTGGTCGTCTCCACCAAGACAAAAGCGGGGCTCGTCACTAAAGATGACCCGCTGTCATTCTGAGTCACTCCATGACAGTCTGGCACGACACCATTACAGTCTTTGGTGACGGTGACATGGTGTTAAGGACAGTCGTCGTAACGGTCTGTGTGCATGTAGTCCTGGGTGGTGCAGCCGTCTGACAGTAGTGCTGCACTAACAGGATGACTCATGGAGGACATCACTGCTCGCTGAATGTCTGTAATCATGGCTGTTGGGTCAGTCAGGTACAGCGATAAGACCTGTCCTTGCTTACGTGACATGCACGGCCGAGCGTGAAACTTGAAGCCTCCGGAGGAAACCCACAAAGACATGAGGAGAACATGAAAACTCCACACAGAAAGGACCCCGGGCCCCCCCAGCCGGTAATCGAACCCATGAAACAGTGCTAGCCACCCATAGTAAAAAAGGTGATGCTAAACACCTGTACAAAGGCATAGCGTCATGCTTCTGGCTCCTTCGGCCATAAAGGAACGACTGTACTTTCGGATTTGCATTAGCCTAGCATAGACACCAGAGTGCTTGGCATGGCACACATGTTGAATCTGTTAAAGCTTAAGTTGGCCTTGTTGCCACATTTCCTGTTCCACCTTAAAAACGGTGCAACAGATTTAGGAGCCTGGTGTCGGAATGTAACTGCTTCCCCATTTAAGGTGGAACAGAAAACTCAAACAAAACCCTGAAGGAGAAGAAGCCAACCTATTCATGCACTAACACTGAAAACCTCACACGGCCTTCTAAACATATACTATAGCTGCGTGTATAGCAGGACCGTTTATCAAGCTCAGCAGCAGACAGGGCTCATGCTGCACAGTGACAAATAACAGCTTCACAACTCCGAGTGGGCTGGCGGCCCCCTCCCCGCAGAGTTCACACAAACATCTACTAAACACTCAACACAGCTAAACACTACTTACGACCTCAAGCCACCCATGAAGAGATTAAAGTGCTCTCGTTCCAAGAAGAAGCCTGATTTTCAGAGGTGGTGACGGATGGACACCAAACAAACACCAAAATGAAATACCAAAATGAACAAGCACTCAATTAGAAGGGTGGCTTAAAAACTAACTGGAACAACCCGCAGAAAAAAACCATCTGCATTCCACCCAGAGACTCCTGAAGAATGTTCCTGACACGTCAAGCCGGGGAAGGACCAGCGGCATGTGGGCTAACTGCTGAACACATGGCCAGTTAGCTCGAAGGAGGGGGAAAAGGGAATAGGTTGTTAAGTTATGAACAAAGGTGTGTTCTTACCTTTATTGAGAGCATCACGATGAGAGACATGGAAGAAAGAAAAGAAAGAGAACATTAGAATCATCATCATCATCACATTCATCATCAATTGATATTCATGTAATACATTGCACTGCAATGTATCCTTATGCACTGCAATGTATCCTTATGTACTGCAATGTATCCTTATGCACTGCAATGTATCCTTATGCACTGCAATGTATCCTTATGTACTGCAATGTATCCTTATGTACTGCAATGTATCCTTATGTACTGCAATGTATCCTTATGTACTGCAATGTAACCTTATGCACTGCAATGTATCCTTATGTACTGCAATGTATCCTTATGCACTGCACTGTATCCTTATGCACTGCAATGTATCCTTATGTACTTCAATGTAACCTTATGCACTGCAATGTATCCTTATGCACTGCAATGTAACATTATGCACTGCAATGTAACCTTATGCACTGCAATGTATCCTTATGTACTGCAATTTATCATTATGCACTGCAATGTATCCTTATGCACTGCAATGTATCCTTATGTACTGCAATGTAACCTTATGCACTGCAATGTATCCTTATGTACTGCAATGTATCCGTATGTACAGCAATGTATCCTTATGCACTGCAATGTACCCTTACGTACTGCAATGTAACCTTATGTGCTGCGATGTAACCTTATGTGCTGCGATGTATCCTTATGACTTCTATTATTAAGTGTATTGAATCTAAATGTTTCTGTTGTTCTCCAAGTTCAGGTAAACGTGTTTGAGCACCTGAGCATATAAAACAGCAGAATGCTCCTTTGACTCCTCCGCATTCCCTAAAATCACAACAACAGGCAAACTGTCCAGCGTGATGAAGAATCCATGACAGTGAAATGAACCCCAACAAAAAACTGCACGGTCAGATAAAGAGCATGAAACGTTCATGACTACGACTTCACATTGCCTTCAATCAGATCCGTTTCCTCCAGAATTCAGCTGCTCTTTCAGACTGGCGCCTCCATGAGGAGCGCCTGGAACAGACGCATTCAAGCCTGTCCTGATTTACAGCCTCTCCCTGCTTCGCCCTTCTGCTTCTGAGGATACGTCTCTATCTCAGAGACACGGATGGCCCGTCAGAGCCGAAACTGTGATTTACTGCACGTTTCGCTGCGGTCTGTTCGCACGCTGCTAAACACATCATTCAGAGAGGAGCGCAAGACAGAAATGCACAGACCAAAAGACAGAATGAGGATAGTACATGGCTTAGTATCACCAGTTTCTTATTATCACAAGTACAATACAAACATTTTTAATTTCACTATATTTGAGTCCTTCAGACTTCAAACTCTAAAGTTTTTAACTATACCGGAGCATACCTATCCTCACTATCTAGCCTTGCCCCCTTTATTTCTCAGGACCTCCAGACTACCAGGGAGGGAACTGCCTTAAACACCATGCCCAGCCATTATGCTGCAAATGTGCATGGGAAATGCATGTAGTCATTTTGATCCATGCATCATGAAGCTGGTGTTTTGAGCCCCCATGATGACCCAACTACTTAATTACAGACTAATCAGACTTTTATTCCTCTACCTTACAAACACTGAACGCTCCTTTCCTTTGCTTGTCCTGCTATCCGGTGTTGACCCGAGGAGGATGGGTTCCCCTTTTGAGTCTTGGTTCCTCTCGAGGTTTCTTCCATTTGAACTGAGGGAGTCTTTCCTTACCTCTGTCACCCTTGGCTTGCTCACTGGGGGCTCGGACACCAGATTCTTTGTAAAGCTGCTTTGTGACCACATCTGTTGTAAAAAGCGCTATATAAATAAATGTTGACTTGACTTGATGTATTCCAAGTTCGGCCTGTAGGTGTCAGTGTGCAAAACTGGCGAGCTCAAGGAGGAGATGTGTGGAGAACACGCTGTCCTCTTGGTAGGCAGGTACAGACTGATCTCAGAGCAGGTGAAGGAGCAGTTTCAGTCCACACTCAGGCTCAGTACAATAACTAACTATTGCTCAGCCTAAGGTGCGGGCTGTGATGGAGTATGTTAATGGATAAGCTGTCTCGGTGAGTAGTTGCTGTTCCGAGGATGAACAAACTGCTCCCCAGCAGGTCAATAAACAACCCGGGACAGTGTGCACCGGACCAAAACCCTCAGTTTGTAACTCATCTGTAACTCATCCAAGCTCAATGGTCAATTGATAGCACAGCTCTGGAGCAACCTCACATGAGCCACCATTCCCAGTGCCAAGCCTGGGCTAGAGGGGTATGAAGCCCCCCGATAATGGGCTGTGGAGTAGTGGAACTGTGTTAGTGATGGAGCTCCATCCTGTACCTGTAGGAAGAGCTGATCATCCATCATTACCTGACCTCACAAATGCTCAATCAAATCCTCACAGCAGTGCTCCAACATCAGTACCTGACCTCACTAATGCTCAATCAAATCCTCACATCAATGTTCCAACATTAGTAGCTGACCTCACTAATGCTCAATCAAATCCTCACAGCAATGTTCAACATCACTACCTGACCTCACTAACGCTCAATCAAATGCTCACAGCAATGTTAAACAACAGAACATGACTTCACTACTTATACGCAGCCAGGGTGCACCTTAGCTGGACACACCTTTGCGGGGCACACCTCACCACTTTTCCCCTGTCGTCCAGAGAACCTTAATACCTTAAACACCATGCCCAGCCAAAGTGCACCTTACCTGTATTCACTATCAAGCCCTGCCCCCTATATTTCTCTGGAAGTCCAGAGTACCAGGGAGGGAACTGTCTTAAACACCATGCCCAGTCAAAGTGCAATATACCCCACCTCACCATCTAGCTTTGCCCCTATATTTCTCTGGAAGCCTAGAGAACCGGTTGGGGGCTGCCTTAAACACCATGCCCAGCCAAAGTGCACCTTACCTGTACTCACCATCAAACCCTGCCCCCTATATTTCTCTGGAAGTCCAGAGTACCAGGGAGGGAACTGCTTCAAACACAATGCCCAGTTAAAGTGCAACAACCCAACTTCACCATCTAGCCTTGCCCCTATATTTCTCTGGAAGCCTAGAGAACCGGTGGGGGGCTGCCTTAAACACCATGCCCAGCAAAAAGGCAGCATACCTAACCTTACCATGTAGCCTTGCCATCTCTATTTCTTGGGAAGTCCAGAGAACAGGTGGTGTGGGGGACTGCCTTAAACACCATGCCCAGCCACTGTGTACCTTACCCAGCCTCACCATGTAGCCTTGCCATCTCTATTCCTCGGGAAGTCCAGAGAACCGGGGATGTTCTCTGCTTTAAACACCATGCTCAACCAAAGTGCAACATACCCAGACTTAGCATCCAGCTTTGCCCCCTCTATTGCTCTGGAAGTCCAGAGGGCACAACATGCTCTTCTGAGTTTATTAAGGATACCATCAGTACCTTAAGAACTCTATAACTACATTGCATTACAGAGTGAGCCTGATTAAACGTGTTTACCTGGTTTTAATGCTGAGCAGTTTATAAAACATTGAGTAAAAATCATGGAAAATGGAATATCATGATGCATATCACACATCAGAAAAATATATCGTGATCTAAAGCTTCTGTCATATCGTCCACCCTTACACTAGTATCCTTGTATCTAGAACCCAACTAAAAGCACTTCCAAAATCTTCATGTGCAACTTTCTTAAAGAAAACCAGCCAGAAATGTATGAACTCACCACTGTTTACCGCAAAACGGCGTTCTGCTGGTTTGATGTTTTTCATCCACACGCGGCCTCTCTTCCTGCCCGCTGGCCCCCGCCCTCCCCCTGACCCCCAGCCCCTACAGCACACCTGCTAATAGTTAAACTCAATCATGGCCCGATGTCAGACTGCAGGCTCCGAGCCCAGGCTGAACCTTCTGTCGGAGGACCGTTCGCTCCATCACGCACACTTCGTATCTGCTAAACTGCTTTTTATTTGCACAGTCAGGACTGAGCACTGTAATTACAGGGCCCCGCAGTGTGAACAGGCTGCTTAGAAGAACAAGATGTTAGTCGAGAGCCAGCGAGGCAAACTTAAGAAAGATGTAGAGCTGCAGTAATCCTCAACGACATCTATAACGGAAATGCTGTTTGTTCATAAACAGACATACTCGGTAATGTTCATATGACCCACACGGTCATTCTGACAGACTGTAATACGCTACAGGAAGTGTAGGGGGCGATATGACCCACACGGTCATTCTGACAGACTGTAATACACTACAGGAAGTGTAGGGGGCGATATGACCCACACGGTCATTCTGACAGACTGTAATACACTACAGGAAGTGTAGGGGGCGATATGACTTCTATTGTTCATTTAAAAAGTGCTCTATAATGTTCATATGACCTACATGTGGTTATAGATCTACTGTTAAGTATGTATGTTTTAGGCCAAGAGCTTCTCAAAGCTAGAAACGGACGTCTGGTTCCATTCACCAGTGTTGGTGGTGGTCTCCTTTAAACACTTTGCTTATCTATTCAATACCTCAACACTTTCCCCTTCAAACCGGGCCCTCTGTTCTTCGGGCTGTCCTGAAGCTCACGTGATTTGGGAGTTCGTTCTGTATGTATGTAAGTGCCCGAACGCAGCTGGAACCCATAACAGGCCTCAAAGGTGGGGGAAGGAGGGAGGGAGGCGGAGGGGGGCGTCATGCGCGCTCTCTTTGTGGAAGCCGATGGGATTTACAGTGCAGACTGCTGAACCTCTACACCCTCCCGATATTACATGATTAAAAACAAAGCGGGCTGCCCGGGCAGGCCAGAGTAAACGGCACAATTAGAGGCCTGCACGGCGGGAGCTGTTCTTGGCCAGAGAACAGTGGCCGTCTGCGAGACAAACGTATGATTTGCATACTATTGAAGTGGATGGAAGGCGGAAGAGGAGAGGATGTGTTGCTAATGAGTAAAACAAACAGCCCGGCCGGGGCATACGGAGCCACAGGAGGAAGCTGCGTTTGTTTACAGTGTCAGGCTGATGACTGAGCCGACACTTTATCGGCACATCTGGACTAATTCTACTGAACGCTCCAGACGTGCGAGACGTCACCGCAGCGTCCTCTGAACACGACATGTTTGTATATGTTTATGTATGATATTTACAAATATATACATAAAAAAAGCATGTGATAAATATTTGTACCTTAAGGTCTAAATAGTGGCTTGGCATGCGTTCATCCTCTCGGTGTAGCTTAAAGGGCTCATACACCTGGTTTCATTCATTGCTACATTCAGGGCTGCTTTGTGTCTTTAAAGGAGAATTTCACTTACAGTGGTGGTGAATGGAACCAGGCATCACCATGTCTACACACATAAAGACACTTAATGTACTATCAAACGCACCGGTGAACCTACATGTGTCTTCTGGGTGTTATATGTGGAATGTTGATGATGGGAAAACCTGGAAAACAATATGTTTTTTTCTGGGGAACTATTTTTTTGCCTCACCGCGCCTCACCCTGCAGCATGTATCCCTCCACCAGGTATTGATTTTAAGACATTCATAACCATAACAAGTATTCATAACCATTTCATGCAGTAACTTTCTGTGACGTTGAGCTTTTAGAGATGGACGTCTGGTTACCTTCACCACCACTGTGAACAGCTATGACTCTTTAGAAGTTTCTAGAAATAGAAGTTTCTCTAGAATGCGGCATTTCACACCAAACCCACTCTGAACAATGAACTGAATGTAAGGAAAATTCCAGAATTCCAATATAAGACTAATTTAGGTAAACAAGCCCTGTTCTGATTGGCCACCTTGTATTGGGGCTCATTCAAACAGCAGCCCGTGGCTGATAATATTGAAATAGCATGTATAGGAGTAGGCTCTTTGTGACATCACAAAATCCACATTTTCCATATACAGACATTTTGGAACTTTGGAACAAAGGAAAATATGCAAATATGTTGGCCAAAATATATGAGCAACATTACATACAGTCTAAGCAGCTGGTTGTTGTTGTTGTTTACAGGCTCTTTGCAACTGAATGCAGTTGTACTCTGTGCTCTGGAAGTATCGGCCGTACCCATCACACGCTGGGACAGACTCCATTCATTTCCTAAGTCAGCACTTCAAAAGGCAATCAGACTATCCAGCTAAATCACAGAGCCTGTGCCTAACACTGAAAACAGTCACAACAACCTTCACCGATACGGCACCCGGCGTCCTGCCAAGCAGCCCAGAAGACCTGCCTAATCATCAGCATCTCCTTCCGCCCGCTCCTCATCTGATCAGCAGTGCACTCGGATAAGAGGAAGTGGGCTAACGCATTCGCCCTCCGCACCGCGACCGGCCACTATCACCGCCTCCATCTTCATACTACAGCCCTTTTGAGCTGTGGCCCCCAATGTATCAGAGGCTCCCAAAGCTGTGAGGCACAATCAGAGGCTGATTGTTCCTCTGGAGAGCAGGATGGAGGTGGAGGAGAAAGGAGGAGCTCCTCTGTAATCACCAAAACTTGGCTTGGGTTCCTTCCTCTGTTCTAGACCTTGGTAAGACCCGGTAAGAACTGCCAGTGATAGCAAAAAAAGACTCACTTGGGTTACACTTTACTCACATCTAGGTACACAACAACGACATGTCCATGCCATGAACCAAGGCCTCTCAACCACTGAGCCACCTCGGACAGTGTGTGTGTGTGGGTCACGATATTCGGCCTGTCAGACGGCACTTCATTAAAAACAGACCCGACGATTCTGGAGTCACCGCATGGGATCAGGAACACTTCCCAACACCATCATCTGTGAACACAGTTCACCACTGCTCCACAAATGCAAGCTAAAACTCCACCACGCAAGAATAAACCAGACACAAACAGATCCAGAAACAGCGCCGCCAACTTCTTTGGGCCCGAGCTCATTTACGATGGCTTGTTATCAGCTCATACCCAGCTCAACCCAGCCTCTGTGATGGTATGTGGGGTGCACATTAGTGCACATGACCTGGGTGACCATTAAGGCTGAACAGTATATCGTCGCTGTCCAATGAAAAACATGTATCTCCACTTTTGTCCTTTTTTACTTTTATGCATCATTTGAACACATCAGCTGCCGTTTACACTGAGTGAGAATCTCATGATGAATTGACCAACAGAAATGGCTTGGAAAGATGTCTGGTTCTATTGAATTACATTAAAGTTAAATGAGGTTTTTGGCCTCTCCTGTTAAGTTGCCATTTTGGAGATACTTGTTTTTCTTCGGACAGCGACGATATACGGGTTTCCGAACAAATTATGCTGCATCTGGACGGCATCTTCTTCAGGTAAGGTCTTGGTTACTTCAGTAGGACAATGAACCACATTCTGCACGTATTAAAGCAGCACGGCTTAGTAGTAAAAGAGTCCGGGTGCTGAACTGACCTGCCTGCAATCCAGCCTTCCGGTCACCCACTGGAAACATCTGAAGCAGTATGAAAGGAAAACAGGACAAAAGAGACTCCGAACTGTGGAGCAGGTGTTCCGAGTCAGCATTCAGGTCTGAGGACATTTAAAAATGACTTGAAGCTAAAACTTTTATGGTGGTACAGGCATCATAGCAGGATTCCCGGTGAGCCATGTAACCGTGAGGATTATGATGAACACAGAACATGGAATATAGTATAGCTTTGGCTTCATTACATAAGGAAAGTTTCAGGAGCAGTATGCAAGTTGGATCAGTCTTCTTTTGATCTCTGTAATTACATGTACGTGTGTGAGGTTAACGCCCCTGAACACAGGAGGGTGTGGTGGTGAGTGGGCCGCCAGGAGCCTGGACACCCTCCAAGCCTGTTTATATATGAGATGTATCCTGGATTAGGGCTGTACAGTATATAGTACTTAGTTATAAAACAGATAGTGTCCAGTGTTGGGCTGGGCCATATTCAAAGCTGCTGTAGAACATACCTACGTACTAATGCATAAAAGTAAGTACAGTTTCTTCACTTGCCCCAGATGTGGCCGATCAGTTGAGACACGTTTGGTGTTCAGAGTTCACTTCTTTAGCACCATGAGACTAGCATTCCTAATACACAGTAAAAGTCAATAGTCACCCAAAGCTCCAGTTTGAATGGAACTGGGTGGCCAAACTATTCAAACTATACTATATTAAAGAACTACCCCACCGGGTGAAAGAGATGTTTCTAGCTATTATTATTAATAATGAATGAAATTATGTTTTTTTAAACCTGGTGTATTGTGTTATATTATACATTCAACCTCAAAGGAACAGCTGCTCCCAGAAGGAGGTGTGGGATTGCAGTGCTGTTGGGAAGGAAGATAAAGGTTTAACAGGATCAATAAATGATGATCCATTTAGACTGATATGATCAATATTTATTGAGCTACACATACAGAAGTAGTGTCTCTCAGTATGGAGTTGGGCCGCCATGTTTGCTAACCCAACATGCCAGACGTCTCAGCATGGAGCTGTAGAGGTTCCTAATGGTGTCCTGTGATAATCCATCCCATGCAGCTTGAATATCCTCACACAGTTCCTGCAGATGGTGCGGTAGGAGTGGAGGTAGAGTGACACCAGGCCTTCTGGACGTGTGACACATGACAACAAACCGTTCATCTGACCACGGTGCCTCCACACACAGACTCGTTGGTTGTCTCCACTAAGACTCGTCGGGACTCGTCACTGAAGTTGACCCGCTGTCATTCTGAGTCACTCCATGACAGTCTGGCACGACACCATTGCAATCTTTGGTGACGGTGATGTGGTGTTAAGGACAGTCGTCATAACGGTCTG
>CM067479.1:9077683-9092570 GCA_034552555.1 Semaprochilodus insignis | reverse complement strand
TCCACACATGGAATGAGACATTCACTGTACTGTACCACCTCTTCCCAATCTATGGATCCCGTCACTCACACCCTGCAGGTATTTATAGCCTTATCATCCTCATGCAGCGCCATCTGCAGGAGCCTGAAGGTACTACCACCTTAAAAACGTAAAAACAAGAGAATGTTTTTCACATTTTATAAAACACATTCCAAAGTTTGAACAACCCCACTAGAAGTTTAAAATATTAGTTTAAAAATATTGCCAAATAAAAAAATTAAATTAAATATTTTTGGCAACACTGCCGAATCCAGGAAGTGAAAACAAGACTATGTCACTTATTGTCAGACATTTTTAACTTTATATTAAGTCATTTTGTCTTATGAATGTGTATAACTGATTAAACTGGCAGATGATTGTGCTTGTTTTAAGATTTTTTATTTTTTTTTTATTTTTTATCCTCGTTATTTATCTAAACAAGTGAACAGATCCGCTGATGGAATGAAATGTCTAGAAATACATTTTCAGTTGCTAAGATATCAATCAACTAAAATGATCTTATATCCATTTTTATATATCTCAAAATTCTCATTTTGAAATTGTTGTAAGATCATTCTAATTTTATTTAGATTATAGATCTTATTTCCAGATGTTTCTATAATGTTCTCACTATATTGGCAGATAACTAAAATGTTCTTACTATATTGGCAGATAATTTTATGTTTTTTTATTATATAATTATATAATTTACCATTTTAGGAAATTAGTTGGAAACAAGCCAAATTATCTGTTAATATAGTGAGAAAATCTGGCTTGCTAAAATCAAGTATAGAAAATCTGGAAATACCTACAATAATCTTAAAATTAGCTTTCAACAATCTCAAAAATGAGAATTTTAACTTACAGTTGTCTAGATATTAGATCATTTTATTTTTTAAGATTAAATTTTTTGCAGTGAGCATATTAAACTGTGTTAAACGTTTTCATTATTGTCTTTGCAGCATCACAACTGAGCACCATCAATCATCTTATCTGGGCCCAATTTCTGTTTTCTACTCATACTGACGCACGACTGGACCTCTTATATGATTTAGTGAATTGACCGCTATTTCTTGCTCACTCTGAGAGAAGCTGTGGAACGAGCAGTAGCTCCAGAGCCGGGGAACCAGATGCTGCTAAATCTGGTCAAGCTAAGAAGTCGCGTCCCCCGACGCACTGCTTTATGTTGCCGGAACCTTCGGTCTGCCGGGCTGGGAAACATCATGCTGTTTCAAAGAAACGGATGACCGTACAACTTTCCACTTCACCCTCATGCTAATTTGTCATGCGCCACACAACTTGCTAACACTATAAAAAGTGTCCGAGTTGGCAGACCGCCCCCCCTCCCCACCGGGGGTCCTTCAGGCCGAATAACCAGTGTAATAAAACACGACTCGCAGATGAGAATGAAAGGGGATGAATTCCTGCATTAGAGTGAAGGAGGCCCTCACGGCAGGCTCTCCAGCTCCCAGGCCACCGCACCAAACACTCTCACTTTCTTGTATTCCCTCCCTCTGTTTTTGTCCTTTTCTCCTTCTCGGAGAAGGAGCCGACTCCACAAATGGGAAGGAAACTCTTGGTCCAGCCGGGTGTCCGCTGGGTGCTCAGTGACTGCAACCAGCAATTCGGCTGCTTGTGGGTAATGCTAAAGTTCCGCAGCAGTTTTCTGTAGAAGTCAAAGTTATATTTTGTTTCCATGTTTTCTAGGGTTAGGATTAGGATTAACACCCAGCACTATGTACCAATACATCATATGACCATCAGGAATCTCTATGGCGTCACCCCTTCCTGCCCGCTAGGCTAGTCACTGAGCAATATCAACTTTAGCTTTTAGCTTGTTGTACACCCAATACGCATTATGCAAATACATCACATCAGTATTTGGAACCCTTATAGCGTCAACAAATCCTGACCGCTAGGCTAGCCACTGAGCAATATCCTAATAACTACAACCAAGCGAACAAGCTAACAAAACCCTGACCGCTAACAGGGTGTAACAGTGTAACTCTTACCTCATTCATCAAATATAAACATACAGTTTTTAAAAACAAATTTTTAAACTTTTTCCAAATTTCTATAGTCAAGCTAAGCTAACTCTTACCTCATTCATCCAATGTAGATCACTTTGGGCCTTTTATCAACTTATCAACAAGCTTTTAGAGTCCTTTAGGAGTCCTTATGGTGTCAACAAGTCCTAGCCTAGCCACTGAGCAGTTGATAATACTTGTAGGTGAGCTAACAGTGTAACTCTTACCTCAGCTTCATCAAACGTAAAAAATACAGTCGTGTTTATTGAGAGCTAAAAGGTTGCCAGTTACAATTACAATTGAACCTTTTTTCAACTTTAGCTTTTAGCCTGTCGTACCCAATATGCATTACGCAAATACATCACACCAGTTTTAGCATCACACCATTGCTGACTGCTGACTGCTGACTAAGGAATATCCTAATAACTACAGCCATGCTAACACTGTAACTCTTACCTCATTCATCAAATGTAAAGAACACAGTCATGTTTTTTGAGCACTACAAGGTTGCCAGATACAATGTTTAACCTTTTTTCAACTTCAGCTTTTAGCTTGCTGTACCCAATATGCATTATGCAAATACATCACACCAGTTTTAGCCTAGCCTCTCATCTACAGGCCTGTAAACACAAGCTAGCGTTAGTAACTCACCGAATATAACAAACAACAACAAGCTAAAAGCTAAAGCCAAAAGCTCAGGCTTCTGAGCAGTACCATTAGCTATCTGCCTTATTTCTGCATTTACCAGCTAAAGAAAAAGATAATAATGAGTCCACCCTCAAAAAACACACCCCAAAGTAGTTTCATCCCACCTTCAAGATACATAATCAGAAGAGGGTAATCTTTAAAATCTCACTTTAAATTCCACCCAAATCCAACGCTGACAACAGGAAGTGTTCGTATTTGTGGCCATAAATTATAATGACATGATATTAGTAATCAGTCCGTCTCCAGCTGAAATGAACTGTCATTCTGGAAACTAGGCTGAACATCGCTGTAGCTCTATGAAATCTATGCAAACCTCCACGTATGCATTAGCTGAGATGTTATACCAAGGAGGTCATGCAATGACGTGCCCTGTAATGGAGACACACTGTTCATTTCAGGAATCTTCTCCTTAGATCCCAACTGGCTGGTTATCTGGAATCGGAGAACGTTTGTTCTTGCCAGAAAAGCAGAGAAACATCTTGTCTGTCCAACAAAAGCTGGCAACATAATCCAGATTAATGCGTGAAGGCCAGGGTGGGCATAACAGTGAGCAACAAGCAGTGAAGAGAGCCAGCTCAGTATGCTGGTTCACTACCTGAGAGCAGTGTGAACAATGCCCCCGTGGTATTTGGGGAGTCCCATGTTGGCTGGCTGCTAATTCACTTGTCACAGCAACACTGGTGCTAGATTCAATGACGAAAAATGCTTGTTCTAATAATTCTTCTTCTGGAAATTCTCTTTTCTCGTTTGGTAGTACGTTCCACTCATTAATGAAGATCTTACACATAATAATAAAATAATAACAATAATAATAAAGTTCAACTCATATAGCGCCTTTCACAAACCCCAGGATGCTTAACACTGAGGAGAAAAACAAACACTACGAAGGATACACCTTCATAGGATGTACCCCCGGAATTGGGACACAGCCATAGTTTCCTTAGTTGAACCCTAGGTCCAGGATTTGGCAGAATGGAGAGCCAGAAGTAGCTCTGTGAACTACTGCTAGCCAAGGGGTACCTACTGGGGGCACCTAGCTAGGGGGCATTGCTTTCCTTTTCCAAGGTGCCAGAGAAGTAGTAGATGAAGCATGAGAACATGAGAAAGGAGAAAGCTATGCCAGTTTCAACTGGAAATATCTGCCAACCATTCTTTGCCCTGTGGAGTGCCTCAAGGTTCAATCTTAGGACCAATACTGTTTAATCTGTATACACTCTCGTTTGCCAGGATAATCATAGATACAACATCTCCCTCAACCAGACCCTTCCTCCTGAAGGGTACATCTACTCAAAAGTTGCCTCCACCCTCTCTCTTTTTGTTTGCATCAGCCCCACAGCTTTTCTTCACTGGCTCCCATTATCCTGTTTGGTATTTTCCTCCTCAGAACTCTCTTCTGCGGGGAACAGGAAATGCTCCTGTAACACTAACTCTCAGTGTGTCTTCCCAGCAGACGCGCTGCTCCCCGTTCCTAACGGTCTGTCTTGTCAACACTTTCCAAAGATAACACTCTGGACCTCACTGCCAGACTGGATCTCTGCCTGCCAAACGTGGTCAGCTCCAGATTTAAAGTCGCATGAGAAGGATATGCGGGATGGGCACAGAATAGAGCAGTTTTTAGAACAGCCAGAGAGGAGAGGGGATGGATAGCATCAGGCTTTTAATACACCGGATAGTTCTGAGGTCAGTGTTCCTCATGGAGGCTCTTTGAAAGGCTTAATTATTTCCTAAATCACAACGCCAGATAAGTCATCTAGGGAGGATAAGAGGGAAGGAATGCCTGGTTTCAGTTTTAAGACATATTCAAACCATGCGAATAGATCCTTCCTGAATCCACATCCTCCACTAAAATGTGTCATTATTGGATGTCAGGGAAATCAAAGCAATTCCACAACTATCGATTCATCAAGCTGTTGATAGTTCAAGAGCATTAACTCGTCAAACTGATCGATGGTCAAGCTTTAGCCCGAAAGTCCCGGTTTTGTTTCGGCAACCCGGCCCAGGACAGACCATCTTTTTGGTCCTGCTCGAAAAAGGTAAACCGAGACTTCCTGGAAGCACAGACAGGGGGAAAAAACAGCATTCAGGGAAGTAATGAGAAACCTGCCATGGAAGTATGCACACTCACACGCACCACATGACGTCTGAGCGGGAGAGCATTCCTCCTTCTCTCCCTTTCTTCTCTAGGATCTGAAAACCCGTCCCTTCCACTCCGCAAGGAGTAGGGCATGGAAGTAGGTGCAAGGTCAACCGACAAACGTAAAATTATGCTGTAAAGTTGCAGCGGAGGAGCAGTAGGATGCCTAGAGTCCGGATGAAAAGATGAAACATCATCACACGGGAACTTTCCAAGGGAAGAAATGTGTGAAACTGGATTCTACCTTTTGATTACGGCCATTCACAAAAACGACCCCGTATCAAGAACCTCCATCGCTTTACAGGCATTTTGCATGCTGACAGATCTACTCATGCTCCACTCCTAAATATGCTCTTTGATGGCAGTGGTCACCAACCCTCCTGAAGATCTACAATGCAGGGTGAGTTTAGTCTCACCCTGTACACCTTACGTAACTCTAAGCTAATTAGCTAGAGCAGGTGTGGCACACTGTGGTTGGACCTGGGAAGGTAGATCTCCAGGACCAGGGTTGGTTTCAACCTAATGAAGAATCAGCAAATCTTACCAACATTGTATAAATCTTGTCCAACCTCTTAACAGTACTTATGTAACAACACAAGGTACATCCAGACTTGATCCAAGATTCAGGATTGGAGCTGATCCAGCCAATAAGATGTCTTTGTAAGACTAAGAGCAAGATAAGACGTCTTCCAGTCAATGTCCAGCTGCAATGGCAGCCACCTAGGGGGTCTGACTGCGGGACTGGCAGCAAGTATTCGGTGGAACTAGCTGTAGGTGTGTGAAATGTAGCTTAGCTACCACTAGGAATACCTAAAGATATCTACTACGTCAAGGAATACCTAAAGTGCTAGATCTAGGAAAGGGCTGTCCATAACCTCAAGATGTGCCTGGATGTCTTAGCTATCACATCTCAGGGAGATCTAAGGAACATTTGGATGTAGCTCCATGAAATGTTTTTGAAGCTAGCAGCCGAGAGGCAGTGCTTAGCTTCTGCTAAGGTACCAGGGTACCAAGGAATAAGGGGAAACAGGAAAAACAAGAGAAAGCTCTATGAGTTCCAACTGGCAATATCCAGCCATTAATCTTTGTCCTGTGGAGTGCCTCAAGGTTCAATCCTGGGACCCACACTATTTCATTTCTGTATACTTCTGTTAGCCAGGATAATTAAGAAATACATTTCCTTTCATCAGAAGACATTCCGCTCAACATGTCCTTTACTGTGCAAAGGTCAGGGACCACCCTTCATTTAATTTCAAGTCAAAATGACCATGTTTAGTTTCTGAGCAGAGAACGGTTATATTGTTACTGTATACTTAGTTATACTGAGCCCAAAAAAGACTATATCTAAAATAAAGCATGTAACAAAAGATGTAAGACTGTGTTTGAGCCTCGAGCATGTTAAAACGTATGTGAGTGGCTATTACGTTTGAGTCTACTTTCTTTTGCTTACCACAAGCACGTACAAAATACAATCCCGCAACATTCGTATGCTGTTTTCTGAAAACCGGATCGGAACAACCCTAAAAAACACTTTTGTGGGCAAAGCACGAACAGGTCAATTAGGCTGCTACGTAGCAAGGAAGAAAATATGGATCTAGCCCCTCAAACTATCAGTTAAGTGATATTTTCTGCAAGCTAGCCACCCTCCTAATCTTTTTCCTAATAGGAATAAAGTGCATAGCCGCGCAGACAGATATCAAATGACCAGCAAAAAAAGCGACTGTGCTGCGCCACAAATCTGGAAGACGGCTATAAATGGACTGTTAAAAATAATAATAAAAAAAACCTTTCGGCTCATTTTGGGATGTGTACTACTGCCACACCAGAACCGTCTCAGCTTTCAGAAGCTCCCCTAAAAATAATCTATGCTTCTTTTCACTTCTTCTCCTGGCCTGGTCTTCTGACCTACCGTCGAGAGTTCAACAGCACTCATTCAAGATGAAGTGGTTATACTGACAGAAGCTGCAGACTCTGGTCTGGCTAAAGCTGCAACTACACGATACAAATTTTCTGACTGATTTTAACCCCCGATCAGCCCTTTCCACACAATACAACATGGGGATAGACGGTAAAACATGTGCAAAATGTGCAAAAGCAGTAACTGTACATAAGAATGTTACTAGAACTGAGGTGCAAACATCAGTTTGCAATCATTCAAAAGTTTTGAATCAAAAAGTTTAATTCTTTAAGAATCAGACTAATTGAATTATCATTCATAATCACTGTTAAAAGAATAAATATTACCCTTCAAATTTTTAAATGAATGTTAAATTTTTTGTAATTACCAATCCAACCAAAGGTTTATAATAAGGTTAGAAACATTGTTCAAAAAATTAAGAATTAATGTTCAAAATCTGGAATCATTGTCAAAATTTTTGAATCATCATTCGAAAGTTAAGAACTGCTGTTCAAAATTCTGAATCCTCCGTTAAATGTTTATCAAAAGTTTATTATCACTGTTCAAAGCTAATAACCGTGGGCCAGTAATTTAGAATCACTGCTTAGAAGTTTACAAACATTGTTCAAAACTTATTTTCAAGGTTTTAAGCTTGGCTGAAAAAGACAAAAAGACAAGAGACACACTACAATATGGGCATAGACAGTAAAACAGATGGGCAAAATGTGCAAGAGCAGTAACTGTATGTCAGAACGTTATTAGAACTGATGTGCAAACAGCAGTTAGCATATGCAGAGGAATGAAAAATAAAGCTAAGCTTAACAACATGTATAATCATCATTCAAAAGATGAGAATTTCTGTTCAAAACTTTGAATAGCTGCTCAAAAATGTATAATTGCCCAAAGGTTTGCAACGATGGTTCAAAATTTAAAATTACTGTCCAAAAATGTTGAATCACATGCAAAAGTTTAGAATCATTCAAAAGTTTTTAAACAAAAAGTTTAATTTTTAAAAAATGTAGAATTATCATTTATAATCACTGTTAAAATAATTAAAATTACCCTTCAAAATTTTAAATGAATATTCATTTTTTCAGAATTACGACTTAGAATTTCTGTTCAAAGACTTTCTTTCAAATAATCATTCAAAAGTTTATAAGTATATAAGTAATACGTATAGAATCATTGTTCAAAAACTTGAGAATTACATGTTCAAAATTTGTAGTCGTGCTCAAAAGTTTACAATCATCGTTCAAAAGTTTATAAAGTTAACTTATTTTGTACAACTTTTACAAAATTGCACCATATATATTTTTATTATTACATTCTATTATTTGTTAAAGATTCAGCTTCAGCTCCCGAAGGTTGGGAACCATTTCAAAATTGCAAAAAAACTACTATTATCATTATTATTATCATTATCATAATTATTACTACATCTCAAACGACTAAAGTTAATATTATTATTATTACTATTATTATAAACTCAGTTCAGTTTAACTGTTTACTGGGGTTGTTTTCCACATGATTCCCCGAATAAGAGGACCCTGTTACAGCCACTGGACCACAAAGGAGCAGAACAGAAGAAGAGAGGCAAAAGAAAAAAAAAGAAGGTGCCTACAGTGTCCACAGGAGATGGGATTGTGTCTTTGGACCATCAATCAGGGAGCTGACATGAGGGGGGCGACCCCCTTCTGAGGAGGAATCAGAGGGTCACTGTGGAGTGACAGCACTTCTCTGCTGCTCCCTTAGTACAATGAAGGGAGCACCCAACTCCCAGAACCCTCCCAGAGCCCACCAAAGGCCTTTCATGAGCAGCTCCCCCAACCCCCGTCCGTCCCAAGCCCACGTTATCTCAGCTCCACAAAGCCCTCAAAGATATTCCAGGACCCCAAAGTGTGACTTGGGGATGGGACGGTTTTCGGTTTTAATGATACACTGTGCAAAAAAGTTGGATTTTGGCAAGTCAAATCATCTTAAATGTAGTCTGAATATATATTTATATAAAATATACATTTTAAGAATATTATTTATTATATATCCATAGAAATAATGCTCAAAACATGCTAAATTGCCTGATCATGAATCATAACTACTCATAAAGTAAACTAGCTTAAGAATTTGCAGCAGCATACTGAGGTTGTTGTTTGTGTGCGCGTTCGGGTGCCTGACTGTGAGTGTTTTCCATCGTAAGCAGCATTAGGAGGTCACCAGGTGGCTCTCTGGGGGTCTGAGGGTTTAACCTCCACTGATCCTGCCTGTCAGGCTGAGGAGATCCACCTGTGTCTTTTAAACAGCAAAACAATCACATCCATCAGTCATTCACTCGGCTACTGCAACACTCGGTGCTGCAGAGTTGAGGCTATTAAAACGAGCTTTTACTATCTGTATGTGACGTTTAGAATTAGTGTTCAAAAGTTTGCAGTCGTCATTCAAATTTAATTCAAAAATACCATTCAACATTTGCAATCATTGTTCAAAATTAGGAAGCTTAAAAGTTTGGAGTCATCATTCAAAATTTTGAATCACCATACAAACATCTAGAATCACTGGGCAAAATGTAGAATTATTGATTAAAACTTTAGAATCACTTATTTAAAACTTTGAATCACCAGTCAAATATGTATATTCACTCAAAAGTTTATAATCAAAATCTATTGAAAATTTAGAATCATTTTTCAAAAATAAGCAATCATAGCTCAAATGTTTATAATCATCCTTCAGAACTTACTTTATTTTTAGAATCAATGTTTTAAAAAAAATACTTTTCAAAAGTTTTGCATCACTTTTCAAAAGTTGTGCACAGTACAGTGGTGTCCAAAATTAAAAATTACTTTGAAAATCACCCTAAAAAGTTTAGAATCATCATTCAAAAGATAAGAACTGCTGCTCAAAACTTTGAATCGCCACTCAAAAATGTATATTTGCTCAAAATCGCTGTTCAAAATTTTAAATTACTGTTCAAAAATTTAGAATCACCTGCAAATTTAGAATCATACCAAAGTTTTTAATCAAAAAGTTTAATTCATAATCTCTGTTAAAAGAATTAAAATTGCTCTTCAAAATTTTAAATCAATGTTTTTTTTGTAATTACCATTAATTAAAGTTCAAACATTTAGAATAATCATTCAAAGTTTAGAATCAGCGTTCAGAAGTTAAAAACTACTGTCCAAAATTCCGAATCATCCCAGAATCATGCCATTGTCATTCAAAGGTTTATAATCACTGTTCAAAGCTAATAATCATGGCTGAGACATTTAGAATCACTACTCAAAACTTTGGTGGTCAAAATTTAGAATCATGTTCCAATGTTAAGACTTGCTGAATGAGTGAACAGAATGTTTTGAAAGTTTTACAATGTTAAATTTCTAAAAATAAAATAAAACCTTTTAAATAAGAAGTTTTCTGTAATATGGGCCCTGTATTGGTAAAACGTTCTATATGGGTATGACTGAACTTACAGTATACATCTTTAAAGTTGTTTACTGTCTAGAGGTTGACACCTGTGAACGAAGTTGCTGTACATGTAAACAGGACTATAAATGGACTAATCTTTTATACAGCTCTTGTAAACGTCTTGGTGTGGTTGTTTCTAGACTCACTAAAACCTTGGTGGGGCTATTTTGTGCATCTCAACACAGTTATGGGTGAATTTTTACACCTCTATTAGCCTTCTAAAAACAGCCTGGGGAAATATCCAGGAAGCAGCACATGGCTGCAGCTAAATCTTAAACCCTTCTTCCGAGTATCAGGCCCAGGAGGCCATGTGGGACTGTGACATGAGCCAGGAGGGTTCAAAGGTGCTATTTTAGTTAGGGTTTTATTTGCGTCCTGCAGCTTCTAAAGCAGCTGACACCAAGAAAAGGTCACCACCATTTCTCCCTCTCTCACTCTCGCGCCTTAAATCTTTGTCCTGCCCTTTACCCCCTGCACTTATCTCATCACTTCTCTGTTCCCCTTCCCTCACAAAGGATATGCTGTTATGATCCCAGAATTTTTTTATCGCTACTGTTTTAAGATTAAGCTCTAAATGTAGGTATTGTGGTATACACTGAGTCTGTTCTACAGTTTCTCATTAGGTTGAATGTATAACTGACTCTAAATATAGGTAATGTGATATTTGCACCAAGAAAAGCAGCCATCCTAAAGCCTTTCTTCACCCTCTGAGTTCTGATAAACGTTAAATGAATGAGGAGAACTCTTTGTTGATTAATATCTACAGTATGGGAGAATGACCATCCACGAAAAGCGGAACTGGAGCACACTCCAGGCCAAACAGTTCCTCCACGGTGAGGAGAATCGAAACATTTGTCATGATGGGAAGCAGCCAGGGCCGGAAGAAAGCAGATTAGGCCAGAGGCTTCAGCTCTGAGAATCATGGGAAAATCTTGCTGGCATAATAAACAGCTTTGAGGTCACAGGGTTCAGATTAGGACAGGGATTTGGAAGCATCCATAAACATGATAGGATACAACCTTCTTCCCTTTAGGCTGAAACGATATGCTAGCACAGTGGCTTGTACCATGCATGGTATTTACATACTAATGTAAATTAACTGTGTTAGCATACATGCTATTTACATGCTCATGTCTCCATTAGCTGTGGTTGCATGCATGCTATTTACATGCTTGTGTTTTCATTAGCTGTATTAGCATATATGCTATTTACATACTCAAGTTTCCATTAGTTGTATTAGCATACACGCTACTGACAAGCTCATGTTTCCATTAGCTGTGTTAGCATGCATGCTATTTACATGCTCATGTTTCCATTTTGCTAGAGCTGCATTGCTTTCATGTTGTATTCATGTTGGATTTCATTCAGCTGTTATGTAAAACGTTCCTGCGATATCTCAAGACAAATTTCTCTCAGTTCATAAACACAAGGCTAGAAAACTATCCGTCAGCATAGACGGCTAGACACGGTGCAGCTCTGAGATCGATACAGTATGAGTGAGTGATAGAGAGCGGAGTGGTACAATAACATGAACGTCAGCATGTTCAGAAGAGCGAGCGCGCTCATGGCTCAGCAGTGTTTATTGGAGCTACTGATGCCAGCGTCTCCAAACGAGCACCATTACCCAAATAAACATAACTCTGTAAAGGAGTCCCAACACAGAACTGGACAGTCGAGTCACATTATTACCACTTCCCTACTTTCGACGGCAGCAATGTGCAGCTCATGAAGGAAGACCACGTACACCCACCCTGGGGCGGATGGGATATTCCAGCAAGACAATGCCACATGTCACACAGCTAGAATTGTCCAACATTGGTTGGAAGAGCATGACATAGGTTGTATCTAAAATGGCCCACTGCTATCCCGCCCACTGCAGACTACAGTAGTATGTACTGCATACTGTATACGCCCCCTGTGTGTAGTATACAGTACAGTAACAAGTTCTGACCTACAGTGTAGTATACTAATACAGTCACATGACCAGTTACCTCACATTTACCTCAGAGCTGTTATTACTGTATCCACTGTTTAGAGTTAGCTGCTGCTAACGCTGCTCAGTTCACCTGAAATACGTTTAGCCTAGCTGTTAGCTCCCCTCGGCTATTTCACTCTAAAACTGATCCTCTAAAGCGAGTTCATCTTTTATTAATCTTCAGACCTGTATATTTTAACTTTCTGAGGCTCATTCTGATCAAAACATACCCCACTACAATCACTACACCACATTTATACTCGGAATGGGCTGCGTTTAGCTCCCCAGTGTTACCTGCCGCCATTTTCTCTGGGTGAAGCAGGCTGAGAGCTGGTGAGGCCGCGGTGCATGATGGGATACAGTACACCATGAAGATAGCTCCACCTGTATACTAGAGACTCTGACTGGAGTAGAACACCATCCGGGTATCTCCAGTACACCATGAAGATAGCTCCCCCTGTACACTAGAACATCTGACTGGAGTAGAACACCATCCGGGTATCTCCAGTGCACCACAAAGATAGCTCCACCTGTATACTATAAACATCTAAAACACAGTTCTGCAGGAACTGTGTGAGGATATTCAAGCTGCATGGGATGGATTATCACAGGACACCATCAGGAACCTCTACAACTCCATGCCGAGACGTCTGGCACTTTGGGTTAGCAAACACGGCAGCCCGACTCCATACTGAGAAACACTACTTCTGTATGTGTAGCTCAATAAATATTGATCATATCAGTCTAAATTGATCATCATTTATTGATCCTGGTAACCTTTATCTTCCTTCCCAACAGACCTGCAATCCCACACCTCCTTCTGGCTGCAGCTGTTCTTTTGATGATGAGTGTATAAGCAATGAATAGACAGTAAGAACCGAAATTAGCAGAACATGCCACATTTAGGTGTGTGCTCTGTAGGGGATGTGCTAACAGGTCCCTTGATCATAGCTGTTCAAACATTTGCTCGAATGCATTTAGTCACTTCTGACATATAACCCCATAAACAATGCTGTAAACAAACAACTTAAAGGTCGCGGTGGGTGAAATCACTGCGCCACGAAACTTTCCAACTGCGCCGTTAAAGCACAGACTGAAACAATTCCTCCGCTTTAACGTCGTTTGCTTTCACAACACAAACTAACAGCCTGGACGGATAAAAAGCTTTTTGTCTTATGAAAAGCGACGTTTCGGCCAACCTCGCCACATCAAAACAGCGAGACAGCAGATCCGCAGCCTCGTGCTGGAACACTGCGTGCAGTGTTAGCCTAGCGCTGCTTTCTGGCATCCAAGGAGCTGAAAGGCCTTTTTTTCCATGTCCCAGCTCAGGCTGACAGCTTTCCACAGCTTTGATGTGATCACTCGCCCAGTCTGGCACAACAGCCACATGTCTGTGACCGTATTTGAAACGTCCAGGCTAGCACATTGCTGTCCACCAGTTCGTGCATATGGGCACTTTGGCGTTCGTGATGCATGCTAATCACTTTAACATAGCACAGTCCAGTTACTTTTAGGGTTCTAGAGCTTTAGAGTTCACAGTGGTGGTGAAGGTAACCAGACGTCCACCTCTAAAAGCTCCCTCACAGAAAGTTACTACATGAGATAGTTATGAATACGCTGCCTGATGTCTGAGACGCTGTTTATGATAGTTTTGGCCTTAAACTCCATTCATGGTGGAGGGATACATGCTGCAGGGCGCTGTGAGGCAAAATATAGTTCCCCAATGAAAACTTATTATTTTTAGGTTTTCCAGGTTTTCCCATCATCAACATTCCATATAGCACTCAGAAGACATGTGTAGGTTAACTGGTGGTTTAGATGGTAAGTGTCTATATGTGTGTTGTAGGTTCCCATCACCAGAGACTCTACAATCAACCATTTCACACCAAACCCACTCCGAATCACTCTGTTTACATCTCAAACACTGAATTAATTCCAAGAAATGGGAAGGGGACAGATTCTACCGGCAGTGGGATTGAATAATCAGTCAGTCAGAATTATTACTTTGTAGAAAGTTTGAGCTAAGCTAAAAAAACCAACATACTTTTAGCATGTCTACCACACGCTTAAGAAGGATGGTTCTTTAAGGGTTCTTTAGTAAAGGAAATGGTTCTGTTTAGATCCATTAGTTCTATATGGATTTTTGAGTTTAGCAAAGGAAAATCCATGACAAACTAACTCATACTTTTCCTCACAGTGTTTTAAAGAACCTCAGGCCTGAGGATTTAGTGAGCAAACAGTCGCTAAGTTAGCCTGGTTTGCCAAACGTTTAGCTTAATTAGCATCTGTTCTCATTATAAGATGCACCTGTAAACAACGTAGGCATGGAGTGTTTAAACACTGTGTCCACTCACTGTCCACTTTATTAGACACTCCTACCTTGCTGGTCCACCTTGTAGATGTACAGTCAGAGACGATAGCTCATCTGCTGCTGCACAGTGCAGTGTTGGTCATCCTCTAGTCCTTCATCAGTGGTCACTGGACGCTGCCCACAGGACACTGCCCACAGGAGACTGCTCACAGGACGCTGTTGGCTGGACAGTTTTGGTTGGTGAACGATTCTCAGTCCAGCAGTGACACTGAGGTGTCCAGCAGAACTGCTGTGTCTGATCCACTCACACCAGCACAACACACTAACACACCACCACCACGTCAGTGTCACTGCAGTGCTG
>CM067479.1:9044834-9072869 GCA_034552555.1 Semaprochilodus insignis | reverse complement strand
ATTACCTCATGTTAACTAGTGCATTACATCATGTTAACTAGT
Organism: Semaprochilodus insignis; assembly: GCA_034552555.1. Classification (NCBI taxonomy): domain Eukaryota; kingdom Metazoa; phylum Chordata; class Actinopteri; order Characiformes; family Prochilodontidae; genus Semaprochilodus; species Semaprochilodus insignis. The sequence goes on along the minus strand of CM067479.1, from coordinate 9,072,827 downwards.
GCATTACCTCATGTTAACTAGTGCATTACATCATGTTGCCTAAAGCATTACCTCATGTTAACTAATGTATTACCTCATGTTAACTAGTGCATTACATCATGTTACCTAAAGCATTACCTCATGTTAACTAACGTATTACCTCATGTTAACTAGTGCATTACATCATGTTAACTAGTGCATTACCTCATGTTTATTAATGCATTGCATCATGTTAACTAGTCAATAGTTAATGTAAAGTGTTACTGAATTATCAAGACCAAAACAATATGATGATATGTGTGTACAGCTGTTAAAGCAGAGTTTGTTAATCATGCACTGTGTAGCGTTCTTGAATTCTACTCAAAAAGGGCTTAAATTGTCACCACAGAAACAGTTACTGCTGAAACATCTGGTAACGATTGGGAGTTATGATTGTTTTGATAGTTACACAAATGCTTAGCTTTTCAGTTAAAACCTTTTTGAAAATGGTTCTATACAGCACCCAAAAGGGTTCCTCTATTGTTACTGTTACCTTGTTTATGTCATTGTAATGTTATATTGTTGACATCATAATAATGCCACCAAGCAAAGAAATTTAGGCAAATTTAGGTACTTTGAGTGTTTGTCGTTCTAAATATAGAACCACTGTCTTTCCTAAAGAACCTTGAAGAACCATCTTTTTTAAGAGTGCACCTAGCTAGCTAATTCAATCCAACTGGTTAATCGTTCACTACAGAGAATTCCACCACCTTCCAAATTCCAAAATAACTCCTGCCTCCTGGCAAAGCCTCGGCCCCCACATGCCCCCCAACTATCACCTGCACTGCATTCGACCGGCTCCGGCCCGCAAGGCGAGGTTTCACAGCCGCTCTGACCAATTTATTCTCCTTCAGAAGCACTTCGGAATAAAGACACCTGATGCTTACAGTAGGGATAAGCATTCCGACTGTTTTTGGTATTCCAAAATCTGAAAAAGTTGTTTTACCGTTGTTTTCCGTTTTTGTTGCCCATGAGTTTCAATGTGCTGGTTTTGTGACATCACAAAAACAGCGAATTCTAAACCTGGTGCTTATTAAATGCTACTTCTTGAAACTTTTAACGCCTAATCAAGGAACGTTTGCCGTTTTCCATGATGTGGTCCCTCTTAAAAAAGCAGAATAAATCTGACTTCACCAAGCGGGAGCAGCTTTACGTGACCTCATCTCTGATCTCACTTCTTTAATTACACAAAATTTCGGCTTCAGCAATTAAAACAAATCCCGGCTTTTCCATATCCATGCATCTCTTAGTCACAGCCACTTAGCAAACAAGCTAAAACCCTACTCAAACAAGCCCATACTAATGTAATTTAGGTGCCAGATCACTTGTTAAAGTCCTTCAACGCCGCTCCTGCATGTTTCCTGGGGCCTCACAGAGCACCTGATGCTCCCACAAGTGTCTAAAACTGGACCTCCTTTCTCTTCCCAATCAGCTGTGCACCTGCGTCTTTCACTGGGGTCTATTTTTGTCCGTCTATCTCTCTCTTCCCGGGACACTGAGAGAGGTGCTAATCTGATGGGGACTCTTTTCATTCTTGAAGATTTACGTCCCTCAGCCAATTCCTGCAGCCCTGCTGCTTTTGCTGCAAGAGCAGCGCCTTTCAAACAGGTCTTCAAGGCTCCGGCCGCTAAACAAACAAACCTAAATCGAACTTTAAGGCCGTGAAAGTCAACAGCAGGGCGTACACTGTGTGCGATTTTAGCCTGATTTTAAGCCTGATTTGGTCTGAGCCAACTGAATTTCATGATCGGGCCAAATTTCAGCTTCCTCGGGCGCCGTTTGCTGTGCAGTGTGAGCTGGGAAGCGATGTCCGATTAACTGCCTGAGCGAGCTCCGATTGAGCAGTCAGATGATCGACGTACCGACATGCAAAGTCGCACCCAGAACCGCATACAACAACGGCTCCTACACAGCTGCACACACATAACTGCAGGCTAAAGAAGCGGCATTAGCAGTACCAGCGTCCATATCTGCAGACTGTACTACAGCGATGCTTATACGGTCTCTGTAGTTCGGTTGGTTCAGTGCAGGGTAGTAAAATTAACAGAGCTGTTGTAGCACAGTCGGTTTGTCCGCGGCTGAATCCCAAACTCCCCCCTCCTTCCTTCCTACGTAGAACGCAGTGTAAGTTCCGGCTTCTACACCAAAACATCAGTCCAGTATGGAATTGTGTCCACATGGCTGAATCCCACATGGCTGTGTATTAGACAATTAGATGATGCGCTGCTGGTGGCTGGAGCCACTTATGCTACATAGAGCACTACTTAGGGAGCAGGGAGTCATTTGGGATTCAGCCAGTGCTTCTGCTCAGGACTCGGATGCGCAGCGTGTTGTTTTGAATGGAACAGCTTTATTGGAAACTGTCTGTCGACAAAGCTGAGCTGAGCTGAGCTGTCTGTATGGGCTCTGTTTCACGTGCACTGTGAGCACCCATGTCGCGTCATCTGAGTCGGACGGAGCGTTTTCGTACAGTGTGAGTACATACATCGCAGGTTTTCTCCGTACACAGTGGGCGATTCAAACGTACAGTGTGAGCCACGAGCAAATGCCTGGCTCAAAGGGGAATTTCCAGTGATGCGCCAACATTTCTGCATAATGAAAGAGTTAGGATGTAAACAAAGTCCATCCGGAGCTCCGTTCTATAGAAACACACTCAGAACTGTTCGCAGTGGTGGTGAAGGTAACCAGATGTCCATCTCTAAGCTCCCTCCCACAAAGTTACTACATCATGAAATGGTTATGAATACGCTGCCTGATGTCTGAGACGTTGCTCTATGAGAGTTTTGGCCTTAAACACCCCTTAATGGTGGAGGGATACATGCTGCTGCAGGGCGCTGTGAGGCAAAAAAATAGTCCCCCATAGAAAACATATTATTTCCAGGTTTTTCAGATTTGTCCATCATCAACATTCCATACATAAACCTAACCTTATAAACTAATTGGGAAATCTAGGATATGGGCATTTCAAAGATTCCTGACTCCTGATACTAAGGGAACATTAGACCTGGACTGGCCTGGGAAACGGTCCTAAAAAGAGAGAAGACACCAGCGGCCCCATTGTCCACTCTTAACGCTCCTCCTCAGATTAGGGATTAGCCTTGAATTTGGAGCGCCGTCTTTGTTTCCGTTGTCTGTTGTAGGTCAGGGTCGACCAAACAGGAATGACAATTAGTGTGAGAGGGGCTAACAGCTAACGAAGGCGCAGGGGGTGGGGGGTTTGTTGGGCCCACGGTCGGGTTACCGCCGAGCAGCGTGCTGTATAAAAAGGTACCTCCACGGACGAACATGTAGACAGTTTTAATCTCTTCCTCTTAAAGCCGCGAGGAGCTCAGCGGGGGTCACAATGGGAACCAGATGGCCGGAGCGAACGTGTCTGCCTCAGCATGCGAGAAAGAGAGAGAAGGAGAGAGAGACCGCTGCCATGTGTCTGTCGTCGTTTAGCCAGTTGTCGGCTCCTGCTCGCTCGTGCTCAACCACGTTCAGCACAATTCCAGCATTGTTACAGCCGGCTTCTGACAGCTAGCAGGCTGACTCGGCGAGACCTTCCCCAGCCCCGGGCCTGCTTCACACAAGACGTTCAGAACGTAATCAGGTATCATCTAGTGCACAATTTTCCATTAGCATGTCTGCACCGAGTCGGACAAGCCACAACAGAAAGCAGACAACAAACATCTCGGACGCCAAAAGCCGTGAAGCTACATCTAGTTATCGCTCAGGATCAGTGGTGGACTAAGTACACAAAGCATGTAGCCGAGTTAAAGTAGAGATTAAAGCCAACAGAACAGCTGCACCCAGAAGGAGGTGTGGGAGTGCTGCTGGGAAGGAAGATAAATAAATTTAGACTGATATGATCAATATTTATTGAGCTACACATACAGAAGTAGTGTCTCTCAGTATGGTGTCAGGCTGCCGTGTTTGCTAACCCAACATGCCAGACGTCTCGGCATGGAGTTGTAGAGGTTCCTAATGGTGTCCTGTGATATTCCATCCCATGCAGCTTGAATATCCTCACACAGTTCCTGCAGATGGTGCGGTAGGAGTGGAGGTGGAGTGACAACAGGCCTTCTGGACATGTGACGTCTGACAACACACCGTTTATCTCGGCGCCTCCACACACGGATTCGTTGGTCGTCTCCACCAAGACAAAAGCGGGACTCGTCACTGAAGATGACCCGCTGCCATTCTGAGTCACTCCATGACAGTCTGGCACGACATTGTTGCAGTTTTTGGTGACGGTGACGTGGTGTTAAGGACAGACGTTGTAGCGGTCTGCACACATGTAGTCCTGCGTGGTGCAGCCGTCTTGGCATGGAGTTGGTTCCTAATGGTAAGGTATGGTTATGTAAAAGTCACAAAAGCAGAATTCCAGTTTCTGCAGTACTGAGAATGATCCACTGGTCAGGACGCCCACAGGACCACCACCTACATAATACCTGCTCTGTGGTGGTCCTGTGGGGGTCCTGACCATTGAAGAACAGGGTAATAAAGTATGCAGAGAAACAGATGGACTACAGTCTGGAACTGTACAACCACAGAGTGCTCCTGTATGGTAACTCATATGAGCCAACAACCACCAACAACATGCCAATTCCATCCTGTTGATCGACTTTGATCCATATAGTTGCCCGTCAGAGATCTCACAGTGTTTTAGAGCCTGTGCAGAAGAATTCCTTATCTCCAGCATCATCCAACATGCAGAGCCCAGCTGAGGGTACGCGCTGACAGAGATAGCAGAGCAGGCTGGATAAACAGCAGCCAACAACGGCAGAGCACAACCTGAAACTGAAAACATCATGCATGCTAAGAAACGGCTTTTGAAAGGGCAACTCCACCTAATTTTAAAAGTCACCACAATATTTGTGAGTGATTTGGTGCAAAGACGATTGTTGTACATTGTATTGCACAGCCAATCAGAACAAAGCTCATTTACATGAGCCCAGATAAACAGCCTGTGCTCATGCAGAAATCCAAACCACTCCAAACGACTTGGTATGCATCATATGCTTTTGCACTGTTCTGAAATTTGGAAAAGTGGGTGGAAGTTCCCTTTAAGGCTTGTTTACATCATGCAGTGTATTATCCAACTCTATTGCTATATGGACAGCAATGCTAAATGACTTATTATTATGAGTTATAGCAGTAAGGAATGCAAGCTGATAGGTTAAAGTGATAGTATGAGGCTAATAGAGCCAACCTGTCATGGAAGTTTATACCCCACCAATTAGCTCCATGCAAACCTACAGCTGCTTAAAACTCAGGCGACAAGCCTGAACATCACTGAACATCAAACAGGCTTGGGCTATTTTGTTGTATGTTTGGGGTGAAGGGGTGTCGCTTTCACCACACTACAGGGCCGTGTAGAGAGCCTAGTTTGGCTTTCCCGTTACCACAGTGCTGAAATCTTATCAGCGAGGTGGGTAGCTGTGAGCCCCTATGTGTGCTCTGTCAGGACATGGAAAGCCAGCCATGGAGTTGATAGCATCACCCCACCAGCATGCTGGAGCTGCAGTGTTCAAAGCTGAGACTGCAGTGTGCAGAGCTGAAGTTCCAGTGTTCAGAGCTAAGGCTGCAGTGTTCAGAGATGAGGCTCCAGTGTTCATGGCTAAGGCTGCAGTGTTCAGAGCTGAGGCTCCAGTGTGTGTATGTCAGGACATGGAAAGCCAGCCACAGAGTGTATAGCAACATCTCACCAGCATGCTGCAGCTGCAGTGTTCAGAGCTGACATGCCAGTGTTCAGAGGTGAGCTCCAGTGTTCAGACCTGAGACTCCAGTGTTCAGACCTGAGACTCCAGTGTTCAGACCTGAGACTTCAGTGTTCAGTGCTGACATGCCAGTGCTCAGATGTGAGCTCCAGTGTTCAGACCTGAGACTCCAGTGAGACTTCAGTGTTCAGAGCTGGAGCTCCAGTGTTCAGAGTAGAAGCTCCACTGTTCAGAGCTGAGACTCCAGTGTTCAGAGTGGAGGCTCCAGTGTTCAGAGTTGGAGCTGTAGTGTTCATATCTGAAGCTCCAGTGCCCAGTGCTGGAGCTTCAGTGTTCAGAGCAGAAGCTCCAGTGTTCAGAGCTGGGATTCCAGTGAGATGCCGGGGTTCAGAGCTGAGCCTCCTGTGAGACTCCTGTGTTCAGTGATGAAGCTGTAGTGTTCATATCTGAAGCTCCAGTGCTCAGACTGGAGTTTCAGCATTCTGAGCAGGCGCTCCAGTGTTCAGAGCTGAGACTCCAGTGCTCAGAGTTGCTTTAGCCCCTTCCTCCATGGCTCTGTTGTGTTGTGTTTGGGTTGAGCCTCTGCCTCCTGGCAGGCTCGTGTTTGGCTTGGCTGCAGGACGTGCCTCTAACTCCATTAGACTGGAGGAGCAGGGTGATGAGGGAGAGGGAGATGGGCCTGGGCTTAGAGCTCCCGAATACATGAATGTCTGTCTTTATCTGTGGGAAAGCACGCCGGGTCGTGCGAACGGCCGCATGCAGCAAGCCTCAACCGATACAGATCATTCTACCGAACTGGTCCAGAGTCGCAGCTGAAACACGTTTGGGACTTTAGACTTTGAGTGACCCTGTACCTTAAATACAGAAAAACAACGGGATCTAACTGCTCACCATGTGGCCATGAGGGATAGGGATGCAGTCTCAGTTCCTACTGTAAAATGCAGGGGTGTGGCTAAAACAAGGCTCCGCCCACAGACTAAAACCCTTTCAGTAGGGACATGAGCATTTATTAAATAAAGTTTATTTATTTATTTATTTAAAAAAGAAAAACATTAAAAAAAGTTGATACCATCACCAGAACTGAGCTCAGAACTGAGGTTCCAGTGTTCAGTGTTGGAGCTCCAGTGTTGAGAGCTGGAGCTCCCATGTTCAGTGAGGAAGCTCCAATGTTCCGAGCCTAGATTTCAGCGTTTAGAGCCGAGGCTCCAGTATTCAGAGCTGAGGCTATACTGTTCAGAGCTGAGGCTTCAGTGTTCAGGGCTGAGGCTCCAGTGTTCAGGGCTGAGGCTCCAGTGTTCATTGTTGGAGCTCCAGTGTTCAGAGCTGAGACTCCAGTGTTTAGAGCTGGAGCTCCCATGTTCAGTGAGGAAGCTCCAATGTTCAGAGCCTAGATTCCAGCGTTTAGAGCCGAGGCTCCAGTATTCAGAGCTGAGGCTCCAGTGTTCAGAGCTGAGGCTCCACTGTTCAGGGCTGAGGCTCCAGTGTTCAGGGCTGAGGCTCCAGTGTTCAGGGCTGAGGCTCCAGTGTTCAGAGTTGGGGTTCCAGTGTTCAGTGTTGAAGCTCCAGTGTCCAGTATCAGAACTCCAGTGTTTACAGTTGGTGCTTCAGTGTTCAGTGGTGAGGCTGAACATTGTTGATCAGTGTTCAGTCAGAGTGCTGGAACCTGGTGCCATGGCTAAAAGCTGCTGCGTGGCATATTGTGTCTCAACCACAGAAAAAGACACTGAAAGGACACTCATCAACCCCCAAAAGTCATGTGACACAGGGCTAGTATTGTGTAGGATCCCCTCTAGCCCAGCAATGTGCAGCAACTCAATGTGGCATCGATTCCACAAGTGGATGGAAGACGACTGGAAGGATGTTCAGCCATACCACCTGGATTACCACCCACAGCTCCTTGGAATGTGCAGGTGCAGGATCTCAGGTGTTAAGGGACCTCTCCACCACATCCATAAATGCTCGATTGGGCTCATGTCGGGCGAACGTGTAAGCCACACCATCCGTCGCAACTTTACTGAATGCTTCTCAAACCAATTCTGGACAACTTGGGGCCCAATGGCGTGGGGCATTATCCTCCTGGAATGTCCCATCATTGTGGGGGCACATAAAGTCCATGAAGGGCTGCAAATGGTCACCAAGCAATGAAACACTGCAGACACCGGTCAATGATGAGGTTAAGTGGACCCATGGACCCAACCCAGTCCATGAGAACAGACTCCCCACCAGCTGGAACCACCACCAGCCTGTACAGTGCCTTGTTGACAGCTGGAGTTCATGGGGTCTGCACCATATACAAACCCCACCATCAGCCCAAACCAACCGGTACCGTTTATTTACGACTCCTTGGCATGAGCATGCTGGCCATTGTTCAATCTCATACAGGTGTGGGTGTTCCCAGGCCATCCCCTGAGGTAACACCACCCCATAATCAATTTACATAGTTATATTTACATAGTGGTATATCAGTGTATATAACGACCCAGACTGTTTGCCTGACTGTATTTACCCCTAGTCAAATTAGAGGGGCTGCTTTTACACAAAAGGGGCTGGGGCATTATGCAAACTACCCAGATGTGCTGCAGTGCAGCTCTGGTCCAACCATGCCACATTTGAAATTCATGCATAATGCTTGGCTACACTGTAAACGAGGGTCATCCCCAGTGCACTCCCAGCTTAAATGCAACCTGACCGACTGACCAATTGAAAAATCACACTAACGGAAAATAACATGGACAAATCAAACATCTGTCAGGAAAGAAGGCAAGGCATCTCCAAACGTGCGGTCCTGCAGGTCCGACTGCAGCAGATCCGTCCCAGTCTGTTCTGCGCCTCATTCAGACCTGGATGTCTCTTGTAGGTCAGGCACGCTACAGTGGCTAGCCTGAGTTCTAGCTTCCAAATGCCGCGTGGCTGGAGGACAGCTGATCACGAACAGCCTGGCTTTGACTGCGGAAAAGAGACATCCTGCAGGTGCAAAACGCAAAACTCAGCACACAGGCCCATGCGATAAACACCAGCCCGGACGTATAAATATCCCTTCAGCTAGCGGAACACAGAGGAAAAATGAGGCAAGTCAAAACGCTGGAAAAAGTGCAGTCACTGTCCTCCGGGTCAGGCGCACAAACACGCACACCTCAGCCAAAACACACGAAGCCTGTGAGGAACAATAGCGACAGGGAGTGAGGTTACGCTGTACAATGACATCATGGCAGTAGATCATCACAGCCGTGATTTTATTCACCATAACATTCCCTTACAGGGGTTTAACAATCCGCAAAATTCACTAATGCAGTGGTGTCTCGAGACAATACATTTTCCACACAGGGAAAACATATTTAGCATATTTAGGATTATAAAAGTACAATATCTCAAACAAAAGCTGCTTTATAGTACCTAGAAAAAGGAAACATAACAGCAATATAACCCTCTAGCCACAAGCTAATCTGTTAGCACCAATCTAACGCTATAGCCAAGATAATATGTTAGCACCAATCTAACGTTCTAGCCACAAGCTAATCTGTTAGCACCAATCTAACGCTGTAGCCACAATCTAATGAATTAGCCCCAATCTAACATTCTAGCCACAAGCTAATCTGTTAGCACCAATGTAACGTTCTAGCCACAAGCTAATATTTGAGCCCTATGAAACACTATAGCCACAAGCTAATATTTGAGCCCAAATTTAACGCTCTGGCTACAGGCGAATATATTAGCCCCAATCTAACGCTGTAAGCCTTATCTCTAGCTATAAGCTAATGTTAGCCACAAGTCCATATGTTAGCCCCTATCTAACACACTAGCCATGCTGCTAATTATGATGAATGTGATAAGATGAATATGATATGATATCCTGTGATATTTTGCAGTGTAATTTTATTTCAAAGTGTATTTTTACATTCCTGGAATATTACATTACAACTGGAAAACTTTTCAACTAATCAGGTTGAGTGGGCGGAGTTCTCCATTGTAGAAAACTGAAATCTACAGTAATTCAGTCAAAACTCAGCAGAACAGACGTAGGTGATGTGGAAAAGCTGAAGTGGTCTGGTGCTCAGCGTCTGAACAGCTGTGAACGTGCTCAGCGTAAGTCCAAATGTCCTTCTGTCACTTCTACTGTAACGTTGTTTACGGCTTGGAAAGGCGCGAGGAATTATGGAGAATTTACAGCTGCGAAAGTCCCCCTATACACAGCTGCTTTTTTCTGTTGGGGGAAACAACGTTTCAACTTGTCAACCAGAAGGCCAAAAACGACTAATTCAGCCGTGTAAGGATTTAGAGGAGGCATAAATCACCATTCAAAGGCGTCAGTAAATCACGCGAGGTCAAGTGGAAGCAGCCCGGAGCGCTTTCCACAACAGCTCGTTAGAGCGACGACAATGCTCTAAAAGCTCATCACCTGCGTGATTCGGCCCGCCGCACTGCCGCTCGCTTCATGTGCCGACAAGGCAGCAGCTTGTGCCCACGTTATACAGCTATTAGTGGTATAGGCAGTTGCTGAGGCCCCCAGAGCCGACGGTACTGCATGGAAATACTGAGGCATCTATCTGTTCAAGAGGAATTCCACCTTTTCCCAAAATGTCTGAATAATACAGTGTATGACACGTACACAAAGTGATAGAGAGTGAGGATTTGGTGTGAGATGGTTCAGATGTTGGTCACAGTGGTGGTGATGGGAACCGTGGGTCTCCATGTCTACATCACACATACAGACACTTTATATACTATCTAAACCACCAGTGAACCTACACGTGTCTTCTGAGTGTTATATGGAATGTTGATGATGGGAAGATCGTGGAAACCTGGAAATAATATGTTTTCTTTGGGGGACTATTTTGCATCACAACGCAATGCATGTATCCCTCCACCATGAATGGAGTTTAAGGCCCAAACTATTGTGAAAATAATAATCTTCTGCATCTAAAGTCTGTATTTTGTGTTTTTATTTCCTTTCAGTGGGGGTGAAATGTCTCAAGGTTCCAGGTAAACATCAGTGTAGTGATGCTACCATTTGCTAATGCTAGTGTTGCTTTTCTAGCTAACCTACCCTTCGTTTCTAGCTAGCTAGTTTATCATTTTTTCTAGCTAGCTAGTTTTCATTTTTTCTAGCTAGCTAGTTTATCATTTTTTTCTAGTTAGCTAGTTTATCCTTCCTTTCTAGCTAGCTAATTTACCCTTCATTTCTAGCTAGCTAGTTTACTCCTTTCTTTCCAGCTAGCCAGTTTGCCCGTTCTTTCTAACTTGCTAGTTTACCCTTTCTTTATCCCTAGCTAGTTTATCCCTTTTATAGCTAGCCAATTTATCCCTTTTATAGCTAGCTAGCTAGTTTATCCTTACTTTTTAGCTTGCTAGTTTATTCTTGAAAACGATAGGAACAACAGGAATATATATGTCCATATATTTTTTGATATGTGTGTCATGATGGATGAATATCTAAGAAAAATGGACATATATATGTAATCTACATTTGACATATATATATATATATATATATATATATATATACACACACACACACACACACACACACACACATATATATATATATATATGATGACACAGATAAAACATCACATACTTTATGAGAAAATATGCACATGTAAGTATTTATAAGACAGATATAGGTACATATTGTTCTTGCATAGTGGACTACATGAAAAGTCTTTTTGTTTGGTTGTTGCGGTTTAAGATAATCGTGACCCAATTTTTTTGATTCTATTATAAATGCAGTATATAGTTAATTGCTGTATGGCTCTTCTTATTTCCCTTGGGCCCTACATATACCTGCCTGCACAGGACAAGCACGAGCGAATCATAACCAGCTTTATTTCCATTACCACAAACATACACAGCACTTAGGCTAGGATTGCATTTAATTACAGATGCTAATTCTGACTGGGGATGGAAAAAGCCCAGCGTTGTTTTATTAACGCTCGTTCTGCTGCTCATATTGTATTATTCTTCTGCTTTTGGCCTTTTAAACCAGCGTGCCTCCTTTTTATAGAGAGCCTTTAAACTAAAAATCTGCACTGACAAGCTTAGTCAAAGATTAGCTAATCAGAAAAGTGTGTTAGTGCCGCAGAGAGGTTCTGTGTAATTGAAGTGAGGAAAAACAGAACAGCTTATGACGGCATTTAGATTTCAGCGCCGAGCACGCTACATCATGTAAACATCCCAATCTCCTTCACTTTGGGTCTCTATTATGGGGCGATAACCGCAAATGTGCTCTTAAGTACGTACCGTGAGGGGGGCATAAATAAGATGGAGCCATTGCTTGGATCATTAGGGGGTTCAGAGCAGATCAGCTAATGGACAAAAACCAAGCTTTTAGTTATAGACCTCCTCAGACGGCGGCACTGGCTCCACAGAGGAGCCTCATTATCTGTAGCAAGTCTGAAATGCTGAAAAGCATCTGTCAAAGTCCCCACTTGGAAGATGGTCTAAACCTGGGGAGCTTACGGATTGACATGTGGTAAGTGTCAAGTAAGGAGATCGGGGTCCACCACACCATGACCAAAGGACACCTCCAGGTAAGTTAGAGAGAAAGTGCAGCTAGAAGGAATCAACCGACAAGAACCAAACTTGGTGGGTAGGTTTGACATTGTGAGAGATGCAAGTGATTCAAGTGTCATGCTCGGCCGCTCATGTGACTTAAGCAAGGACGGGCCTTATCTCTGTACCTGACTGACCCAACAGCCACGACTGCAGACATTCAGCGAGCAGTGATGTCCTCCAAGAGTCATCCTGTTAGTGCAGCACAATTGGCAGATGGCTGCACCATGCAGGACTACATGCACGCAGACCGTTACTACGACTGTCCTTAACACCACGTCACCGTCACCAAAGACTGCAATGGTGTCGAACCAGACTGTCATGGAGTGACTCAGAATGGCAGCGGGTCATCTTTAGTGACGAATCCCGCTTTTGTCTTGGTAAGGAGACGACCAACGACTCCATGTGTGGAGGCACCGTGGTCAGCACCATCAGCAAAAGAGAGGTTGGAAAATGGTAAAAATGGTGGGAAATGTGGGATATGAGCCCTACTAGCAATGGTAGCAATACGGCACTGTGTCTGTAGCCCTGCTGTAAAGCATTAACTCATCACCCTCCTCTGCCAGCAGCCCAGGTTTCCCCGCAGCCTGAGGAGCATCCACGCTGCAGCCAAATACATGTGATTAAGGGACCCTGACAGAGCAGTGCGGTTTACCACCCTTGCAGAGGGCGCTGAAAATTAGCCATCTGATGATGATTGGTGCTTTTCACGAGTGCTACAGAAACCATAGGCTGTGCTGTGTACACTACTGCTTGCTGCCCAGGGACACCGAGGCTGCCCACAAGCATGCTAAATTATACACATTACAGGCAAGACGCTGAACGCATCATCAGCCGTGTTTACAGTGCTCTACAATAAATAAAGTGTTTATAAACAGCCTCGCCTGTGATGTTCAACACTCAGAGCACTAAACCGCTGCACTCGGGAAGCGCTACAGGGATAAATACGGATAATCACAGCTCTGCTGATGAGTAGAGTAGAGTGGTGGAAAAAAAAAACCCACCATTTTCACCACTGAAAGTGTCAAACGTCCACAGTGTGTAGGCCACTCTACATATGCCTATAACTATAATGTTCATATGACCCACACGGTCATTCTGACAGACTGTAATACACTACAGGAAGTGTAGGGGGCGATATGACCCACACGGTCATTCTGACAGACTGTAATACACTACAGGAAGTGTAGGGGGCGATATGACTTCTATTGTTCATTTAAAAAGTGTCTATAATGTAATACTGTTGTTGGAATCAACCACCAGGAATGAAACTTGGTGGGTAGGTTTGACATCATGAGACATTCGAATGATTCAAGTTTCACGCTCGGCCATGCTTGTGACGTAAGCAAGGACAGGCCTTTTCGCTACACCTACAACAACTGCCCTTAACACCACATTAGCATCGCCAAAGACTGCAGTGGTGGATGCTGGTATGTTGGTCAACCAGCATGACCAGAACCAGCATAAACCAGCCAGATCAGCATGGAAGTCACTAGTTGAACTAAATAGTGAAGAGTATATTGCATACTGTACAGTGAGCACAAAGTGTAAAGCTACAGCGCACATATAGTGCCTGAACAGAAAGCGAGAGAGGAGGGGGGGTTAGGCTAATGCATTATCAAGACGGAGACTGACGCACTTATAACTCAGTCAGGTCTCGCTCCTGCTGCAGCAGCATCGCTCTCAGCCTTTACAGCTGATTTATACTGATGTCCAGCAGAGACAGGGTGAACTGAGTGGACCAGGATGTTGTTAAATGTTTCAGCTACTGTCCGCTGCTGATGCCAGATGTACAAATCAAGCGGAAGCCTCAGCAGATTCCTCAAATGGCTGAGGCTCATTCACGGCACCTGTTGTGGGGAAGCCTCTAACAGGCCTTTTGTTATTGTTTAGAGCTCCGGTTCTGTCGGGACATCAGTTACGGTCACAAAGACCATCGAGAAACGTTCTCTATGGAAAATGGGCGATTACACACACCACGGCATTGGAAATCGATATCATGATATTTGGTCTGGGAACAAGCTGGTCAAAATGCACCAACAAAACAGTTGGGAAATGGAAAAATGAATGAAAATAAACAATTCATGAAGGAACGGGGTAAAACCGAGCAGACGATGCCACTTGCTGTGCACTGCATACACTATATATGCACTATAGTGAGTCTACATTAGGAGTGGCCGATATTGTATTGTTACTGTGATACATGATGTCATAATCGTTGTAGCTGTAGGTTAATTATTGCTGTTGTTGAAATCAACCACCAGGAATGAAACTTGGTGGGTAGGTTTGACATCATGAGACATGCGAATGATTCAAGTTTCACGCTCGGCCGTGCATGTGACGTAAGCAAGGACAGGCCTTTTCGCTACACCTACAACGACTGCTCTTAACACCACGTTAGCATCGCCAAAGACTGCAATGGTGTCGTACCAGACTGTCATGGAGTGACTCAGAATGACAGCGGGTCATGTTCAATAACGAGTCCCGCTTTTGTCTTGGTGGAGATGACCAACGAATCCGTGTGTGGAGGCACCGTGGTCAGCACCAAGATGAACGGTTTGTTGCCACATGTCACACGTCCAGAAGGCCTGGTGTCACTCCACCTCCAGCCGTATCGCACCATCTGCAGGAACTGTGTGAGGATATTCAAGCTGCATGGGATGGATTATCACAGGACACCATTAGGAACCTCTACAACTCCATGCCGAGACGTCTGGCATGTTGGGTTAGCAAACACGGCGACTCCACGCCATACTGAGAGACACTACTTCTGTATGTGTAGCTCAATAAATATTGATCATATCAGTCTAAATTTATCATCATTTATTGTTCCTGGTGACCTTTATCTTCCTTCCCAACAGCACTGCAATCCCACACCTCTTCTGGGTGCAGCTGTTCTTTTGATTATGAGTGTATGATCCATGCGCGTGTTCTAGACCAGTACCCATCGTATGCTCAGGAAAGAGTATCGTGACAGTAAAGAAGTCATCATGATAACTATAACATATCATGGTATCGCCCACTCCCAGCTTCAAATGCACATTCATAACACCTGAAATAAGGCCAAAGGAGTGCACATGCATGTGGTGAGAAATAGCAGGCATTGTCCCGTGTCATCAGCCTGACCCTGCTCTGACCTGCCTGACAGTCCACTACCATCAGGTGATTTATAACAGAGGCCCGGTAAACAGTATCACGGCAGTACAATTAATAGAACCAGTACAATACAGCCGAATGTGTTCCTTTCAGCACCTCCAGATTCCAGGGACCTCCTGACAGAGTGACAAGGAGCAGACAGACAGATCACCACAGGATAAACAAGGGAGCCTACACGTGTCTTTCTTCAAGGGCTATTTTAAGGCCAAAGTCTCCTCAAAAAGATTAGGTTCTGTCATTCCACGGAAGCATGTGGAATAGCTGGATCTTTCCGTTGATCAGGTAACGGAAGACGAGAGTCATCAGCTGCAGAAGTCACTCTTTATTGGAGCCCTGCTGTACATGTTCTGTCTCTCATAAACAAACAAGCCAGCCAGCGAGGGGAGACAGGTGGCTGTTATCTGAGCTAAAGGGTCATCATCCTCTTAGAGACCGCCCATCTGTCTCCTTCCTGCCCACCTGCAGACTAAACCCCACAGAGAGAGAGAGAGAGGGAGAAAGGGCATGAGGCTCCTCTGCCATTCCTCCAGACAGTGCTCCAATCATGTATCTGGGTCAGAAGCAGAGATGGTATCAGTTGTGTGGGGGAACACCGAGGACAGGTCTCGGGACCTGGGGTGGGGGGAGGGGGGTTTGCGGAGGTGGGAACCCAGCGTAGAACAACATCTATACCAAGCTCTCCTTATCAAACTGCGTCTTCCATACGGGTACTGATAACCCACCGCTGGGGGACGGAGCACGTCTGTGACTCATATCCATTTAACCCCCAAAGACCTGAGCATACCAACAACCCAGCAAACCTCCAGCCATGGAACACGTTCTCTTCCTACTTGCACTGTTCTAGAATGTTCTCCTTCCGTGCACACCATTCTAGAACCAGCTCACAGTGCTCTAGAATGTTGGGTCATTCACTGTTCTAGAATGCTTTCCTCCTTTCGCACTGTTGTACAATGTTCTCCCACCATCAGCCTGTTCTAGAATGTCGTTCTCACTGTTTTAAGACATTCTGGCCAATCCAACCTGTTCTAAGATGTTCTCCCTGTGGAACATTTCTCCCCTTCCACACCATTTCTCCTGGAATGTGCTCTCTTCTATTCACACTAGAATGCTCTCTCTGATTCACACTGTTCTAGAACATTCAGTTACACCTTTCTACAATGTTCTTCTCCATTCACACTGACCGAAAATGTTGGCTCCAATTTACCTGGTTCTACGTTCTCCCCTTTAACGTTCTTCTGGAACGCCCCCCTCCTTTCACATTGTTCTAGAATGTGCTCTCCTCTATTCATTTTGTTCTAGAACGTTCCCTCCAAGTCACACTGCTCTGGAATGTTCGCTCCAATTCACATGGTTCTAGAACATTCTCCACTTTAACACTCATCTGGAACATGGCCCTTCTTTGCGCTCCTCTATTCACACTGTTCTAGAATTTTCTTACAACATTCACGGTATTCAAGAATGTTCTCTCCAAGTCGCTCTGGAATACTCTCCAACAATGTGCTGTGATACTACAGAAGGTTCTCTGCACTGTTCTAGAATGTTCTCTCTCTTTGCATTGTCCTAGAACACTCTCAGGGCTCAGTAATTTTCTCCCTTGTATAGATGGTTCTAGAAAATCGTCCACATACAGCATCCTAGAACGTTCTCAAAGCAGGTCTGGGTTGAGGGACTGTAGAATGTTCTCCGGGTTCACAGGTTCATCTGGTTTATGAGCACCAAACAAAAAACACAGTCGCCAAAAAAAACGGTATTTGTTACATGACAAGGAACGTCCCACCCCGCCACGTCAGGTTCTCCTCCATCTGCAGAGCTGAGTCGTGGTGGAGAGTGAAGCTCCAGCAGAAGAGCAGAAGAAGTGCATGGGAAATCGGGGCAGGTGTCTGGGCAAGTCTGGTTCACGGCACTCATCTCGTCCAGACAGCCTCCGCTACCGGACAGAAAAATCTACGGCAAATAGTTTCGGAGTTTCCAAAAGTTTCCACAGGTGGTTTTTGCAGGCAGTGTAGAAGCAGTAAAAGGAATCAGCAGAGGAACGGCTGCGAGAGATAACTCAGCTTCAATCTCAGGGCGCTTTCTGTCATCGGTACCCTTAAATAACACGTATGCA
The DNA here is from genome assembly GCA_034552555.1 of Semaprochilodus insignis. NCBI lineage: Eukaryota > Metazoa > Chordata > Actinopteri > Characiformes > Prochilodontidae > Semaprochilodus > Semaprochilodus insignis. The sequence goes on along the minus strand of CM067479.1, from coordinate 9,055,295 downwards.
AGAAGTACAAATTAAAATCTGACAGCTCGGGGCTTAATGGCTTTCGCAGGCCGCTGGTTAGGTTTTTCCCTGCAGCGTGCAGAGCGGAGGCTGCGTGAGCCACGTGTGCTCGGCTGTTCTGGGAATATGAGGAGCAAACCGCTGACTGCAGGCCCACATCTGTCTAAAACACTGACTCCGAGGTCCTGTCCACAGACAACAGCCTTCCTCGGACAAAACAATCACAGCACGGAGCCAGAGACGCTGCTAATGCGCTACAGGCTGCCAGATGACCAACCAAACGCAAGATGCACAACGTGTCGAGCACACAATGCTGCAGCTTCTAAAGTGCTCGAACAAAACGCAGCAACAAACCAAACATGAGAATTTACTGTCTTGAAAGCACAGAAAATTCCCAAGATGCAGCCTGCTGGCAGTTCAAACAAGATTTTACAGCAACTGGAATCTGTCCTAGGACGAGACTTGAAGCACATTTCTACAGAACCTTTTCAGGAACCAGGAACATTTTCAGAAAAATCAGCAAACCTTTTTTTTCTTTTTAGACACTCAGGAACTTTGATCCAAAGTAAAACCTTTTCAGGAACTCTTTTCAAGATTCAGGAACCTGTTCAGGAATATGGGACATTTAACAAAGAATGTTTTTTTTCCAGACTCTCAGCAGCTTTTTTAGAAACTAGGGTTAGACTTAACGTTTTTCAGCAACCCCAAGGAATGTCAGGAAAGTCAGGAACCTTTTGGAAAGTCAGGAACCTTTTGGAAGGTTAGGAACCATTGGAAAAGTTTGGGAAAGTAATGTTTGGAAAACATCATCAAAAACTCAGTAGCTTTTTCCAGGAACCAAGGAACATTTTTCAGACACTAAGGAACCTTTTTTTCAGGAATTCACTTCACTTTTGATTCAAGACTCTATGACTTTTTCAGGAACCAATGGTCCTTTTCAGAGTTTATTCTGAAAATTGGAACTTTTTCAGAAACTCAGGACCTTTTTGGCAATCAGGAACCTTTCAAGAACCTCAGGACCTTTTTAGGAACTTGGGAACTTTTTTAGAAACTCAGAAACCTTTTTCAGGAACTAAGGAACTTCTTTTTAGAGCAGGATCTGAGAGACCTTTTCAGAAGTTATACGTGTTTATTTATTGTACCTGCTGTTAAAGTTCCAGGAACCTTTCTGCAAAGTCAGGAACCCTTTCAGGAACCTCTTCAGGAACTGGAGAAGCTTATTGGGAACGAGAACATTATTAGGAACTATGAACTTTTAGGTGTGTTTCCTTTGCAGGAATGAGGGTCAGCTTCTGTTCCTGAGCCACAGTTGGAGAGTTTGTACTTTTTTTTCTTGCAACCAAAATATTCCTGATTGGTGAACTCCAAGTTTCACGGAACATGCGCATCTGGCATTTTTCTAAACCTCCATTTACAAGTGACCAACAAAAAAACAGAAATGTAGGCTGACCTTGCTCAGCATCTACGCCAAAATGTTGGCCCTGGAATGAGTCAGTTTAAAGTTTAGTCATGTTTAGGTGCAACCGGGAATTCTGCAGACTGCAAAAGTAAGAATTAAAATGACGTGAGTTTGGTGATTATACAAAACACGAACTTGTTCAAGAACTTCATGTTACTTCATGAAAGGCTCTGGAACTCACAAAGTCTCATAGAACTAGGCAGACCCCTCAGGTGGCCTGCAAATGAAACCCAGGCTGAGATTTATGAGAAACAAGTATAGGAGCCCACTAACATAGCACTTAGCATTTTTTCAGACACTCAGGAACTCTTCCAGAAACCCAGAAACTTCTTCAGGAACCTTTCAGGAACTTTCTCAGGAACTCAGGGACTTTTTCCGGAAGCGAGGAACATTTTCAAAAACTCAGGAACCATTTACAGGATCTCAGACACCTTCTCAGGACATTCTCAAAAACTCTTTTCAGGAACCCGCGCCTTTTTGTGCTACTGAGGGAGGCGGGGGAGGGGCTCGGCGAAATCTCCCACAGCCATGCAGACCCTTCAGGTGGCCTGCAAATGAAACCCAGGTTGAGATGTCCTTTCGGTGGGGCCGCTAACACACCCGCTAACACGGACCACATGTCCCAGAGCGCCTCTGCAGGAACCGGCAGGGGTTGGGAGGGTTCAGCCTCAGCTGAGATTTACGAGATACAAGTATAGGGGCCCACTAACCTAGCACTGAGACAATCAACATAGCGCTAACGCTAACACTATGCTAAGCAACCGAGACAGGTTCTGAAGCTGCTTATGCCTGGATTCTGAGCACTGGGACAGGACAAACAGATACGCCGTGTTCCTGAACCTGCCCTCGAGTCTTGAGTCTGTTAGGGTCATCAGTGGTTATCTACAAGTATTCAACCAGATGCTAAGTGGCTAAGCAGGCCTATGTAGTCTGACATTAGAGTAGAACCACAACCGCATTCTGTACAGCCTCAATTACGCATGATTTACATCATCAACTCCAAATACACAGAAATATAGTTGAACCAAGAAGGAACTGGAACAAATTTAGGTTAGAACGCAACATGGAACTCGCCACTAATGACGGCGATTTCAGACCCTGAAGAAAAAGTGTTTCTCCAAGGGTTCTTTAGCAAGGGCAACCTAGAATAGTGACAACCCAAGGAAGCATTTGATTGTATGAATTCATTCACACCGCCTACGTGCTGTTAAGCTCTGTCTATTGGCATGTCTGAATGTGTCAGCACATGTGTAGGAGCCAGAAATGGCTATTGTGGTATGGCCAATACGACACTGTGTTTATGTGCCAGTACTGGTGCTAATTTACGTGAGGTTAGATCATTCCAATCTGTGCCATTTGTGTTTGTACACAGAGGAATTTGTCTTCCGCAATTAACCCATCTGTGAAGTGAAACACCCATATACACACACACACTAGGCGGCACTGAGCACACTTGCCCAGGGAGCAGTTGGGGGTTAGGTGCCTTGCTCAAGGGCACTTCAGTCGTTACTGTCGGTTCAGGGAATCGAACTGGCGACCCTCCGGTCACAAGGCTGGTTCCCTAACCTCCAGCCCACCATTACTGATACTGATATTGTACCAGTAATGGTGCAACACTAAATGCTGGTACATTTTTGGTACTCTGTAGAACACTTGTTGCCTATTGTAGAACCCTTATGGCTTATTCCCCATTGCTTTTTCCCACTTGCCACTCAAATGACCCTGAGAAGAGTCCACCTAAAGAGTTCACCTCGCAAGTGACCACAGGCCCCAGTACAGGCGGAAAATGGTTGGAAAATCAGGTTTAAACAAGACCATAAACCAGTGAACAGGGAGTCTCCTAACTAGCCACATGACATCTTTACCATTCTAACACTATGGCATCAGGTCAATGCTCAAAAGGCTACATAAGCTTGCCATGACAACTGACATAAACCTACATCAACATTCCCAATAGTTCCCAAGCAATATGAAACAACCCCGGAGCTAATGGCTAAAGCAGGAGTTCAAAGCGGTGGCTGGGTCTTGTGATCACCTTTATACAGTCAAGCGATTATAAAGACTTCACCTCCTATCATCTTACATCATTACAGTAGCAACCAGAGCATCAGGTTACTCACCTATACAGGCGTGGACTCTCACTGAGAGCTGAGTTCGCAGGATGATACTGTGCTTCTTGCCCCTCCTGAAAAACAAAGGAGAGAGAGAATCATTATAATCAGTTATTAATAAATATCATCGGCATGTAAATAAGCCATCAACCCACAGGAATGAAACTTGGTGGGTAGGTTTCATGTTCGCCCGTGCATGTGACATATGCAAGGACGGGCCTTATCTCTGTACCTGACTGACCCAACAGCCACGATTGCAGACATTCAGCGAGCAGTGATGTCCTCCATGAGTCATCCTGTTAGTGCAGCACCATTGGCAGACGGCTGCACCATGCAGGACTACATGCACATCTGCAGGAACCGTGTGAGGATATTCAAGCTGCATGGGATGGATTATCACAGCACACCATTAGGAACCTCTACAGCTCCATGCCGAGACGTCTGGCATGTTGAGTTAGCAAACACGGCGGCCTGACGCCATACTGAGAGACACTACTTCTGTATGTGTAGCTCAATAAATATTGATCATATCAGTCTAAATTTATCATCATTTATTGATCCTGGTAACCTTTATCTTCCTTCCCAACAGCAGGGGGTCCTTCTGCCTTAAGGCAACACAGTGCAACGATGGAAAGAAAGGACACAGGGCATTGTGTGGAAACATATTTTTAAAAATGGATATATTTGGAATAAAAACCCACGATTTGTTGAGATTTAAATGAAATTTGATTTTGTTTCTAATTTGTTTTTTATTTTCTTATTTACATAGACAGCATGCCATCGTGATAGAACGTTTTGAAGTAGTGTTTTGATTTCTTGCACACAATCCTTAAAAAGGACACATTGTGATGCTAAAAGCTGAAATGTGTGTACTGTGTTTTAAATAAAAAACAGACCATGTAAAAATTATTAAAACATATTTTTTTAAGAAATACTTTGTATTAAGGTATGTTAACTTAAAGCACCATATTGGTAAAGAACACAAAGTCACATTTCGGTGTTACATTGAAATGCTTGTTTTGGTTAAATTGCACGATACAGTGTATAATATCAGTAACCTGGACTTTATTACAAGTAACATTATCAAATTTATCACAGCTTAATTGTAACATAATACATTTAGGATGACTGTTATGCTTTGATCAATACATAAACCTAAATACACAATGCCAAAAATGTCATAATTGGAATTCATAAATAATCACTTAATTATCAAATACATTTTATTAAAACAAATAAAAAATAAAGGTTCTCTATTATAGGGAATCCAAGATTTTCAAGATTGTAAACCGACCAAAGAACAGGTCTCCAGACCAATTACTTAGAGAGAGGTGATGGAGCTGAATCATGTGACGGAGGTTGCAAAATATGGATTCAACATGGCTTCCAGAGAGTCACCTGACTCATTAAAACACTCCCACTGGATTCCCCAGGGTCCTCCCTCTTTTAAAAGTACTGCATTACAATTGAAGATGCATTGTGTGAGCTTAAAAGGCCAAAATGTTGGCATGTTGCCTAGAAGCAACAGTGTTCCACAGGGGGTTAAAAGCATGCTAGAACATAAAAGAACAACTAAACCTGAAATATAAGCTGAGGCACTTCAGCGTTCTCTCCGGTGACTACACAGATGACTTGCTGTTGCCTGTATTCAGTCCTCTGTTGCTTTTAGGCAACATGCACATTTAAACAATTTCTCATGACACAAACATAACTTATATGATATTAAATGATTAAACATAAACTTTACACTCCAATAAATAATAAACCAGATTTCTGGATGGATGAAAAACTGCATGTGGTTTATTCAAAGTCCTTGTGAGGAAAATGGGTTTGTTGCCCAAAGGCAACACTTTGCAATAGAACTAATAGCCAATTACTGAAATCAGTTTACGCTTCCCCATGCAAGGAAAATGTCAATAAGATCTCCGTGCACTTTGTGAGACCTGATTCCGTCTGTTACGACCGGTCCCCTGCTGAGGTCAGGTTAGCAGAGCTACTCGCCACAGGGGAGCGAACCCATGTGTGGCCTTGAGCTTCAAATGCATGACCTCATGACAGGCTGGACCCTGCTGATTTCCTACCGCTCCTTTATTGCTGCCTGAAGAGTCTCGTGGGGAGGAGAGAGAAAGACTGGCTGGAACTAGGGAGCTCCAGAGTTCCCAGCATGCACTCAGGTTCCGACACATAGGTCAGGGCAGTTTGAGGACGGGTGATGGACAGACAGGGTTAAGGACTCTCCTGACCTCAGATAACTGGACCCTCCAGAGATCACGATGGATTAGTGTTCTGCATGTTTTTGTGCCCATGACAGACGCTTGTCATTTTTATGGATGTTAAACATTGCTGTGAGGATCTGATTGAGTATCAATGAGGTCAGGTACTGATGATGAACATTGCCGTGAGGATATGATTGAGCATTAGTGAGGTCAGCTACGGATGTTGAACATTGCTGTGAGGGTTTGATTGAGCATTAGTGAGATCAGGTATTGATGTTGGTATATTGCTGTGAGGATTTGATTGACCATTAGTGAGGTCAGCTACTGATGTTGTACATTGCTTTGAGGATTTGATTGAGTATTAGTGAGGTCAGGTACTGATGTTGAACATTGCTGTGAGGGTTTGACTGAGCATTAGTGAGGTCAGATACGGATGCTGAACATTGCTGTGAGGATTTGATTGAGCATTAACGAGATCAGGTATTAATGTTGGAACATTGCTGTGAGGATTTGATTGAGGATTAGTGAGGTCAGGTACTGATGTTGGAACATTGCTGTGAGGATTTGATTGAGGATTAGTGAGGTCAGGTACTGATGCTGGATGATCGGTTCTGGATCACTCCAACTCATCCCAAAGTCATTGGATGGAGCACCATCACTCCAGAGAACACAGTTCCACTGCCCCACAGTCCAGCGCTGGGGTGTTTAATACCCCATGCTTGGCCCTGGGCATGGTGACCAAGTCTGGAAGCTGCTTCAAATATGATTTGGTCATTTGCACTCAAACCCACATTGAATTTAACATAATTCAATAAATTATGGATCTTGTTCAGTGACTCGACTCATCACTGTGTTCAGTCTTGTGGCACATCGGCCCACAGAAAACATTACGTTGCTAAAGCAAACACAAACGGTGCCAGATGAGACGGGGCGAACAGGCACAACTGAGATACACCACGAACCATTACTGTACGCACATCCACCAACTCCCAGTCTGCCACACCAGCAGGTACACTGTAATGCAGACTGGGCAAAAAAGGGGATGGTGTGTGTCAGGGGTGTGTGTGGTGGAGGGGGGGCAGCTGTTGTACGGTGAACAAGTGCTGTATTGTTCAAAGCATACAATGCAGGTTTGATGGTCCACATGGCAGCATTCCACCCCATTAAGAACAATCACCAGCAGACTCATCAATATGCTGCATCACCACACACATACAGTACTGTGCTGACAGCCGGGAGAACTGTTTCAGGCTGTTTACCTGGGCAGTAAGCTTATTTAACATGAAAATAAATATAAATAAACCTACAAAGTTCAGGGAGACGTAACAAACATGCCTTGTTTTGGTACAAAGAGAATACAGGTTAAACTTTTCAAAAGTGAATCAATGCAATGAAGGATTGATTAAACTTATTTAGCTTAATTAAAAGATTGAATAAACTGATTTCGCTTATTGAAGCATTGATTCATCTGATTTAGATTAATGAAGGATTGATTAATCTGATTTAGATGAATGAAAGATTGATGATACTGATTTAGCTCAATGAGGAAATGATTAAACTGATTTATCTTAATAAAGGATTGACTAAACTGATTTAACCTAATGAAGGACTGATTAAACTGATTTAACCTAATGAAGGATTGATTAATCTGATTTAAATGAATGAAGGATTGATGATACTAATTTGCTAATTTACTAATTTGATACTAATAAGGAGATTGAATATGGATTAAACTGTTTTTTTAATGAGACAAACTGATTTAGCTCAATGAAGGATGGATTAATCTGATTTAACTTAATGAAGAATTGATTAAACTGATTTAACTTAAAGGATTGATTTAACTGCTCTAACTTACTGGAGGATTGATTAAACTGATTTAGCTTAACAGGGGACAGATTAAAGTAGTTCAGCTTAACGAAGGATTGACTAAACTAATTTAGCTTAATGGAAAATTGATTTGACTGATTTAACTTAATGAAGGATTGATTGAACCAATTTAGCTTAATGAAGGATGGATACAATTTAAATTAATCTTAATAAACTGCCAACGCAACTGTTTATACATTCAAATTCCAAATGTCCAAATTCCAAATTTGTTGCCACTGAGACAATATGTGAACGTTCACTCGTACAGACAGACAAACAGACACACACCCTAAAACCGCTCTCAGAAATGTGGCTAAAGGTCCAGTCAGTGAGGGCGCAGGCAGCCCGTGTCAGCATGGCCTTTGCTAAAGTAACATGGCAGCAGCGTGCAACTGAATCCCCACGCTGTAGCAGCTAATCAGTAACTCGATCTGTTTGCTGAGGAACTTTCTGCTTCCCCTCGCTCGTAACATTACCCCGGCTACTAACCATAACCTGGACGACCGACTGCGGTACATGCTCATTATCAAATTAAACAGCCCCGCTTAGAATATGCATGAAGTACCCGGAGGGAATCATTATCATAATTGCATGTTTGCAGAGCAACATAGAAGCCCGGAATACTGAGACTGAATACTGAGAATCATCTGCTGTATCCGCCATGATCACACAATTCAATTCAGAGAGATTTCTATGTACATTTCCAAAACTGGAGCTCCAAAAAACAAAATCTACAGAGAAACCGGGACTCCTAACAACCACCTGGAATACCTGGCAGACCCACCAACACTGTCCCCATCAGATAAACAGCACCTAAAACTTTCATCTCTGAGAGAGAGGAGAACATCAAGCTCCAGTCTCGCTTCAGATCTGAGATCATACACAGGTGTCTCTGTCCATCGTTCTTCCACTGTGAGAAGAAGACACCTCAACACTATGGAGGTCTGAAAGGAGGTGTAGCTGTTCAAGAAGCTCCTCACTGAGAAAAAGACACACACACAGCCAACAAAGAAGCTGCTGGTGTTAATCTGGGCACAGACAAGTTTCATAACTAGTCAGAAAGACAGACATACGGATGGATGGATGGATAGATGGACAGACAGATAAATAATTAGATAGACAGATAGACAGACAGACGAATAGATAGATAGATAGATAGATAGATAGATAGATAGATAGAAGGATGAACAGGTAGACAGACATAAATAGCCAGAAAGACAGATTGATAGATGGATGGATGGATGGATAAATAGATAGAAGGATGAACAGATAGACGGGTAGACACATATATCTATATATATATATTAAATGATTTACTGCCGTGAGAATTGGAGGCCTGTTTACTATGTGAAGTGCTCCGTGTGGGTCATTAAGCCCATTTGTATTGTCTGGATTATTCAATAACTCCTCAAAATGATCATTAGACGATCTGTGGATGGTTTAGGCATGCAGTTAGCACCACGCTCACCGCTGATGCTATAGGCTTCTGCTGCTTGTTAGCTACATTAGCCAGAGCTAAAGCTGCAGAAGCAGACCTCAGACCCTGAACACCTCCTGAGCGAGTGCATCTGGAATGAGGGGAGATTTCTGGCTGACCTATCGCTTTAATCACTGCACTGCTGCTGGACAGCAGCCGGAACACCATAACAAACACACGCTGGTGTGAAGAAGGAGCAGAGGCCTCCTGTCCTGCAGCGCTCGCTCCTCACTGCTCCTTATTGTATTTATTCCAGCACTCTCATAAACCCATAAACCGCTCGGGATTAATCCAGACCCCATGCAGCCTCTCCTGGGCGAGCAGGGGGCAGCCACACAGCCTCTCAGCCTCTCCCGCCTGCTTTATTTCACTGTGAAGCTAACCCCCCCCAGCGTCCCCCCACCACATACACCCCCCCACAACCTCAGTTTACAACCTCACACACCAGGACCCATAGGGAGAGAGAGAGAGAGAGAGAGAGAGAGAGAGCTAGATGATGGAGAGAGAGAGAAAGAGAGAGAGGAACAGAAAAAAAGAGATACACTGTGAAAGAGGAACAAAGTAATATGAGTAGAGAGAAAGAGAGATGAATAATGAAAGAGAGCGAGGGAAAGAGGTGGAGAGAGAGAAAGACTGACAGAGAGAGATGGAGAACAAAAGGTTGTGAACGTGAGGGAGAGAAAGAGAGGAGTAGAAAAAAGAGAAAGACTGTGAGAGAGGAAGAAAGAAATATGAGTAGATGAACAAGAGATGAATAATGAAAGAGAATGAGGGAAAGAGAAAGTGTGGGAGACAGATGGAGAGAAAAGTGAGAGAAAGAAAGACTGATAGAAGGAGAGATGGAGAACAAAAGGGTGTGAGAGTGAGGTAGATAAGAAAAGAGAGAGAGGGCGAGAGAGAGAGAGAGGGAGAGAGGGAAAGAGATAGACAGACAGAGGGAGGGAGAATGAGAGAGAGAGAGAGGGAGAGAGGGAGAGAGAGGGAAAGAGAGAGAGAGAGACAGAGGGAGGGAGAGTGAGAGAGAGAGAGAGAGAAAGAGAAAGAGAGGAAGGGGAGAGAGAGAGAGAGAGAGGAAGGGGAGAGAGAGAGTGAGAGAGAGAGAAAGAGGAGGGGGAGAGGGAGAGACAGAGGGAGGGAGAGTGAGAAAGAGAGACAGAGAAAGAGAAAGAGAGGAAGGAGAGAGAGAGAGAGAGAGAGAGAGAGAGGGTGAGAGAGAGAGTGAGAGAGAGAAAGAGAGGAGGGGAGAGAGGGAGAGACAGAGGGAGGAAGAGTGAGAGAGAGTGAGAAAGAGAAAGAGAGGAAGGAGAGAGAGAGAGAGAGAGAGAGAGAGAG
>CM067479.1:8994099-9015053 GCA_034552555.1 Semaprochilodus insignis | reverse complement strand
CACTCTGTAGTTGTACAGTTCCAGACTGTAGTCCATCTGTTTCTCTGTATACTGTATTACCCTGTTCTTCAATGTTCAGGACCCCCACAGGACCACCACAGAGCAGGTACTATGTGGGTGGTGAATCGTTCTCAGCACTGCAGTGACACTGATGAGGGGTGTTAGTACTGTGTGTTTACCTGGTGTGAGTTGGTTGGAAAATAGACTCGCTGAAATGCATTACTTTAACAACACAAGTGAGTTTGTGGACCTCATGGGGGGGAACATAATAATAATAATAATAATAATAATAATAATACATAATACTGTAAGGCAGATATGTGATGTGGGCCCTTTAAACATGCGTTAGCATTACCAAAGGTGCATACGTGCAGCCAACCAGAAGAAATAATTCAAGGTTGTTTTCACAGAAACAATTGTGAGCGGGATGCTCTACTAGTCGGATGCATCAACAGCGTGACGTCGATCTACGCGTCCATACCCATTTTCTCCATCCTGGGGTTTAAAGCACTGTCCAACTTTAATGAATGCATAGACAAGTAAGTATTGCACAACACCCTCCACATGGACGCCATATCTTTGAAAGTGAAACCATCTTAACCTGCCCATTACGGACAGATCTACTGAATCGGGACTCGTCACTGAAGATGACCTGCTGCCATTCTGAGTCACTCCATGACAGTCTGGCACGACACCATTGCAGTCTTTGGTGACGTTGACGTGGTGTTAAGGACAGTCGTTGTAATGGTCTGTGTTGTGCAGCCGTCTGCCAATGGTGCTGCACTAACAGGATGACTCATGGAGGACATCACTGCTCGCTGAATGTCTGCAACCATGGTTGTTGGGTCACTCCATGGCTTGTCAGACAATTTGTCGGTTCTCTCTCTCCGTGGATCATGTAGGTCTCCTAGATCCTTCATGTTCCTGGTGTGTGCCTTCTTCTATCCACTGCCACCAACAGAGTGCTATGGTAGTATAAGACCTTCCTGCGTCCCGGAGGCTTACGATGCGACCCCTCTCCAACTCTTCCAACTGCTGGAACTACTTTGGAACTCTTCTCTGAGACATACTTCACCTGGTTCACCAACACAACAGCACAAGTCAGTATGAAAAGCACGCTCAACAGGACGACCGTATAGTCAGTCAGATACGACGATAAAAACTGTCCTTCCTTACGTCACATGCGCTGCTGAGTGTGAAACTTGAATCGTTCGCATATCTCACTAAGTCAAACCTACATACCTGAAGCCCCCAAATGGTAGGGTCAAAATTTAGTGTCAACAGCACAAATCCATGGACCCAACCTGCCTTGTGTGAGCGGTCCAGGCTGGTGGAGGTGAAGTGATGGTGTGGAGAATGTTGCACACTGTGACCCTTTAATGCTGGTCAGTCATTGTTTGTTGACCATCTCCTAACGCCTGCTTCCAGTGTGATAACCCACCATGTCACAAAGCAGAAGTCATCTCAATCTGGTTTCATGAACATGATGATGAGTTCAGTGTTCTTCCCAGCCACCAGATCTGAATCCAGTAGAACAACTTTGGGATGTGGTAGAACAGGAGATTTGCAAGAGCTCCTGAGCAATCTGCAGAAATTGCATGATGCAATCATGTCAACATGGACCAGAATCTCAAAGGAATGTGTCCCAGCATCTTGTGGAATCCATGCCATGAAGAATTGTGGCTATTTGGAGAGTGAAGTTAGTGTAGTGCTCGGTGAGCGTATATGGAATGAACTTCGATATATATGGAATGAACATTTAATCCAACTTCCAATGATATACATATCCTTTTATTTATGTATTGTTTATATGTATATCATATATATGTGTATATGTGCCTGTAGTTGCTTGTTTATTTTTATTTGGTCACCATAAACCCTGAAACAGAGCCGCTGCAGTCTTCTAAATATTCCTGTTAATGTCACCACCAAGCTTCAGCAGCAGAGGGCAGCACTGACTATGAGGAGATTAATCAGACTAACGTCCGATTAACACCATGTCTACAACATTAATACAGCCATTGCATTCACTATCAAAACCACCAGTGAACCTACATGTGTCTTCAGAGTTTTATATGGAATGTTGATGATGGGAAAACCTGGAAAACCAGAAGTTTTCTTTGGGGACTATTTTGCCTCAGAACATGCCCTGCATGTATCCCTTCACCATGAATGGAGTTTAAGGCCAAAGCTATCATAAACAGTGTCTCAGACATCAGGCGGCGCATTCATAACCATTCCATGTAGTAACTTTCTGTGAGGGAACTTTTAGAAGTGGACGTCTGGTTACCTTCACCACCTGTGAACAGTTCTGACTCTGCAAGATTCTCTATACTCAGTCATACTAGTTTTGCTAGACTAGAATTGTTATGTGAACAGTCCTTTAACCACGAAATGCAAGCATATTAAAAACATTAAAACATTAAAAACATAAGTCAGTGTAGATCAGAACTAGGATTTTCAAAAAACATGGTCCTACTTTGACGTTCTACCAATCCCAGATGTGCTAATGGACATAAGTAATGATGGAACTGATGTTAACCCTTAAACGATCTTCTCAACCATTTTGTAGAGCACATTTTGAGTCACTATATCGGCAGTGGCATGTTAGGCTAAAAACTCCCCTAGATGTCATGGAGTCTTTATATAAACAGTGTAATTGTTTCTTTATGCTAAATGTGTCTATGCTCAGCTAAAGTAATACATATTAACTACATGCTTTTTCCCTGCTGAAAACATTAGCTTAGACCAGCATGGAATTCACGGTGGCCCATGCTGGTTAGGGCTGGCTGACCAGCAAAGGCGTGCTCAAAACACATCACGTTGGTCGTTTGTTGTGTTTTGGACAAGTTTTTCAGCCACATTATGAGCAGAAAAACATTAACTCTTACATCTACATTCAATAATTTAATAAGGACATTTAAACTGTAGACCAGCTGCAAAGGCCTTTCTGTCACCACCAATAAACAAAAAAGCACATCCCCTGATTACATGAATACAGATCTTATCAGAATAGAGATTAATGATCAATGCACAATGACTGATAATGTTCTACCCACTGGCCTTAACACTGGCGTATTAACGAGTTGTTATTAGGCCTGGGCCTCCAGTTGACCCTGAGATGAAGACAGGAAATTGAATAACAGTAAAATGTTTGGATTTTAACATTCATGAAAAATTGACTTGTTAGAGAATCAATCGCTGCATTTTTATGATGTCTCCATCTTATTATTTATAGCTAGCAGAGTAAAATTTGTCTGGCCCACATACTGTAAAGTGAGCAGTGTTAAGTCAAGACAGGTTTAAATGCTGTAAGTAGATTTGAATGCTTGATTGCCTTAAGAAAGGCTTGAATGTCCAAGACAGGCTTGAATGCCTAAAGACAGGCTCGAATGTCCAAAGACATGCTTGAATGCCCAAAGACAGGCTTTGAAAAGCCTAAAGACAATCTTGAATGCCCAAAGACAGGTTTCGAAAAGCCTACAGACAAGCTTAAATCCCCAAATACAGGTTTAAATGACCTAGGACAGACTTGAATGCCCAAATACAGGCTTAAATGACCTAGGACAGACTTGAATGCCCAAAGACAGACTTGAATGCCATAAGACAGGCTTGAATCCCCCAAGACAAACTTGAATGCCCAAAGACAGGCTTGAATCCCCCAAGACAGACTTGAATGCCCAAAGACAGGTTTGAAGTCCAAGACAGACTTGAATGCCCAAAGACAGGTTTGAAGTCCAAGACAGACTTGAATGCCCAAGGACAGACTTGGATGCCCCAAGACAGCCTTAAATGCCTAAAGACAGACTTCAAAGCCCCAAGACAGACTAGAATGCCCAAAGACAGACTTGAAGGCCCAAGACAGGCTGGACAGATTTGAGTGCCCTAAGACGGATTTGAATGCCTAAATACGGGCTTCAATGCCCTAAGACAGGCTTCAATGCCTAAAGACAGGCGTCAATGCCCAAAGACAGGCTGGAATGCCCCAAGACAAGCTTGAATGACCTAAAACAGGCTTGGATGCCCTAAGACCGGCTTGAATGGCCAAGGACAGGTTTAAATGCCCTAAGACAGGGTTGAATGCCCAAAGACAAGCTTGTTTCTTACTAAGATTTTGTACTGCTAAGGGCAATGTTACCATCCAATTTTTTTATTATTATTTATTTCTTGTCTTTAATATTTTTAATATTTTAAAATTTTTAAACAAATCAAAAATTCTTATTTTTTGTTTCATGTTTTGTGTTATTTTCAGTTTTTATTCCTAGGTTCTTTGCTTGAGCAGCATATAATTTAAGCCACTCTAGCTATTTTCTTTAAATGTTTCAGCAGTTTCTTTTTTTATTCACTGATTCATTTGTTTTTTGTTGTTTATTTTGTTACCTAGTTCTGTCATTCTTTTTGTGTGAAATAAAATGAGGGATTAGGGACTCAGACTGAATGGAACGAGGAAAGCCAACACTGACAACCAAACGGCATGAGACATTAAAGTGGATAAGAACTGACGGACAGTGTTTACTTTCCCTGCTCAAACAGTACAGTGTCCCAGATGGCGAAAATCAACCCTCAATAGATAAATGCTCTTCTCCTTGTTTTCCACTTACTGTCATGTGCATCGTTCTCATCAGTGACCTTGACGTTGATTGTTGGACCCAAAGTTATCAAACCCAAAGTTATTAAAGTTATCACTGGAGTGCCACACAGATCATTATCTTCATTTATTAACCCATTTGGAAGGGTGTAGTAAGAGAACAGCCTGGATCCCTAGCAAGACATTAATTATTGTTATACATCCTCAGCGTCAGTCCTGACTGTGCTCCCCTTATCTAGCTGACACAACACTTTTTATTGATGGAGCTAACAGTCTGGGGTGCTAAAGTTCACCATATATATCCACCTTAGCCAAGCACACTCAATTATTCCCCATTTCACCCTCCAAAACTCCAGGTCACATACGTATATACACTCTAAGTAGCATTGAGAATGGGCTGGAGCTCAAAGCTAAAGCTGCCTAATCCAGGCCTCGAGGGGCGCATCCTGAACCATGACCAGCTGGAGAAGCTGGAGGTGGAGGAGGCCGGAGAAAGGCCCAAATGGGACAACAAAGCCCAGTACATGCTGACCTGCGTGGGCTTCTGTGTGGGACTGGGGAACGTCTGGAGATTCCCTTACCTGTGCCAGAGCCACGGCGGAGGTGAGTTTCTTGTAGGAACATCATCGTTTTTACTTTAGCAGTGGAGCTACACAACCATTGTAGCTAACAGGTAATGGAAACTAATTAGCATTAGAAATTAGCATGGTGTGGAGTTGAGTAGCTTCTAATAGATTAATGAGGTTTCTGACACACTAAGTATGGATAGTTCCAGCTTCAGGATGGCTTCCACTGGTTGGAGCTATGATAATGTGATTTATCCCATATGTCAGAAACCACATAAGCCAGTCTGACAGAGATTACTCAACTCCAGACAGTTTGAAGAAAATTTGTCATGATTTAAGACCAATAAAAATTGAGCATGGGTTAATTTCTTAGCGTGGCACGCAGAAGTGGAACCATAGAAAGGCACTGTATATGAGATACACCAGTCAGTCTTTTATATAGTCAGACACATGTTAATAGTCTGTTAGCTGTAATAAATTACCCTAAAAGTTTTATTCCATTAAATTAATACAAGTAAAAGCATGAACTTGAACTTTACACTTATGTAGTATAGCTGAGCTTTGTGCTACGTGATGCAGATGTACATAAGCTTCCCTTAATTTTTAGCTAAACTGAGCATGTTGAAAACTAAAGAAGAAAAGTTGAGACACCAAATATATCTGGGCTAAGCAATCACGTCTGTAGTACTTATGTATATGTGTTCAATCATTTTGCATGGTTTTCCATTTAGTTCCTAACTGATAAGCCTTAACTGTGGTCATGAAATAAAAGGTTCAGGTCACCCATTGCTGACACACACCAATAGAATGGGACACTCTGGAGCAGCCGCATATGAGCCTAAGGTCGCCATGTCCAATGCCAGACACGGGTTAGAGGGGTATTAAGTCCCCCAGCATTGGACTCTGGAACTGCAGTCTCTGGAGTGATGGAGCTCCATCTACTATCTTTGGGATGAGTTGATCCAGAATTGATCATCATTAATGCTACCTCATATCAGTACCTGATATCAGTACCTCATTAATGCTCAACCAAAATCCTCACAGCAATGTTCCAACATCAGTACCTGATTAATGCTACTTCATATCAGTACCTGATATCAGTACCTCATTAATGCATAATCAAATTCTCACAGCAATGTTCCAGCATCAGTGCCTGACCTCACTAATGCTCAATCCAATCCTCACAGCAATGTTCCAATGTCAGTAACTGAACTAACTAATGCCAGAATTATGTTGGTTTGAGTACTTTTATACAGCCATGGTCATTTAAATGGACAAAAATGACACATTGCAGAATAAAAATCACATGCAGGGTCTGGGAACAAATAAACCATCCTGGCAAATATCTGGCATTCATACAGTTTATTATTCTCTTTATTATTAAAATATGCAATTATTCTATTGATATTAAATTTGAGTATAACATATTTTAAAATGAGGAATCACTAATGGAAGTTTATTTGCATTGCATGAAGGGAGACTTTCATGGAAGATATTTCTGTCCTTGTTTGAGGAAACCTAAAGTTAATAATTACAGATTATTGGAATTCATAGATGTTATCAGTGCCCAATCATTTAAAAGCAGACATGAGTGATAAGGGTTGCTGTGGAATATAAAATGAATCCAACAATGTAAAGCTTATAAACATATAATATTCTAAAGTAATGCACATGTTTTCGGGTATATATGCATGAAAATGCAATATATTGTCAAGCACTTTCTTGTTGAGTGATTCTGTTTTAAGAGCAAGCTGGCATGCTCAAGTTCCACCAGTTTTGATATAGACTGTACAGTATATGGGCTAAAAAAACAATACCTTCTCTTATTAACCTGGGTTCCTGCTTCGATCATAGATTATTACAAGGATGTAATTGAGTGTTTTTGTGGAATTTTTCACTTTTTCCGCCAGTTTCTGTGTTTACACAGTCAAACACACTGAGCTTCACATGGCTGGGGCCTTTAAACATTAAGCAAAATGTTGATGTATTAAATTTTCTCTGTTCAGCTGAAAGTCTGTTGAAAGATGCCAG
The DNA here is from genome assembly GCA_034552555.1 of Semaprochilodus insignis. Classification (NCBI taxonomy): domain Eukaryota; kingdom Metazoa; phylum Chordata; class Actinopteri; order Characiformes; family Prochilodontidae; genus Semaprochilodus; species Semaprochilodus insignis. The sequence goes on along the minus strand of CM067479.1, from coordinate 9,007,868 downwards.
TAAACAGTGTTACTGAACAATGATTAATTTCACATGTTTAATGTGATACAATTAACAACAACTAAATGATACAACTGATATATAAACCGCTTATATCAATTTGCATTAACATGCATAGTCAGCATGCACTTTTAAACGTGATTACCAGTAACATAAAATTTTAGTTTTAGAAAACGTTCATTTACATATCATAAAATCATTTATATAGCATGTTAATGTAGAATATAGGAAAAATACTAGCGTGCGTAGTGAGCTTACAAAGTTCATGTAGGTGACCATGTGGTGCCTGTTATGCAATTATAATGAATTATAATGAATTTCAATTTTATTGACAGTGTTATCTTTTAAATGGGAGGAAAACAAAAACCTCTGTTCTACAAGTCACACCCATTTTTATTATTCAATCAAAAAACAGCTAGATTTTCTGTTAGTAATTTGCATGAGTAGATTTGGGAGGAGAAGCCAAGTAAGGAATGCATACACTGTTTATAAAATAAAATATTTAAATTGAAGTGCATAAATTGAACAATATACATAAAATTTGGATTTACAGAAATTCATAATTTTCTAAACAAAAGTAGTTGAACTGCTTCTCACTGCATACAGTATGTTATTAAGGATAAACAAAACATCTTTAATGTGTAACCTTCACGTGGAGCTTACACCTCTCCTGTGTTATTAACTACAGCAGCTGCAGGCTCTGTAAGTGTTTTACTTCAGGACTGTGTTTAAGGCTAACTAGCCTGTGTGAAGGGTCACAGTGAGGGTGATTTCTTCACGTTTATTAACTCAAACATGGCAAAAATGGCTGACACTAGCGTCTACTTCACAAACCAACTTCACTTCCAGATGCATATCAGCCGTTTCTGCCTTGGCCGAGTTAGAACACAAGGAGAAATGGTTTTAAAATGATTTTTAGTCAAAGCACTTAAAAGAATTTTTGGAACAGTGGAGACTGTTTGATTTCTAAGCTGAGATAACACAGTGTTTATGTCATTGCTATCCAGACAGAAGCAGATCTTTTTAAATACTAACTTTACGGGAGAAATCAGAAATGTTCCTAGCTGGTAATGCAGTTTAATGTAAAGATGTTTCATTACACATCCATTTGGAGCATTTCTGTTGGTTCATTCATTGTGCAATTTTCACACAATGTCAGGGACAACTGCTGTGCTCAGATGACTTACAGAAATCAACAAAAAAAAAATACTCTGATGTCTTTTTTGGAGGGTGACATTATGCTGATTGCACTCTACTTACCAGAACATAAATCTTGTGGTATTTCATACAACGTAGGTGTGGGCAATTTTACAATATGTTATCACTACTGTGATAAATTACATCACAATAGTATCTTTGGATAATAATAAAAATGATTTATAGAGAGCCTGTAAACAACAATAGCCAGAGTAATTTATGGTACTCATAATCATAGACAGAGTATGTTCACCGCTGTGTTAGATCACCTTTCCTCGTGACAGCACTTAATCATAGTCTGTAGCTCTACTGGTATATCTTGTCCTTTCTAACTTGTTCACAAATGTCAAAAAAAATAGATATCTCCATCTATTGTGGAAAAGTATTACTATGTCATAATTTTGCCAGTCTCTATACAAACGTCTTTATTTAAAAAGACTTTATTTTTAAATTTGTAATAAATATTATATTTATATGACATACTGGAGACATTGTGTTCAGTAAGTGTGAAAAGTAAATTGTGTTACTCAATAATTTGATGTGAAATGTTTCATTGCAGTGACTGAGATGTCCTTTTACACTTTTACAGTCACCATGTCTACAACATAAATAAAGATTTTTTAAGTTCATTTACTATACAAAACCAACAGCGAACCTTCATAAGTTTTATATGGAATATTGATGATTGTTAAGAAATAATAAATCTAAAAGTAATCTGTTTTTTGAGGGGCTTACAGTATCCTACATGTATCCATCCAGCATGCATGGATTTTAAGGCCAAAACTATCATAAACAGCATCTCAGACATCAGGCAGCGTATTCATAACCATCTCATGTAGTAACTTTCTGTGAGGGAGCTTTTGGAGGTGGACGTCTGGTTACCTTCACCACCACTGTGAACAGTCCTGACTCTGTAAGTTTCTCTAGAACAAAACATTTCTAAATCAACCCACTAGAAAGTTACCAAGACTGAGGTACCAAGTGTCAAAGTTAGTGAGTAGCAGTAAAGTTTCCATGTGGGTGAGTGTGCGATACATGTGCTGCATTTTTAATCTACCAACATCTAAATGCATTCGCTTAAGCCTTTTATCACTTGTGTAAACACACCTATATAAAAGCACTGACTGAGTGATTTATTGTATTCCACATCAGAGATAACAGCAGTTATGGTGGTACACTGAGTGACCACAGGGAAGCTGGTAAGAGCGTAAGTCCAGCATTTCTATAAGCAAAAGAACTAAAAATATGAACACAAACTCATATACATAATAATCAGTTTTGCACTGTACGTGCATGTGTACAGAGCCTTGTAGATCATTGGTCACCAAGCCTGGTCCTGGAGAACCACCATCATGGTTCACCATCATTGTAGCTCCTCCGCCTACAATCCTTCACTCACGACCTTCAGGTGTGTCTGAAACTCAGTTAAAGAAGAACGCCACCGATTTTAAACTGAAACTGATTCATTCACTGAAATTTGCAGAGTCAGAACTGTTCACAGTGGTGGTGAATGGAACCAGGCGTCCACCTCTAAAAGCTCCCCTCACAGAAAGTTACTACATGAGATGGCTATGAATACATTGCCTGATGTCTGAGACGCTGTTTATGATAGTTTAAGCCTCAAACTCCATTCATGGTGGAGGGATACATGCTGCAGGGTGCTAAAATAGTCCCCCAAAGAAAACTTATTATTTCCAGGTTTTCCCATCATCAACATTCCATATAACACTCAGAAACACGTGTAGGTTCACTGGTGGTTTAGATAGTATATAAAGTGTCTATATGTGTGTTCTAGACATGGAGAACCCTGGTTCCCATCACCACCACCACTGTAAAGAAAATCTGAACCATCTCACACCAAACCCCCTCTCAATCACTCTGTTTACATCCCAAACACTGAATTACGCAGAAATTAGGAAAATCAGTGGAATTCCCTTATAAGCCCCCAGTCAATCTACCTGCTATTACAGCTAAATAAATTTTCTACAGTCAACTAATGCAGCAGACTGAGTCTACAGCTTTATTCGGAGTCAGTGTTGTAAAGTGTTGAAAGCAGTGATAAGTAAATTCTGTTAAAAGTGCATGAAATTAAAAAACAGTACAAAAACACAGTTTTGATCTTTTATTTTATGAACTGCATTGTATCTGGTAAATATGCTCATTCCAAATTCTACACTTTCCAAAAACTTGGGACAGAGTATGTTCACCACTGTGTTACATCACCTTTCCTTTTAACAGCACTTAATAAGCATTTGGGGCTGAAAACATCAATAGATTCAGTTTGAATTTAGAATTATAAATTCTACAAATTCTACATTTTGAACATGGATTTTTTGGTAATTCTTCAGTTTTATATCAGGTTATAACTTCTTATTATAACTTCTGTACTTCTGGCCCACTCCCAGCTGTTTTCCTTTGGGGATCAATAAAATGCATCTTATCTTATCTTGTCTGGGGTTATGAGATCTTATCCTGCTGACGGTTTAAGAAGTTCATGTGTTGAAATGTGTGCATGTCCAAGGGTCTGATGGCCTCTAAAAACCCCGTTGCCCTTTTAAAATGCTGTTTTAAAATCCACATGGAATACCATAGGAATGGCCTAGCAGCACTGTGGTAACCACCTGGAATACCATAACAAAAGCCTAGCAACATGTTGGCAACTACTTGCGATACCACAGTAATGCCTTGACAACATCTTGGAAATAACCAGGGATACCATAGGAACAGCCTAGCAACACTGTAGGAACCACCTGGAATAATATAAAAACAGCAACACACCAACAGCCAGCTAAGATACCACAGCAAAAGCATAGAAGCATCTTAGCAGCCACCAGGAATACCATAGGAACAGCCTAGCAACACAGTGGTAACCACCTGGAATACCACAGCAATGCCTTAAAACATCTTAGCAACAACCACAGATACCATAGCAACTCCATAGCAACCACCTGGGATACCATAGCAATGCTTTAACAACATCTTGTCAATAACCAGGGATAACATAGGAACAGACTAGCAACACTGTGGGAACCACCTAGGATAATATGGCAACATCCTAGCAACACCTTAGCAGAGAATACCATAGCATACCAAGCATCTTAGCAGCCACCAGGGACACCATAGCCACAGCCTAGTAGTACTTTGGCAACTACCTGGGATACCATAGCAACAGCCTAGCAACACCATAGCAGCCACATGGGATACCATAGCAACAATCTAGCAGCACCTTAGCAACCACCTGGGATACCACAGCAACAGCCTAGCAACACATTAGCAACCACCTGGGATACCACAGCAAAAGTCTAGCAACACATTAGCAACCACCTGGGATACCATAGCAACAATCTAGCAACAAGTTAGCAACCACCTGTGATACCATAGCAACAGCCTAGCAACACCTGAGCAACCACCTGTGATACCAAAGCAACGGTCTAGCAACATCTTAGCAACCACCTGGGATACCTTAGCAACAGCCTACCAGCACATTAGCAACCACCTGGTGTACCATAGCAGTATAAAATAATGCATAGTATAATGATGTAATATAATCACAGCTTCATCAGATTGTTCTGTTCTCCTAACGTTCTTTAGGGGCGTTCATGATCCCGTTCCTGATCCTGCTGGTGCTGGAGGGAATCCCTCTGCTTCACCTGGAGTTTGCCATCGGTCAACGGCTGAGGAAAGGCAGCGTGGGTGTGTGGAGAACCATTAACCCCTACATGCTGGGAGTAGGTGAGGTAAACCTGCACCACACAGTCGGGCAAACATGAAGCTCTCTGGACCACGTCTCTCAGAAATCACTGCATTAACTTAGTATACACATACCAGTCAAACTGCAGTCAGCACATATAACGATAATCCTAATAATAACAGAATCCAAATTTAAATAGCTTTTTATTGTACTTCAGCTTCACAAAGTCCTCTACCTGGAAACAACAATAAAACATGTGGATGATAAACCAATACGCCCTTATTAAAAACGAATTATAAACGTGAGAAAATGAACCATGGTACGTCTAGCATAAAAACTGATTTGCATTTCAAAACATCTATCAAGCAAGTGATTGGCTGCCACTTCAGTTTGATCATTTTACTTTTAATCACTTAAAATAAGTAAATATATTAATTAAATAATTAAACAAGCCAATATCTCAAAATAAGCTATGGACAATCTCAGCATAAGAAATATTGGATATTCTGGATGGGTGATTTTGCTGGTAGTTAATCTAACATGCAAGGCCTTCAATCCAGCTCCTGAAGTCCTGACCAATGGGAGAACTTACCTGGCGGTATCTACATACAGTATCAGGGACATTCCAATACTTGACATCCGAATAATGCAGGCATATCCATAAACATATCCATAAAAGGAAAAACAGAAAATTAAGCAAGGGACAAAAACAGGCAAGACCACATTGCTCTCTTTTTCTGATGCTGTCTTTGCTGGCGTTGTGCTGAATTCTGACTCCCCTTTGCGTACATATGCACATTATGAAGGCATATGGATGCTACAGATTACACACACCACTTCATGAACGTAATGTGTAGCACACTTATGCTGGTGTGACCTGCGTGCACATGAAGGGAAGTTGCACACACAGTGAATGCACATGTACAGCTGACCATGAGAGTTCAAAGCACAATCTGTCATTCATGAATTCATTCATCCACTGAGCCGCTTATCCTTCTGGGTCCCGGGGGGTGCTGGAGTTTATCCCAGTGCTCATTAGCCAGAAGGCAGGAAACACCCTGGACAGGCCACCAATCCATTGCAGGGCAGAACACACAGACATGCACACCCACACCTAGGGTGGCAATTTAGCATCGCCAGTTCACCTGACTCCATGTATTTGGACTGTGGGAGCAAACCCACACATACACAGGAGAACATGCAAACTCCAAACAAGAAAGGACCCCCAGCCGGGAATCAAACCCAGACCCTTCTTTCTAAATGATGGCTATTCGTTACCAGCCGTATTACCCTCACTGACTGAACCACCGTTGACTGAAACTTCTCCCCACAGGCATCGCGTCCATGTTCGTGTCCTTGCTGGTCAGTCTCTACTACAACACCATCATCGCCTGGGTCATGTGGTACTTTTTTAACTCGTTCCAGGAGCCTCTACCTTGGAGCCAGTGCCCCATCAACAAAAACAGAACAGGTATCACAAACCAGGTTTTGTTGCTGTATCTCCATGCACTAAACAGAACATCTCCTCTAATCAATAACGTTCCTCCAAATCACACGTTCAACTAAGCAATACGGCTTGAGATGGACAGAGTGGCCTAAACACATTCTCAGGCAAAAGTTAGAGCTACTTAAAAGGAGTGCGGATTCAGGTAGAAGTAGCCCAGGATAAGCAAGCAAGTGCAAAACATCCCCTGTAAGAATGTCACTAGAACTTCTTAGTCCAGTCAGCATTTATCAGCATAGGACCCAAAGTTTAGATGCCTCTGTTATTCTCTTTTGGTCTAAAACAAAATGTCAGCACTAGAAGGCTACAGATGTGAACGACAGTAAAGCAGTCCATGAGCTAAACCAACTCAATAGAATGAAATTAGACCTGTAATAATCATATTCAGTGTTTGGCTTCTACTAGAATAGATTCCCATGATTCAATTTTCCCAAAACACAGCATGTTTCTCAAAGTGTACGTCTGTATTCACCCTCTGCCTGAAAGACTCTGTTAGAGCTCCTGTGCCTTTAAGCCCCACCTCCCGATGAGCCCAAGGTGCTCTGATTGGCCAGTTTACCCACTCTGTTCCTGTCAGCAGATTGCACCCACACCACTCAGGCTATTCTTCCTAATGGTGTTGGTTCTGCTGTATCAGTTTGGTCCAGAGTCTGTGCCTGAAAGTCCGGTAGAACAAGCTGGTAGATGCACCTTCACAAGCTAGACTGGAGCAGACTGGTTTCAGAGAGGTCAGTTTGTACTGGTTTAGCTCTGTGTGTGCTGTGTAGAGTTGCCAGTAGGTGGGCTATAAGGATCTTGTTACGCTTTGCAGAACGTTTATATGCGCAAAAAGCTACATAACATACTAAAAGAAAGAGAAAAAACTGGAAAAGCGTGATAGCATTAAATCCCCCCCGCCCAAAAAAAATGGACATTAAGAACTCAAAACAAGAACTCACCAAAACAGGAACCAACAGAACTCTGGGTGTTGGTTAATTTCCTGTTTAGGGGGCAATCTGAGGACATCTGAAACTGTCATAATAACCACACATAACAATTGAAATGTGTCTAATTATCTACCTTGCTAGCTTCATTTATACAAGAAAAACTTATTGAACACTTCACAAAGTATATATAGCTCTAAAAACATCAATTCGAATTGTTCAAACCATCAAATCAAGGACTACAATGTAACAATGTAAAGGTAGATTCTGAGTAGGTGTAGCATCATTTGAGTCAATGTTCTAGACTCAATTCTTCTTTTCCAGTTTTAGGATTTTGGTACTTGCTGAAGATAAGTAACAACATACAGAACCCTGTAAGTTGGTACCTCCCTTCAGCAAGTACTGACGATACGCCTCGTTGGAATTCCAGACTCGCTGGATCTCCAGACTCAGTTCTTATTTTCCAGTTTTAAGATTTTGGTACTTGCTGAATAGGTACCAGGTACAGGACCCAATGGTACTCGAACCTTCAAGTACCAAAATCTTTAAAATGGAAAAGAAGAATTCCAGTTTTAAAAGGCCCCAATGTCAAAGGCTCCGTCAGTGCATCTGAAAAATGTCCTGAGGGTGAAGGACTACAATGTAACAATGTAAAGGTAGACTCTGAGTAAATATAGCATCACTTGAGTCAAAGTTCTAGATTCACTCTTCAGAAATGAACTTAAGTCTGACTTGAGAAAGCGAGTTTACCCAATATAAACCTTGTTCTGTTGTCAGGCCTTGAGTGGGAATGCGAGAGAAGCTCGCCCGTGGATTACTTCTGGTACAGGAAGACCCTGAACACGTCCCCAGCCATAGACGATGCTGGAGGTCTGCAGTGGTGGATGGTGTTGTGTCTGATTTCAGCATGGTCTGTGCTCTATGTCTGCTGCATCCGTGGAATAGAGACCACTGGAAAGGTATGGTCTTAGGAGAATGTCTAGTCTTTACCCCTGAGTGTGCAACATTTTTTCCAAATTCAAGGCTATTAGTAGGGCTTGATCTGCACGTTCCTGCAGTAACAGCCTCTGCTCCTCTGGGAAGGCTTTCCACAAGATGTTGGATGTTCTTCTGGGATTCGATTACATTCAGCCACAAGAACATTAGTGAGGTCAGCAGGGATGCTGGCCTTTTAGGTCTTGATCACCAGCTCATGCCACAGCTATTTGACGGAGCGTCATCTCTCCAACTCATCCCAAGGTTTTCAATAAAGCTCCATCACTCCAACTTATGCCAAAAGAGGGAAAGGAAGATTTAGCATTCTAACGTATCCCCAAAGTGTTCATGGTAGCCTCATCTCTACAAGTCATCCCAAAGGTGTTCAATGGAGCTCCATCACTCCAAAGTATCCCAAGTTGGCACATTTAATTAAGTGTCATCATTCCAACTTATCGCGGAAATGTTCACTGTAGCCTCATCTCTCCAAATTATCCTGGAGGTGTTAAATGGAGCTTTGTCTCTCCATCTTATTCCAAAGGTGTGGAATGTTTCCTCATTCCAATTATCCCTAAAGTGTTCACTGTAGCCCCATCTCTCCAAGAGATCCCTAAGGTATTCAATGGAGCCTCGTCTCCCAACCTATCCCAAAGGTGTGCAATGAAGTTTCATCATTCCAACTTATCCCAAAAGTGTTCACTGCAGTCTTGTCTCTCCAACTGATCCTGCAGGAGTTCAATGGAGCCTCATCTCCTCAACTTACCCCAATGGTGTTCAATGAAGTTTCATTATTCCAACTTATCCCTAAAGTGTTCATTGTAGCCCCATCTCTCCAGGGGATCCCAGAGGTGTTAAATTGAGCTCCATCATTCCAATTTATCCCAAAGGTTTGCAATGAAGTGTCATAATTCCAACTAATCCCCAGAGTGTTCACTGTAGCCTTACAGGGTGTTTCCTGCCTTCTGGCTAATGAGCACTGGGATAGACTCCAGCACTCACCGGGACCCAGAAGGATAAGCAGCTCAACTTATCCCAAAGGTTTTCAATAAAGCTCCATCACTCCAACTTATGCCAAAAGTGGGAAAGGAAGATTTAGCATTCTAACTTATCCCCAAAGTGTTCAGGATAGCCTCATCTCTACAAGTCATCCCAAAGGTGTTCAATGAGTGTTCACTGTAGCCTCATATCACCCAGTAATCCTGAAGGTCTACAATGAGGCCTTGTCTCCCCAGCTTTTCCCAAAGGCGTGAAAGAAGGTTTCATCATTCCCAGTCATCCCAAAGATGTTCAGTAGAGTTATAGCACTTGATAGAATGTTTCTACTGCTCTGCAATCCAGTGCTCCAGCCCGTAATCAGGCATGGTGACCTTCATGTGGTTTGTGTGCGGCTACTCCAATTTATCCCATTTAAGTTCCAGCAACTCGTGTGCCCTAAAGAGATTTAATGCAGTAATTAGGAGGAGCATCGGAACCATTCTGGACAGTACGTTGCTAATCCGTATTAATACTCCCTGTGAAAGAGAGTGATTACTAACTGTAAACGAAGAGGACTGTTTTCCAAAGAACCCAGATAAAGCATTATAAAGGTTTATAGGCATAAGTCCATAATTTATTTTAGTGCTTCTGTAAATCATTTCCTATTTAAGCAAGGACCATCATGCATAAAGAATACTGTACCTTGTATTACTGTATGCTCTAGGAACACTGCTGAATAATGATTTCCTGAACACAGCACGGTTTTAAGGTTTACAGCCCCCTGTAAACAATTAATCTGGGGGTTTCAGTCACACTTATGTAATAAAGCTGAAGTTATGGCTGAAGAGCCAGCGCTTTGCTCCACAGCTGCGTCAGCAGTTGCCGCTTTTGAGTGTCAGTCTAGAGAATCCTGATCCATGTGAAAGGTACTCTCATCTGAGGGTCCATCCTTGCAGATCACCTACACCCATACATGCTGATTGTATTCCCTGGGGCCTACGGGATTTTCCAGCAAGACAGTGCCACATGTCACACGGCTAGAAATGTCCCACATCGGTAGGGAAAAGCATGACCAAGACTTCCAAGCATTACCCCGGCCCCCTAACTCCCCAGACTTGAACCCAGTTGATCATCTGTGGGGCTACCTTGATTGTGGTGTTCACGATTGTCGGATCCTCCTCCACACGCCCTCCAGCAGCTGTGGGATGCACTGCAGTCAGCATGACTCCAGATACCTGTGACAACCTACCAGGACCTTACTGAATCACTCCCAGCCCGTCTAGCTGCTGTCTGTGCTGCACACGGTGGCTACTCTGGATATTATTAATGTAATAATAATAATGTCATAATAATGTGACTCGACCATGTATACTAATAGGAGGTTGTTTATATTATGGCTTTCATAAACCCAAGGTTACTTCAAAATAGCATAAGTGTGTGTTGGGGGCAGGGAAAGCACTAAATGGTACAGGGCAGGGTGCCTCCAGGACCAGGGTTGAGAAACACTGTGCTAGATAACCAGCATGCTCTCGTTGGGTTAGCAAGTTAAACCAGCACTAGACCATCATAAACCAGCATAGACCCATTTAAAATGGTCTTCAGTAAAGAATATACTGTATTATGTTCATTGTGGTGTTTTAATAAACAATAGGTATGTGATGTGCATTATGTGTAGTATATTCAATATACTATATAGATGTATATAGTTTTAGGTTATGTCTTATTGAAAGCATTTACAAACTAGTCTTTGTAATTTGTACACCAGTATAGACCTTTGTTGTTAAGGTTATACATATAAACTCACATATGTTTCCTAATAAATAATCAGATTATATATATTAGGATAATAATCATTATTAGGATAATTGGATAATGGGAAATTGACTTACCTAGCATAACCAGGGCTCATAAATGACATTTGTATTTAATATTTTTGATTTAGCGTTGCACCATGATGGTATGGAAGACCATTTCTGCCAATTTAAGAAAAAAAAGGCCAGTATCTCATAATTATGACTCACTACCTCATAATTATGACTGTGTTATGTTGAGCTTCAATATGAAGGTCTCACATGGGGTCTTGTTTATGATGCAATACCCAGCCAACAATTTTTTAAAAGCACTTCAGAATAAAAGTCCTTTTTGTTATTTTTGGTTGTGCCGCATGACATTTGAGAAAAAATCCAAATTTACAGATAAAAGTTACTTTTAAGGCTTATATCTTCAAACATGTAAGCACACCAAATTCTTTTAAATTAGAACTTTTTATGCTGCACCACATGACTTTTTCATGTGCTTTTCAGACTTTGGGATGCATACATGGCTAAAGTCAATTTGATTTTTATGACCTAAAAGTAGTTTTATACACATAAAAGTGAGTGGTCTTATAAGAGAGTGCTCTTATCTCTTCTCCAGGCCGTGTATGTGACCTCCACCTTACCCTATGTGGTCCTCACCATCTTCCTCATCAGAGGCCTCACCTTGAAAGGCTCCGTCAATGGAATCAAATTTCTCTTCACGCCAGATGTGAGTTATATTACCCACAAGATCATTTCTTTTTAAACCAGCAGTGGCTCCATTCACTCAGTTCTGTATCCTGTAAAACACATTTAACGGACCTGTACTGTCAAATGTTCATACTTTTACTTTGTCTCAGTTATATTCAAATATCTTTGTTTTCCCCCAGTTCTCATCTAGTCCTTTATATTTAGTGACTAATTCTCCTTTTCTAGGGTTGAATATTACGCTGTGTTGGTTCAGCTCCAGTTTTGCTTTAATGTTCTCACTGTTTAATAGATGTGTGCTCTCACTAAGCTCAGAGTTTGATTTTAGATCAAAGGGATCCAAAAATAGAAGTACAGAGAGCTTCGGTTTCTTTACGGGTTCTTATTTGCTAGTAAATTCCAAAATTCCACCTTAAATAGAGCCTGTAGATGCCAGGGTTGCCAGATAGTTTTAATTATTCCAGCCAAAATATTGAAAACCCGTCCAACAGACAACAGAAGGTGAACATTTTTGCACCTGGCAAAATACGTCCCCCCTAAGGCTAATCCCCCCCAATTTGGCAGGAAACCGCCCAATCTGGCAACACTGCTAAGTGCCAGAATGTAAGTGCTGCACCATTAAGGTGGAACAGAACCAGCGTAGTTTCTATCTTGATGAATGCTGGCTGTGTATGTGCATATATGTGTGTGCGTATATATATTTATATATATGTGCGTGTGTGTGTATATGCATGTGTTGTTTTTGTGTGCAGCTGGATGAGCTGGCGAACCCGTCCACCTGGCTGGACGCAGGAGCTCAGGTGTTTTATTCCTTCTCTCTGGCGTTTGGTGGCCTCATCTCCTTCTCCAGCTACAACTCTGTCCAGTGAGTCCACAAGATCCACCAACATTCACAAACTGCTCTCTCTGTTTTGCTAAAAGGACCAAATCAAAGAATATTTATATATATATACCGTATATTCCAGATTATACACTCATCATCAAAAGAATAGTTGGACAAACAGTTGTGTACGTAAGCGAACGTGACGTAAGCGAACGTGACGTAAGCGAGGATGGGCAGACATTCAGCGAGCAGTGATGCCTCCATGAGTCATCCTGTTAGTGCCAGCACCACTGGCAGACGGCTGCACCACGCAGGACTACATGCACACAGACCGTTACGACGACTGTCCTTAACACCACGTCAACGTCACCAAAGACTGTAATGGTGTCGTGCCAGACTGTCATGGAGTGACTCAGAATGGCAGCCAGTCATCTTCAGTGACGAGTCCCGCTTTTGTCCTGGTGGAGACGACCAACGAATCCGTGTGTGGAGGCACCGTGGTCAGCACCAAGATGAACGGTTTGTTGTCACCCGTCACACGTCCAGAAGACCTGGTGTCACTCCACCTCCACCCCTGCCGCACCATCTGCAGGAACCGTGTGAGGATATTCAAGCTGCATCGGATGGATTATCACAAGACACCATTAGGAACCTCTACAGCTCCATGCCGAGACGTCTGGCGTGTTGGGTTAGCAAACACGGCCTGACCCCATACTGAGAGACACTACTTCTGTATGTGTAGCTCAATAAATATTGATCATATCAGTCTAAATTTATCATAATTTATTGATCCTGATAATCTTTATCTTCCTTCCCAACAGCACTGCAATCCCACACCTCCTTCTGGGTGCAGCTGTTCTTTTGATGATGAGCGAACCATTGAATTCTAAATAGAAATAGAAATCGACTAACAAGCTTGACCCAAGCACCTTCAATGCAATGTTTTACAGTGCATGCATTTCTATGCTTTATTAAGTCCTTGAGTTTAATATCTTTCTCTTTCTGCTAGTAATAACTGTGAACAGGATGCTGTAATCATCTCCACCATCAATGCCTTCACATCAATTTTCGCCGCCACTGTCATTTACACCATCATCGGTTTCAGAGCCACAGAGAGATTTGACGACTGTCTGGGAGGGTACGTACCTGTGTCTCCCCCCCCCCCCCCCACCCCCCC
>CM067479.1:8960524-8994006 GCA_034552555.1 Semaprochilodus insignis | reverse complement strand
CCCCCCAATACAATCAGACATGACGTGTTAGGAGTCTGAAGTTCACATCTTTGGTTTCACCACCAGAGCTCCAAGGCCAACAAGCAATATAAGCTTGCAATTAGCATTTAGCAATAAGCATAGTGCTAACCGCATGCCTAAATGTGCTGGTGGGCCAACCAGAAGACTCTGAGCCAAAAGCCAGCTTTGCTGTCGACAGGCCAACAGCTTCCTCATGCTATCTGGGTATCAGTGAGTCATACAGTGTCAGAAACCACATAATCGGGTCTATTAGATATCACTGAGCAGCTGCACCTGTTAGCACCATGTGGACTAGTGGGGTATAAGCTTCCATTGCTTCTAAGCTACATTAGCCTCGTAGCTCCAGTGCTAAAACCAAAGAAGCAAACTTCAGACCTCAAACACGGCTTGGCTGATCAACCACATGTACTGTAAGAGGAAGCGTACTTTAACAGCAGCCAAGTGAACAGAAATACTAATGACAACACAGCACATCTGTTCCACATCTGTCCCACAGAAACATCCTGACTCTGCTGAACACGTTTGATCTGCCAGAAGGAAGCATCATTGAGAGTAACTACAGCTTGGCTCTGGATAAGCTTAATGCCACTTCACCAGAGATCATCAACGGTCTAAAGCTACAGACGTGCGACTTGAACACCTTCCTCAGTGAGGTACATTCTGGATCAGTGATCCACTTATTCTCTGGCCACTTTATTAGAAACGCCTACCTTGTGCTTCTACACACTGGCCACTTTATTAGAAACACACCTTGTGCTTCCACTCACTGACCACTTTATTAGAAACACTTACCTTGTGCTTCGACTCACTGGCCATTTTATTGGGCACACCTACCTTGTGCTTCTACACACTGGCCACTTTATTAGAAACACCTACCTTGTACTTCCACTCACTGACCACTTTATTAGAAACACCCACCTTGTGCTTCCACTCACTGGCCACTTTATTAGAAACACCTACCTTGTGCTTCTACACGCTGGCCTTTTTATTAGAAACACCTACCTTGTACTTCTACACAAGAGCAGCTATTTGGTGAGAAACTGAGCATTGATGAAGGTTCCAGGGGATGGCTAACACAAACATCGATAGATGCGCTATTGTCTTTAACTGTACACCAGCAAGTTGGAGCTGCAAGGAGGTGTTTCTGTGGCCAAGGAGTGAAAAGGAGTGGCCAAGGAGTGAAAAGTGTGCATGACCTGGAGATCTAGCTGCTCTCAAAAGCTGTAATTATACCTAAAGCTTTCACCATACTTCTACAACCAGGGTGTGGAGGGTACCGGCCTGGCCTTCATCGTCTTCACTGAGGCCATCACCAAGATGCCCCTGGCTCCACTGTGGTCCGTCCTTTTCTTTGTCATGCTCTTCTGCCTTGGCTTGTCCTCCATGTTTGGAAACATTGAAGGAGTGCTGGTTCCCCTGCAGGACCTGAAGGTCTTCCCCAAGAGCTGGTCCAAAGAAGCCATCTCAGGTACTGCATTCAGGTTCTCTCAAAGAGGCCAGCTTATGTTTGGGATTACTAAATGATGACCACTCTGAAACTGGCAAATGATATACCACATGGTTTAGGTTGATTATGATTAGATTGATGAATGATTCGGTACATCATCTCACACTTCACCACAACTCAAACTGTTATGGTAGACAACAGAGAGTTTGGGGATCTGCCCTGAGCGACTACACGCAGTTTGGTGGCTGTAGGTTATATAGGGTTTGACTGGGGGTGAAAATGAATGGGAGTTCTTGGGGAGGAACGCGAGATGAATAAACGACACATAGAGGAGTGCAGGTCAGTATGGCTATGGATTACAGTTTGGGGATCTGCCCTGAGTGAGTACATGCAGTTTGGTGGCTGAAAGTTAAATGAGACAGTAGGGTTTGAATGGGGCTGAAAATGAATGGGAGTCTATGGGAGGAAAAAAAGACAAACAGACGAGTGCGAGTCGGACCAACAATGAAATTGTACTAGGGGGTCTGCCCTGAGATAGTGTACGGTTGAGCAGAAGTACAGTAGATGGGCGTGTACTACCCCATTCATTCTTAATGGGAAAAAATTCAGGATTTAAGTACTTTTTTAGGAAAACCGTACACCAGATCAAAAAGCTGTATACAAGCACAACATTCCCGATAAGACTGATTATTCCGGAGTTGGAACAGCGTCAAAAAAAGATATAACAGTTTGACAGTGTGTCAAAGATCTCTGTGTATGGTGGTGCAGAGATCTACTAAAATTAGCATGCTAACCAGCTAGTTCTGGCCAAACCTGTCTCGTAATGGCACTTTGTACCTGAAGAGGCGATAGTGAATCTCTGTAGTGTTGTAGGAGTGAAATCAGTCCAACATGAGAGGATGAAGAAGTAGAGCTGATGCCCCGACGGCATATTCTAACCTCTTATCAGTCATGTTGAAGGTGCTGTTCCAGGTTAGATCATTTAAGGAGAGGTAGCCAATGAAAGGAGCAGTAAACACAACAAAGGCTGAAGCTCTTGGCGAATGACCGCCACCACTGCCGCTCACAGCAAGAAACCCTGTTTGGTAGCAAACAAAAAGGAAGTGATATACATAGAAACAGAAGAAGAGTTAACACTGGTGCTGCTTTCCACCACTGGAGAGGCTCCTGGAGAGGAAAGGAAGGAAGTTTGATGCTGTACTGTTTCTTCTGTAGACCAGTTGGTGAATGAGGCCCATTGTCTTTTTGTGTTTTCACAGGGGTCACCTGTCTGCTGTGCTGCTGCATTGGGTTGATATTTGTTCAGGGGTCAGGGAACTACTGGCTGGCGCTCTTTGACAGCTTCGCTGGCTCCATCCCGCTCCTCATTATAGGCTTCTGTGAGATGGTTGGAGTGGTGTATGTTTATGGGATGGACAGGTAGGTCATATACAGTATTAAAGTCAACCTGACACCAAAAACCTTTCCTTTCATTTGTGTTCCTGGTCATATTAAGTTCCATTCATCATATCATGTCACTTGTCAGGATAGAAAGACCCTCTTGTAATGCTCACTCTTGACAGGTTCAACGATGACCTGGTCTTCATGATTGGCCACAAACCCAACATCTTCTGGCAGGCCACCTGGAGAGTCATCAGCCCCCTCATCATGCTGGTCATCTTCCTCTTCTATTTTGTCACCACCATCTCCAAGGAGCTCTTCTATATCGCCTGGGACCCTGAATCGGTGAGATTTTACCCATGATGCCTCAGGTCTCCCACCTTCCTTCCTAACATCTACCTTCCAGCAGAATTCTGTTCCAACCCAGATTAGGGTTTAAGATAATGGTAGATTAAAGGATGGTGGATCTCCAGGAGGAGGGTTGGTGACCACTGGTCTAAAATATTCTGTGGTTTATGGAAATAATCATTGAGTCCAACACCACAAGAGCTCATTTCAGGAGCTGTGGAGAACATAAGTTAGGTCTCATATGTAGCCCTAGAGTAAGTATGAGTAGAGTAAGACCCCACAGTCTTTGCCCCCTACAAAGACAATGCTTGATAAATGTCCATATGATGTGCAGCTGTAGCACTGGTACATGGATCAGAAAGTTACACCTGTTTCCATGAGTACAGTACTCCCATTTCCATGGTTACACTACACCTGTCTCTATAGTTACCTTACTCCCATTTCCATGGTTATGCTACACCTAATTCAATGGTTTATGAATGTGTTTCTAAGATTAAACTACACCTATTTACGTGGTTACACTATGTCCATCACCATGGTTACACTAGCCTGATTTCCATGGTTACAGTACACCCATTTCTATGGTTACACTACACGCATCTCCATGGTTACACTTCACCCATCTCTGTGGTTATTCTACCCCATCTCCATGATTACTCTACACCCCTTTACATGGTTATGCTACACTTATTTCAGTGGTTCCATTAATGTGTTTCTAAGACATGGTTACCCCACTTACATTTCCATGGTTACACTACCCCCATTTCCATGGTTACACTACAAGCGTCTCCATGGTTACACTTAATCCATCTCTATGGTTGCTCTACCCCCATCTCCATGGTTACTCTACACCCATTTCCATGGTTACATTACACCCATTTAAACCTACTGCCATGTTTATTCTACACCTAGTTCCATGGTTACACTTCACCCATCTCTATGGTTACACTACAAGCATCTTCATGGTTACACGTCACCCATCTCTATGGTTACGCCACTCCCATCTCCATGGTTACTCTACACATATTTCCATGGTTACACTACACCCATCTACATGATTACATTACACACATTTACACACCATGGTTCTGTTGCACTAGAGGTTTGTGCAGGACTGATTTAACCCCGCCCCCAGTCCTGTATGAGGGTAAACGACATCCACTATTTGACACTCACAAATAAATCACAACTGAAAGTGACTGCCGTTTGTCAGACCTGGCTTTAGCGGGTTTAACTGTGATGTACTGGCCTTTATTGACTGTCCACAGCTGAGGCCGACTGACTGACTAAAGGCTCCTCCATTTCTGTGTAATGCTGTTTCCCCTTTATCTCAATTATACATGCAAATCGTATTGTGTGGTTATTATCGCTATTAAATAAATTATTTATTAATATACAGGATCTTTCTACATGTATATATTTCACCATATATATACCTCTAACCTACTGTCACATTACAGGCATGTCCATGGTTATTGTATTGATATGACATTTGAGAAGACATGCCCGCTTACTGGTTAAATGCTATAATGATGAAAATGATGGCGCAAAAACGATAGTCTGAAATATTCAAAACACTGGCGTTAACATTGACGGAAGCTGGTGCTGTACAGAACAACGTTCCCTCTGCACTTTTTCTTGGCAAGTTAATGGTCAGTGAAGAACCGTTATGTGGACGGTACTCTAAAGCACTCTGCTGATCTCTCTGTGTTGCAGGAGAAATTTCCGACCCTGGAGCAGAAGCCGTATCCTGCATGGATCTACGTAATAATCTTCATCCTGGCTGGAATCCCGAGTCTCTCTGTTCCTGGTGTCGCCGTTTTCCGAGCTATAAGAAAACGCTTCTGTTGAATCTGAAGCTAGTGCTTAAGTGCACCTCCAGGAACTGGAGGAAAAGACTGATGAAAGCCAAGAGATATTTTTATTTAACATTATTTTTCTTTATGTAACATTTATGTAGGCTATTATAACTTTTCCTTATTGACTCTTATTTGATAACCCTCAGTTCCCTTTGCATTAAACTTTGCATTAATATTTAAATGAACACACTGTTGCTACTTTTCCACTTCATCACTGTCCTCCATCATTTGCCGCACCTGTGTCTTGTCTGTCTCATGCCTATACTGTGTATACATAGTCCCTCGTTGTCGAAATGGCCCTGTTGATCGTAACTGAGTAGAAATGTGGAATATTGGCTTTCCAGCAAGCTATTAAAATGGTTTCCAGGCCATATAGTGGCATAACCGCTATGAAGAATTTCAGATAGACACAATATTAGGCTTAAAAGAGGTCAATAGTCTGTGAGGAAGCGAGGTCATGGTGTTTCAAAGATCCAACTGAATTTCCTTTCATTTGCATTTGCACTGAATATGCATCGCTAAAAGCTCACATAGCAAATACATATACATGCAGGTCTAAGTAGACATACACTCATCATCGAAAGAATAGCAGGACCCAGAAGGAATCAGCCGACAGGAATGTAACTTGGTGTGTAGGTTTGACATCATGAGACATGAGAATGATTCAAGTTTCACGCTCGGCTGCACATGTGACGTAAGCAAGGACGGACCTTATCACTGTACCTGACTGACCCAACAGCCACGCAAGCAAGGTTTGTTGGTTCAGTTGAAGTTTAAAGTGCATTGTGGTTAATGAGCCCCTCCCCTGGCCACGATAGATAGATAGATAGATAGATAGATAGATAGATAGATAAATAGATAGATACTCAGATAGATAGATAGAGATAGATAGATAGATAGATAGATAGATAGATAGATAGATAGATAGA
Source organism: Semaprochilodus insignis (assembly GCA_034552555.1). Classification (NCBI taxonomy): domain Eukaryota; kingdom Metazoa; phylum Chordata; class Actinopteri; order Characiformes; family Prochilodontidae; genus Semaprochilodus; species Semaprochilodus insignis. Next base: position 8,988,022 of record CM067479.1, on the reverse strand, counting down.
TAGATAGATAGATAGATAGACAGACAGGGAGACAGACAGATAAAGAGATACTCAGATACAAAGATAGATAGATGATAGATAGATAGATACACAGACAGACAGATGAAGAGATGGATAGATAGATAGATAGATAAAACACAGCACACACACAAGCCCACATCATGATGCTACCTCCACCATGCTGAGCAGCTGGATGTTGATCTTTGTATCTTCTGTTGTTGCAGAACCGTACAGGCTTCTAGTCTAATCTAGTCTAATCTAGTCCTCCTGTTTCAGAGGTCTACCAATGGTTTGCATCCTGTGGTGAACCCTCTGTATTTATTCTGGTGCAGTCTTCCATTGATTGTTGTCTGTGACGCAGATACGCAGACCTCCTGGCCAACCACTGTTAATGTTTGTGGTCACATTGGAAACACTTGTTCTGTTGTCTACAGCAGTTGTTCTCTGTGGTCTTCTGAGCTCACCAGTCCTTTCTTTAGTCTTAAAGGTGAATTGTTATACCTCTGTTCCACACAGTTCAACACAGTTCTCTGGGGTCTTAAAGGGAACCTATTATGCTTAATTAAAAACATAATCATTTTATTTTTTGGGTGTCTACTAGAATAGATTTCCATTTTTCAGTTTTCCCAAAACCCACTATTCTTCTTAAACTTCTCATGGCTATGGGTCTTTATTCTGTAGTTATTGGTCTGTATTCAGTAGCCACTGGTCTTTATTCTGTAGCCACGGGTATTTAATCTGTAGCCACAGGTCTTCAATCTGTAGCCACAGGTCTTTAATCTGTAGTCACGGGTCTTTAATCTGTAGCCACAGGTCTTTAATCTGTAGTCAAGGGTCTTTAATCTGTAGCCACAGGTCTTTATTCTGTAGCCACAGTCTTGTCTGTCTCATGCCTATACTGTGTATACATAGTCCCTCGTTGTCGAAATGGCCCTGTTGATCGTAACTGAGTAGAAATGTGGAATATTGGCTTTCCAGCAAGCTATTAAAATGGTTTCCAGGCCATATAGTGGCATAACCGCTATGAAGAATTTCAGATAGACACAATATTAGGCTTAAAAGAGGTCAATAGTCTGTGAGGAAGTGAGGTCATGGTGTTTCAAAGATCCAACTGAATTTCCTTTCATTTGCATTTGCACTGAATATGCATCGCTAAAAGCTCACATAGCAAATACATATACATGCAGGTCTAAGTAGACATACACTCATCATCGAAAGAATAGCAGCACCCAGAAGGAATCAGCCGACAGGAATGTAACTTGGTGTGTAGGTTTGACATCATGAGACATGAGAATGATTCAAGTTTCACGCTCGGCTGCACATGTGACGTAAGCAAGGACGGACCTTATCACAGATCTTTATTCTGTAGCCACAGGTCTTTAATCTGTAGCCATGGGTCTTTAATCTGTAGCCACAGGTCTTTATTCTGTAGCCATGGGCCATGGGTCTTTAATCTGTAGCCACAGGCCTTTAATATGTAGTTACTGGTCTTTATTCAGTAGTTATAGGACTTTATTCAGTAGTTATGGGTCTTTATCCAGTAGTCACTGGTCTTTAATCTGTAGCCACGGGTCTTTATTCTGTAGCCAGAGGTCTTTAATCTGAAGCCACAGGTGTTTATCCTGTAGCCATGGATCTTTATTCTGTAGCCACAGGTCTTTAATCTGTAGCAAAAGGTCTTTAATCTGTAGCCACAGGTCTTTATTCTGTAGCCATGGGTCTTTAATCTGCAGCCACGGATCTTTAATCAGTAGCCAAGGGTCTTTATTCTGTAGGCACGGATCTTTATTCTGTAGTCACAGGTCTTTAATCTGTAGTCATAGGTCTTTGTTTTGTAGTCACGGGTCTTTATTCTGTAGCCACAAGTTTTTAATCTGTGGTCATGGGTATTTAATCTGTAGCCCCGGGTCTTTAATCTCATCATGGGTCTTTATTCTGCAGTCACAGGTCTTTAGTCTGTAGCCACAGGTTTTTAAACTGTATTCACAGGTATTTAATCTGTAGCCATGGGTCTTTATTCTGTAGCCACGGGTCTTTAATCTGCAGCCACGGATCTTTAATCAGTAGCCACGGGTCTTTATTCTGTAGGCGCGGATCTTTATTCTGTAGTTACAGGTCTTTAATCTGTAGTCATAGGTCTTTGTTTTGTAGTCACGGGTCTTTAATCTGTAGCCACAGTTCTTTAATCTGTAATCCTGGATCTTGATTTTGTAGTCACATGTCTTTAGTTTGTAGCCACAAGTTTTTAAACTGTAGTCACAGGTATTTAATCTGTAGCCATGGGTCTTTAATCTGTAGTTACTGGTTTGTAATCTGTTGTCACAGGTCTTTAATCTGTAGCCATGGATCTTTAATCTGAAGCCACCGGTCTTAAATCTGTAGCCAAGGTTCTTTAATCTGTATCCACAGGTCTTTAATCTCTAGTTACTGGTTTTTAATCTGTAGCCACAGGTCTTTAATCTCTAGTTACTGGTTTTTAATCTGTAGTCACAGGTCTTTAATCTGTAAACATGGGTCTTTAATCTGTAGGCATGGATCTTTAATCTATAGCCATGGATCTTTAATCTGTAGCCACAGGTCTTTAATCTGTAGCTACTGGTTTGTAATCTGTAATCACAGGTCTTTAATCTGTAGCCACCGATCTTTAATCTGTAGCTACTGTTTTTTAATCTGTAGTCACAGGTCTTTAATCTGTAGTCACAGGTCTTTAAACTGTAGTCACAGGTCTTTAATCTGTAGTCATGGTCTTTAATCTGTAGCCACAGGTCTTTAATCTGTAGCCAAGGATCTTTAATCTGTAGCCACAGGTCTTTAATCTGTAGCCAAGGATCTTTAATGTGTAGCCATGGATCTTTAATCTGTAGCTACTGGTTTTTAATCTGTATTCACAGGTGTTTAATATGTAGCCACGGGTCTTTAATCTGTAGCCACGAGTCTTTATTCTCTAGTCACAGGTCTTTAATCTGCAGCCACAAGTCTTTATTCTCTAGTCACAGGTCTTTAATCTGTAGCCACTCGTCTTTAATCTCTAGTCACAGGTCTTTAATCTGTAGCCACTCGTCTTTAATCTGCAGCTAGGTCTGTAGCAGGTCTTTAATCTGCAGTCACAGGTCTTTAATCTGTAGCTACTGGTCTTTAATCTGTAGCTACTGGTCTTTAATCTGTAGCTACAGGTCTTTAATCTGTAGCTACGGGTCTTTAATTTGTAGTAACGGGTCTTTAAACTGTAGCCACTATTTCCGGAACTGTATAGGCCTTTTCAGTTGTGTTCTTTTGGCAAACTCTAATATAGCCTTCCTGTTTTTGACGCCTACAAGTGCTTTACATCCTGTGGTGAACCCGCTGATGAAGCCTGCTCTTGATTGTGTGGAGGTATGTCTGAGCATATGTGCTGCAGTACATTAGCAGGACCACCACTCCCCCACCAACCCCCGCCAGTTCATATAAAACTAACCTGGCCATCCCACAGAAGAGGTTCTGGCTGTGCCCCAGGCCTCAAAGCTGAAAGTCCAAACCTCCAAACATTTCTGGATCTAAAAGAACCATACACCGAGAGCAGGGGAAGGATGTGCACAGTTACCATCCGCCTGAATCTAAAGTCACGACAATGAGTGAGCAATTAACCTGTGGATGAGATGCAGCTGCCTTAAACAAACAAATCAATGGCAGTGACTGACAGCAGTCTGACCTTCCTGGTGGCTCCAGCTGAAAGGAGTCTCACTGCCTCTACATCACAATGTGAGTTTGTGCACCTAGATAAAGAACCCCTAAAGCTCCTCCTCTACGCTCTAACAGAAAACCACAGAAGATATCAGGGTGAGGATCAGAGACGGCTTTCTGCGCAGAGAGCAACATGACTGAAAAGACGGATGTGTCTGTGAAAGGTGTAGATCCGAACCAAGGCCCAGATGAAGCTGCCAAGGCCGAGGAGAGGCCCAAATGGGACAACAAAGTCCAGTACCTGCTCACGTGCATTGGATTTGCGGTCGGTCTGGGGAACGTGTGGCGCTTTCCCTTTTTGTGCCAGGTATATGGAGGAGGTACGTTCGTTCATGCTTTATTACGCCGGGGCGATGAAGTCGGTGTTGGTGCACAATGACACAAGCTTTATTTTTGAGTTTCAGTTTCTCTGCCTCAACTACAAATGCAAAGTTTGCAGGTAATTAACAAAGACAGCATATTAGATTATGCAAATTAATATAGCATTAATATTGTATCTACAGTCAGTGTCCATGTGATCAGCTCCACTGATCATATATGGGCACTCTGTAGTTGTACAGTTCCAGACTGTAGTCCATCTGTTTCTCTGTATACTTTATTACCCTGTCCTTCAATGGTCAGGACCCCCACAGGACCACCACAGAGCAGGTACTATGTGGGTGGTGGATCATTCTCAGCACTGCAGTGACACTGACGTGGTGGGGGTGTGTTAGTGTGTGTTGTGCTGGTGTGAGTGGATCAGACACAGCAGTGCTGCTGGAGTGTTTAAACACAATGGTGCAAGGAAGCTGTGGCTTGTAAACTGTGTTTGCGTACAGTACATCATTACGTTCTTAGTAAAACCACAAAGACAGACGTAAATGTCAAGCACATACGTCTCATACCGAGTCGATTAGCACATGGGCTCCACAATGCAATGATAGGACAGTGACAGTGTTTTCTAGGTGTAAATAAGTTACCTAGAACACACTTGTACACAGCTTAAAACACAATACTGTCTACTGAATGGAATATACCGGAAAATATGAATGAAACTATATAAAGTGTATATAAAAAACTAATTCTAGGTTCTTTCAAACCCTTTCCCATCATAGTGAATGAAGTGAATAATACAATTCACATAATTTATTATACTATACAGTATATATATCATTTAGGATATATAATAATATATGTATATTTATGCTGGCACACAAGGCACATTAGGTTGACAAGTAAAACAGAATCTAGTATGGAGAAAAATATGGCTTGAATGGAAGTCATGTTTTCACATGAACAGCTTGTAATGTAGACTAAATATAGAATATATATGTGTGTGTGTGTGTGGTTGTGTTTTATATATATGCTCGGCAGAGGTAAAAGTTAGCTCAGAGGCTTTACCTCAGAGAAGCTGAGGGAGGTCGGCTGATAGATTAGAACACAAACTAAAGAACAGTACATACAGTACATACAGAAGTGAACCGTAACATATAACAAATACAGTATGAAACAATGTATGAACAGCACATACAGTACTTACAGTAATGAACAGCACATACAGTACTCACAGTAATGAACAGTACATACAGTACTCACAGTAATGAACAGCGCATACAGTACTCACAGTAATGAACAGTACATACAGGACTCACAGTAATGAACGGCACATACAGTACTCACAGTAATGAACAGTACATACAGGACTCACAGTAATGAACAGCACATACAGTACTCACAGTAATGAACAGTACATACAGGACTCACAGTAATGAACAGTACATACAGTACTCACAGTAATGAACGGCACATACAGTACTCATAGTAATGAACGGCACATACAGTACTCATAGTAATGAACAGTACATACAGTACTCACAGTAATGAACAGTACATACAGTACTCACAGTAATGAACGGCACATACAGTACTCATAGTAATGAACGGCACATACAGTACTCACATTAATGAACAGTACATACAGGATTCACAGTGATGAACAGCACATACAGTACTCACAGTAATGAACAGTACATACAGTACTCACAGAAATGAACAGTACATACAGTACTCACAGTAATGAACAGTACATACAGTACTCACAGTAATGAACGACATGTACACGACAGTAATGAACAGTACATACAGTACTCACAGTCATGAATGGCACATACCGCACTTACAGTAATGAACGGTACATACAGTACCCTCAGTAATGAACGGCATGTACACGACAGTAATGAACAGTACATACAGGACTCACAACAATGAACAGTACATACCGTACTCACAGTAATGAACAGTACATACTCACAGTACTCACAGTAATGAACAGTACATACTCACAGTACTCACAGTAATGAACAGTACATGCAGAACTCACAGTACTGAACATTACATACAGTAATCACAGTAATGAACAGCACATTCCGAGTATGAATTGCAGTGAATAATAATAAACAGTACATACCATACTTACAGTACAAATAACAAATAGTCTTTTCTGATGTTCAGTTAGAGCCTATAGCCAATCCGTTGATGTACAGCTCATGCTAGCCACCATCTAGCCCTAATCAATGGTGAGTTTCTGACCACAGAGCCATTCCCTACCTACTCAAAACTGCTTGAGGGCTTTGAAACCATTGTCCATTTTAAAACGACTGAATTTCTCTGGGGTATTAATTTGTTCTGCTGGAGTGAGAGAATAACTCAGCTCATAATGTTCTGCATCATTTGGGGTTAAAGATAAGCTCAGTGAGGTGACACATCACAGAGAACGTCAGTAAAGAGAACATCCAGCTTACACAGTGACAGTACGCTGGGAAACTGCTAACTCTGAGTGACTGATGCAGATCTACACAAGTAAAGCTGCCGATTCACCATGATGCCACAGCCATCCACAGGTCTACAGGATCACAACTGTCCTCAAACAACAGTAAACACAACGATGGCTGAAGCTCTGAGTGAGCGACCACATTGGTGCTGCTTTCCACCACTGGAGACGCTCCTGGAAAGAAAAGGGAGGAGGTTTGCTGCTGTACTCGGGATGTTTCTTCTAGACTGGTACAGAGTGAAGAGGGAGGAAGAGGGACTGTGCATTTCCTTGTTTCCTACGACAGAGAGATGGACACCACAACTTCCCGGTGATATGTTGCACCACGCTGTATCATCTTATAAACTGCCCATTTGGCACACACTGAAAACTGAAAATTAATATCTTTATTCATTTCAAGATTTTTTTTTTCATTTTCTAAACTAGTAATCTTACAAGCACCTGTAAGTTATACTCCAGACTGCACAGGGCACAGCACTGCCAACAAACATGTGGGTGACATGTCACCAGCTGTTTCTCGCTGTGTTGGGTCCCACCACCTCCACATTCAGGTCGAAGACCAGCGCATATATGCACTTTCACATACCCACCTGCCCCAGTTCTGAAGCCTTCATCTTTTACAGGACCTCAAACCACATACTGCACTGTCAGCTGATGCCTTTTCTCAGTGAGGAGGCTATTTATACTCCTGAACACTGATGCTCCTGGACATACAGCTCGAAGAGAAACCTTTAACTAGTAGCTTTACACTCTGATCCAGCACCCCTAGCTGGCATAACAGAATTAGCAGTTAGCGTCCTAGCATGTTGCGCTCCAAGCATGTTGTGCTGTTACATTAACAGCAGCTTGATAAGATGTGGCGGCGCTCCATACATCACTGGAGGAAGCATGTGCTAGCCTTTACCCAAACAAACAAACAAACAAACAAACAAACAAACAAACAAACAAACAAACAGTGTTGTCAAAATCCATTTAGCATCTCCTCCATCTCCTCCTTCTTCTTTCCCTCCATTTTCTTCTTCTTTTTTCTTCTTCTTCTTTTTCTTCTTCTTCTTCTTATTCTCCATCTCTCCTTCTTCTCCTCCTCTTCCTACTTCTTCTCATTCTTCTTCTCCCCCTCCATTCCCTCCTTCATCTTCTCCTCTTCCTTCTTCTTTTTCTTCATTCCCTCCTCCTCTTCCTCTTTTCTTCCATCTCTCCTTATTCTCCATCTTCTTCTCCTCCTCCTCCATCCCCCCTCCTCCTTTTTCTTCTGTTTACATTTTCTTCACTTTCTTTGCCTTGTTCTTTTTCCCATGTCCTTTCTCCTCTTCCTCCTCTACTTGTCATCATTCTTCTTCTGCTCCTCGTCCCTCTTTTTCTCCTTTAACTTGTCTCTTCTTCTCCTTCTTGTCTTCTCGTTTTCTCTTCTTCTGCCTCTTCTTTCATTCTTTTTCTTATCATCATCTTCTTACTTTTCTTCTTCTTCTACTTTCTAATATTCTTCATCACCCCACAAACAAACAAACAAACAAACAAACAAACAGTGTTGTTCAAAGCCACAGGATAACCACACTGTAAAAACACTCAATAAATATTTCCTAAAATAACCATATTTCATAAACAAGCTCTGTGTGCAAAGCTGAAAGAGGTGCGGTAAAGAGCAGACCCGTTTATGACCCTGTATATATGGCATTTATCACCTTTTTAGAAGGATGCCATAGACCAGTGGTGCCCCATCAGGGGTGTAAAGGTTGTAGTTGTAGTTAGCTGTGGTTTCTCTTAGAGCTGTAGGTCTGAATGTATGTCTTCAGAACTGGGCCAGGTGCATGTGGGTATTTGTGCTGGTCTTTGACCTGAACCTGCTTCTATTTATATCACTTCTTTCGTTTGCTGCCGAACGTGGTTTCTTGCCGAGAGCTTCAGCCATTGTTGTGTTTACTGCTCCTTTCATTGACTACCTGTTCTTCAACGATCTAACCAAGAGCAGCACCTTCAACATGATTGACAAGAGGTTAGAATACGCTGTTGGGGTTATTTATGTTCGTTCCTCTTGCCTGTTCAAACTGTCCGGAGTTGTCCACAGCGCCCCCTAGTGGCTTTATTAGTCTCTGCTTCGGAATGTGGACCTTAGAACTAGATCTGCAAAAGAAATGTCTGTCCAGGTACTGCGCCGGACGGAGGACTGAGAGTTGAAACTCTCCAGCCTAAAACCGGACGTGTGGCCACCCTAGTCAGGCCTAAGCTCGACTAACTGAGTCAAGAATATATGGGGCTTTCAAAAATCTGAATTCCCGTTCCACCTTAAATGGTGCACCAGTCTAACGATGTCAGTTCAATGCACAGTAGCATTAGCTTACATGTAGCAATGTAGAAAACTCTTTCAGACTCAGACTTCCTTATATGGGCATACGAACAATAGCACATGCTACAGGATGACAACATGTCTGCAGTGGTCCATTATACGGCAAGTAGGCAAAATAACGGAAACACCACATGAAATATTCATGCTTATTGGCCGTATTATCATAAACACCTCCCATATACGTGAACCATAGCTCATCTGTAGTAGCCCCCTCGACTCCATCCACAGGGCACCATAGGACCACCACTGGGCCAATATCATTTGGGTGGCAACTGATGCTGTATCTACGGAAGGTGTTTCTGGTACAACGGCCAACCATTATGGGTATCTCATGTGCCGTTTCCAGTATTTTGCCCACACCCTTGTATAAGCAGTAGAAGTACTGTATATTCCCCAGCTGGTTCTAATTTACATATCATGGCTTTATCCGTATACTGAGGTGCTCTGTTTGTATCCAGGTGCTTTCCTGATCCCGTACCTCGTAGCGCTGGTGTTTGAAGGCTTGCCGCTGCTTCACATGGAGCTGGCCATTGGGCAGAGGCTCCGCATGGGCAGTATCGGCGTGTGGACCTCAATCTCACCTTACCTAGGGGGAGTAGGTGGGTGCTTGATGAATTCACATTATGTATGCCCTTTTTGAGTGTTTGGGCATTAATATTCTCTCACTACAATACCCAGCATGCATCAGCCAAAAGCGCCATACAACCACGGGGACGTTAAGTCTGGCGTAACTAGCCATTTGCGGGGCCAAACATGCTCGCAGACCCCCAAAACAAATGACAGTAACATAAGTTGTAAACCTTTCTGAGGGTTTAAAAGAGTCTATATTCTTTCCCCTCCAATTCGCTTGCTAACATGTCCGGGTCTGAGGCTCTACTGAGCCGCCTGAGGTTCTGTCTTCCCAGCAGGCCGCTGTTCTGTGTTCCTTGTTGTTGTTTGAGTCGATAAAACTACTCAGTTATCGTTCTAGCTCTTTCCTTGTGATGTGAACGAGAAGAGAAGATGTCTGTAGTTGATAAGCTGAGTTACAGTTCTTACACCAAAGAGGGAAAACAACAGTGCCAGTGGACTCTGGCTAGCTAGCAAACCTAGCTAACCTAGCTAACTTTAGCACTCACTGGCTAAATCCACACAGGCCATTTGCAGATCCCCCTGATATAGTCTCTGTGTTTAGGGTGTTTCTGTGAACCCACATGTGCTGGTTGTCAGCTGCTTTTATGTGCTGCTTAGCTAGCTAGCCGTCTTCGTCAGCTCCTCTGAGGCTCTGTTTTTCTTTCCCTGTGCTGAGAAAGAGAAGAGGAGATGATGAGTTACAGTTCTTAAACCAATAAGGGAAAACTAAGTTTGGTGCACTCAGTGAACTCTAGCTAGCTAGCTAACCTAGCTAACGTTAACACCCACTGGCTAAATCCACACAGGCCATTTGCGGATCTCCTTGACCAAGCTATGTGTTTTATAGGGTGTTCTTGCTTTGAACCCGCATCTTCATGTTCTGGTTGTTAACTGTTTTTATGTGCTGCTCAGCTAAAGCAAAGATAGCCAGCCTTAGCTAGGTAGCTAGCCTTAGCTCCAGCTGAGCTAATAAAGCTAACTAGCTAGCTAGCTGACTTGTTTGACTGACAACTGAAACACAAAGATGTGGGTTCATAGCAAGAAACACCCTATAAAAACCACAGACTATGTCAAGGAGATCTGGGTGGAATAAGCCAGTGAGTGCTAGGGTTAGCTAGGTGAGCTATCTAGCTAACATTAGAACCCACTGCTGCCAACTGCAGACTCTCCTCTTCTCTTTCTCTCCACAAGAAAATGGCTAGAATGTTAACCAAGGAGTTTTTTGGACTCACAATGAGAACCTTAGCCATAGTAGAGGCTAGAAACCGGAAGTGAAGGTCGATACATCAGGGCTTAAGAAGCAGATTGGGAACCTTTTGGATAATGATAAAGTGATCCACTCACAACAAACACCACTATTTGAAAACCATAACACCACAATCCACCCTAAAGCAGTGATCCAATAGGTCTTCCCACCTTCGACACGCACCATCAGAAGGGGATCTCCTTAGTTAGACAGAAGATCTCCCTCTCAGGACTGCTGCAGCACGGCAGTAGGATGTGAGTAAGCAGGCTCTCAGCTGATGCATCAGTGATTACGTTGCTTGGACCGGCCAGACTGCCCCTTTAAAACACGACCAGTCCAGTGGAAACTGCCCTCCACAGTTACTGGACTGCCTGAATGATCTCTCTCGTCTTGTGTGTGCAGGTCTGGCTTCTTTGATGGTGTCTTTTTTGGTGGGTCTGTTTTACAACACTATACTGGCCTGGATTCTGTGGTACTTCTTCCATTCGTTCCAAAACCCACTGCCCTGGGCGTACTGCCCACAGACCAACCACACAGGTGAGTCTCCACCTGCAGCACAACAGGAGATCCACTCAGGTCTGCAAAACAATGGTACCAGGTGAAGCGATCTTAAACCTGGAGGCTATATCTAATGTCTGTCATGATAAGACTGTAATAAGACTGTTATAAGACTGTTATAAGATTATTATAATATTAGTGAAGTTGTTTCTGGACATTGTAGGTGATCCCAGTAGATTAGATGATCTCTCTACATTGGTAGATCATTTTGGTTGCTGTATGGACTACTGCTTACTGCTTAATGACCTGCAGACCGTACTGAACTCAGCCATGACTAGTCAAAAGGTTTCTTCTTCTTTCTTGTTCTCCACCCCTCCTTTTCCTTCCCCTTCTTCCTCTTCTTTTTCTTTTTCTCCACCCCTCCTTTTCCTTCTCCTTCTTCGTCTTTGTTTTCTTTTTCTTCCGTTTCTTCAACTTCTTCTTCGTCTTCTGCTTGTTGTTCTCCTCCATCTCTTCTTCTCCATCTCCTACTTCTTTGTTCNATAATAATAATACATAATACTGTAAGGCAGATATGTGATGTGGGCCCTTTAAACATGCGTTAGCATTACCAAAGGTGCATACGTGCAGCCAACCAGAAGAAATAATTCAAGGTTGTTTTCACAGAAACAATTGTGAGCGGGATGCTCTACTAGTCGGATGCATCAACAGCGTGACGTCGATCTACGCGTCCATACCCATTTTCTCCATCCTGGGGTTTAAAGCACTGTCCAACTTTAATGAATGCATAGACAAGTAAGTATTGCACAACACCCTCCACATGGACGCCATATCTTTGAAAGTGAAACCATCTTAACCTGCCCATTACGGACAGATCTACTGAATCGGGACTCGTCACTGAAGATGACCTGCTGCCATTCTGAGTCACTCCATGACAGTCTGGCACGACACCATTGCAGTCTTTGGTGACGTTGACGTGGTGTTAAGGATGCATGTAGTCTTTGTGCTTTGTGCAGCTGTCTGCCAATGGTGCTGGCACTAACAGGATGACTCGTGGAGGGCATCTCTGATTGCTGAACGTCCTCAATTGTGGCTGGTGGGTCACTCCGTGCATGACGGACATTCTGTTCCTTCGCTCTATCCATGGTTCGTGTAGGTTTCCCAGATCCCTCTTGTCGCTGGTGCGTGCCTTCTTCTATCCACTGCCGCCAATGCGACCCCGGTAGCACTTCACTTTACAGAACGATAATAATAGGTAATGATATGGTAATTTTATGGTCACAAATTGTATTTAATCATTAATTAAATGTCAATTTCCTAGTTGTTGCTAAATAATAAATCAGAAATTGTAGTGAGTGGTAACAAGGCCTCAAGAATGACCTGTTTATTTTATAGTTCTTTATGTATAATAAGTGAGCAATTGTAATAAGGCAGTACTGTAATGGAATAGATGTACCTCATTTGTTCCTGGGTAACAATACGTGTTTATAGGTGGCCCTACATGTGAAGCACAAGACCATGTTGAACTGATGTTCTGACCTGATGGGACGTGCAGTAAGTAAGAAAGAAGATATAAGGAAATCAGTGAGTTTGTATTTTACGGCTCTAATACCGTATAGTTTCACTGTAATTACTGCCTGTAACTCACATTGTGTCTGACCATCTAAATACATACCAGCTAAGAAATAAGTGAATTAGGATTTTACAGGTAATTCCAGCAAAACTACGTCACTGATTTTGGGTTAATAACTAACATTATTTATTATATACATGTACTCAATTATTATTCTCTCTTATTATTCAATAAGAACTATAAAATAAGTGGGTCGTTTAGGTAAATAAAACTTGTTACCTCTTTTTTTTATCATTTTATTACTAAATACTGATACACTGACTATCTTTTCATTTATTAATGACTAGAAGATGTGAATATAATATTTAGGAAAGTGTTTGTGACCATTGTGTTTCAATAACATTACTGCCTTATTACCACTATAATTCTCACTTATTATACATAAAGAACTATAAAATAAGCAGGTCATTTTTAGGTAAGTACAACTTGTTACCATTATTTTACCGTTTCATAACAGCCTTGTTACCACTCACTACAATTTCTGATTTATTATTTAGTAATAACTAGGAAACTGACATGTAATTAATGATTAAGTACAATGTGTTACCATAAAATTACCATATTATTACCTACTTATTACCACTCTGTAAAGTAAAGGGCTACCGCGACCTCTCTCCAGCTCTTCCAACTACTGGAATTGCTTTTGAACTGTTCTCCATGGCAGACTTCACTTGCAACGGATGCTACCAACACAACAGGCAGAACTGAAAGCACACACAACAGGACCACCTAATATAGTCAGTCAGGTACAGTGATAAGGCCCGTCCTTGCTTACATCACATGTGTGGCTGAGCGTGAAACTTGAATCATTGTCATGTCTCACGATGTCAAACCTACCCACCAAGTTTCATTCCTGTGGGTTCTGGGTGCAGCTATGTTTTCGATGATGAGTGTACTTCAATGATCTTTTTGTCTTACAGAAACCGTAAGCTGTTGATGGACACGTTTGACATTCCTGATTGGAATATAACAACGGAAAACTATCATTCAGTGCTGTCATATCTTAATTCTACAAAACCATACGAGGTGGCGGATCTCAGTCTGAAGACGTGTGACCTCCAAGCTTTACTTGACAAGGTAATCACAGCAGAGATTCAGGCAATAATCCATCAATTGTTCAAAATTCCTGCATAATTAAACTGTTATGGTGTGAGCAAAGTTGTTCAATGCCATGGAACGCTTTGTTCTAGAGAAGCTTGCCAAGTAAGAATAGTTCACAGTGGTGGTGAATGGAACCAGACGTCCACCTCTAAAAGCTCAACCCTCACAGAAAGTTATTACATGAGATGGTTATGAATACACTGCCTGATGTCTGAGATGCTGTTTATGATAGTTTTGGCCTTATACACCATTCATGGTGGAGGGATACATGTTGCAGGCTGTTATGAGACAAAAAGTAGTCCCCATAGAAAATGTATTGTTTCCAAGTTTTTCAGGTTTTACCATCATCAACATTCCCATATAAACACTCGTGTAGGACACGTGTAGGTTCTCTGGTGGTTTAGATTGTAAATAAAGTGTCTATATGTGTGTTGTAGACATGGAGACCCCTGGTTCCCATCACCATCTGAGTCTCTGCTTCCCCTAAAGCTGAGCTCAGGAAATGCTTTTCTAGTTAGAAGCACATTGTGTGAATACATATTAGCTTCAGTTCCACCTACACACCCGACTGCTCTTGCTGGGTGTGCTGTAGTAAACCTCCTCATGTCTCTCAGAGCGCCTCGGGCACAGGGTTGGCCTTCATCGTTTTCACGGAGGCGGTGACAAAAATGCCCGGATCACAGGTTTGGGCCATCCTCTTCTTCATCATGCTCTTCAGCCTGGGCCTCTCTTCCATGTTTGGGAATCTGGAGGGCGTCCTGACCCCCCTGTTGGACCTCCATGTGGTGCCCAAGTGTATCCCTAAGGAGATTTTCACAGGTAACCGGATGTGACAATAACAGACTGATACACTTCTCTGAGATAAATAGATATCAGACAGTAGATATCCAAGCAGACAGACAGACAGACAAACAGACAGACAGTAGATAGCCAAACAGATAGACAGACAGACAGGATGAATAGACAAACAGTAGATAACCAGACAAACAGACAGACAGACAGACAGATAGATGAACAGACAGACAGACAGACAGACAGATAGATGAACAGACAGACAGTTGATATCCAGAGAGACAGACAAACCAAAAGACAGACAGACAGATAGATAGATAGACAGAAAAACAGGCAGTAGATAAATAAACAGACAGACAGAGCAAAAGAGATAGATAGACACTGACAGAGAGATAGATAGACAGAGGGACAGACAGGCAGTAGATAGATAGACATACAGACTTACAGACAGATAGATAGACAGACAGACAGAGAGATAGACAGACAGAGAGACAGATATATAGACAGACAGACAGACAGTATATAGCCAAACAGATAGACTGACAGACAGACAGCTGCACTAGATGTATGAGTTCAGGGTTGTCAGGTGCAGACTGCACAGTGAAGGTGAAGAGGTCACGTTTGTTGACAGTGTATTTGCTCTATAGGTCTGATTTGCTTGGTCTCCTTCTTGGTGGCCCTCATCTTCACCCTGGGCTCGGGAAACTACTGGCTGGAGATCTTTAATAACTACGTGGGTTCCCTGCCTCTGCTGGTCATCGCCTTCTTCGAGATTACAGCCGTCATCTACATCTACGGAGCTGAGAAGTGCATCCTTTCAGAACCTCCTTTCAGAACCTCTATTGCTGCAGTCCATTCTGCCCAGGGTTTACCTGCTTACTGAACATCAGACATTTCTATGTGTTTTTCGTGTTCAGGTTCAACAACGATGTCGAGTGGATGACAGGACACAGGCCCAATCTGTACTGGCAGGCCACATGGAGAGTCATCAGTCCGGCGATGTTGCTGGTGGTCTTCCTGGCCTATGTGGTGGTGCAGGCCCAGAAGATGCCCATGTATGATGCATGGAACCCGGACTATGTAAGAAACTCAAGCACCTTAAGGACAGGAGTAATGAATTAAGCATATGCATAGCTTCATTCAGGAACCTCTTTCACCCCCAACTCCAAACGTACTAGATCAGACCAGGAATGCTCAGTGTCTGAAGTTCTTCATGAGCTATTCTTCCTTGCTAGTCACATAGGGTTTTACCCAACTTGGCCTCATGCCTAAGAACATCCTTTCCCGTGATGAAATCGCAGACTCTCATGGCTTATTGCTTTATTGTCCTCTATTTATGCTTATCTGTTTTAGCAACAGTGTTCAACACTTTAATAACTCTAAGAAAAGGTTTGGGGGATGATTGCGGCTACTTGATGAAACTACATCATGAATGTATTCAATTTTGACTTAAAAACACTGTATCAGATTTTTCCTGCACTTCAAAAAATGGTATCTGGGCAAGTACAACGATCTTACATCTAGTTTACTTATCTTCATTTTCTATTTCGAGATTGTTGTAAGATCTTTGGAAGCTCATTTATCTTATTATTACTTTAATTAAGCCAAATTTTCGCTTCAGTTCAGTTCATTTCATCTTTATTATCATTATACCAATACAGGGTTGTACAGTATAATGACACACCGTAAGGCTACTTCTCCAGTGCAGATATATATATATATGTGTGTGTGTGTGTGTTGTAGTCATGTTCTGGTAGTCCTGTGAGCTAGTGGAGCCCAGTGTGTATGGGCTAGGGTGATCAGGACTAGATCAGTACAGTCTATAGTGTTGTAGTCATGTTCTGGTGGTCCAGTGGGCTAGTGGAGCCCAGTGTGTATGGGCTGGGGTGATCAAGGCTAGATCAGTACAGTCTATAGTGTTGTAGTCATGTTCTGGTAGTCCTGTGAGCTAGTGGAGCCCAGTGTGTATGGGCTGGGGTGAACAGGACTAGATCAGTACAGTCTATAGTGTTGTAGTCATGTTCTGGTGGTCCAGTGGACTAGTGGAGCCCAGTGTGTATGGGCTGGGGTGATCAGGACTAGATCAGTACAGTCTATAGTGTTGTAGACATGTTCTGGTAGTCCAGTGGACTAGTGGAGCCCAGTGTGTATGGGCTGGGGTGATCAGGACTAGATCAGTAACAGTCTATATTGTTGTAGTCATTTTCTCACTATATTAGCAGATATTTGGCCTGTTTTAAGCCAATTTCTTAAAATATGGAAAATTATATGAGAGAGATGGTAGACAGTTATAGGAAACATCTAATTGAGGTTATTTCTGCCAGTTGGGGGAGTTATTAGAGTTACTAGTTATTAGACCAATGTTGATATGTTCATATTTCCCAATAAAGAACCAAATATTTAATGGGGGTGTCCTAATTTTTCCACATGACTGTGTATGTAAATCTATTGTTCTTTTGTGACATCACAAAAACAATGGATTCCGAACAGGCTAAGTTTCCGGACTGTAAGGACCGGCGAGTGAATGGCACATTTTGGCATATTGTCCTCTTGACCTCAGTGCGAGGTGAACAATTTATGAATGAGGCATGTAGTTAGCCTCATGCTCACTGCTAAAGCTACCATTATTTCTTAGCTACATAAAGCCTTTAGCTCCATTGCTAATGCTAGCTGAGCAGCTTTTCAATTCATGTGCTGTATATGTTGCAGGTGAATTTCCCCATCCCTGAATCGCTGACGTATCCGGGCTGGGTCTACGCCATCTGCATTCTCCTGGCTGCTGTTCCTTGCTTTCTCATTCCGCTCGGAGCACTCTATCAGCTCTTTCGATTCTTGCAGAAACGCATGGCGGAGACACGTACCAAAACCCCCTATGATAACGAAGGATATGTGGTGGAGACCTAGAGATGTAAACGCTTTAAAAGATATAGTAATAAATTAAGCATATATACAGTCGAGTCACATTATTATGACCACTTCCTCATGAAGCTCATGAAGGAAGTCACATTTTCGTGGCATTCTCTGGGCCCCACTCATCCATGTGGAAGCCACTCTCTCAACCGATCTGGGTATGAATCCATCCTTGCAGATCATGTGCACCCATATATGCTGATTGTCCTCCCTGGGGCGGATGGGATCTTCCAGCAAGACAATGGCACATGTCACACAGCTAGAAATGTCCGACACTGGTTGGAAGAGCATGACCAAGACGTCCAAATACTACCCTGGCCCTCTAATTCCGCAGACCTGAATCCAACTGAGCATCTGTGGGACCACCTCTATCATCGTGTTCGCTCTATGGATCCTCCTCCACGCACCCTCCAGTAGCTGTGGGATGCACTGCAGTCAGCATGGCTCCAGATATCTGTGACAACCTACCAGGACCTTATTGAGTCACTCCCTTGCTGCACACGGCGGTTACTTTGGATATTAGCTGGTGGTCATAATAATGTGACTGTCAACTGTGTACAAAATCATCATGTATAGGGTACGTTTTTAAAATGATCCTTTTGGTTTCGTTTAAAGTGAACTTGAAAGATTAAATTCATTCAAGTTTAATTTTTAAATAAAATAAGCTTTATTCAAAAGATGAATGGTTTGTTGTCATCACGCATCACACGTCCAGAAGGCCTGGTGTCACTCCATCTCCAACCCTACCGCACAATCTGCAGGAACTGTGTGAGGATATTCAAGCTGCATGGGATGGATTATCACAGGACACCATTAGGAACCTCTACAACTCCATGCCTAGACATCTGGCATGTTGGGTTAGCAAACACGGTGGCCCGACGCCATACTGAGAGACACTACTTCTGTATGTGTATCAATAAATATTGATCATATCAGTCTAAATTTATCATCATTTATTGTTCCTGGTAATCTTTATCTTCCTTCCCAACAGCACTGCAGTCCCACACCTCCTTCTGGAAACATGTTGTATGGATTTTGGTTAGTGTTATGATGGTTTTTGCATGTTCAACCATTAGTTTATAGAGTCTATAGGTATAGAGTCACTCAAAGTTAAATGTCTTTGGTCTAAAGGTCAGTTACAAGTCCCATGTGTTTCCAGCTCTGATTGACTCCATCGTTAACAGTGGGCTTCGTTCCTTTCTGATGTAGTATAGCAGCATTACAGTGTGGATCTTTCTGTCATGTGGAGACTCATCATGAACGGTTGGTGTACAGTTTTGATGGTGGAGGTTCTTTCTGTAATGCGTGTTGCTGCGATACGCACACTCACAGTTTGTTGGACACACTGATCAATATTTGGTCTGTAAACAAATGTATTCCAGTGTTGCTTACCAGCTGATATCACATCGCAGCATCACTGTTTGGTCTTGATACAGGCTACAAAATCTGTCTGATGTCTGAGATGCCATTTTATGATGGTTCCGTGCATGTTGGACAATCCTTTGGTTCTCCCTCTTTCCGTGGTTCATGTAGGTGTCCCAGATCCTTCATGTCGCAGGTGCGTGCCTTCTTTTATCTACTGCTGCCAACAGCATGCTATGGTAGTATCCGCATGACCGGTATGACGCGCAATACATCGATAAGACCATCCCACTTCCTGGATCCCTAACAGAATGGAAACACGTCACATGCACGGCCGAGCGTGAAACTTGAATCATTGGCATGTCTCACAATGTCAAACGTTCCCACCAAGTTTCATTCCTGTCGGTTGATCAGTTGCTCCTTCTGGGTGCAGCTATTATCTCAATGATGAGTGCTTGTAGTGTGAGTGGCTTGAGACCATGGGCATAGCCAAGAGAGGGCTGGGGGTGGCCAGTTCCACCCAAGCATGGCTCATGGCCAACACAGTTATGCAAAGTGATCAATCAAGCAATAAATCAATTTATCATCAATAAAGTGCTGGGGATCACATGACTTGACCCGGTGATACAGTAGGTTTTGGCTGTTGTTAAAACTGTGCGTAATAAGAGAACAGTTATTTTATTAATGTAGTAATATAAACACAAAAGAACGATATTAAACACTAATTGCTTTCATTTTTTTGTCCCCCGGTAGTTTGCAAAAAGGCTGGGTCCAACCTGGACACCCCCCTCCAAACACCCCCTGCCCTTGAGGAAAATCAAGATAGGAAAATATAAGGTTATGATTTATGAATATAGCTTAATCCCAGTTATGGTCGGTCATGCCCATGGTTTTTGGTCCAGTCCCTCTATCCAGACTTTCTGGAGGGACATTGCAGTAATTACTCCAGGAGTCATGGGTTTATTATCAGTACAGCATTCACATCCCTCTATCCTGGTCATATCCCTGATGGCCTAAGTGAAGATGATACTCACCTCCTAAAGATGTTCTGGGCTGCCTGTAAGAAAGCCGTTATTAAATATGGGCTCCAGTAAAATCCCCCTACTGTTGACCTCTTCATTCATACTGTTAAACTACTACAGCTTGTAGAACAGATGACTTACTCCATACGGCTCTGGAAAGACCTACTGTATATATATATATATATATATATATATGTATATATATCGCATGACCATTACTTCTTTTTTATTTTATTGTATTTTCTTTCATAATTAGTTTTGTATAGGCGAAAAATGACCATTTTATATATATATAGATAGATAGATAGATAGATAGATAGATAGCGTAAATGTGAAAAATGCTTACAAATAAAGAGTTTAAAAAAACCCGTAATAATACAGAGTCATCTCAGTAACATAATACAGTAATATAATACAATAACATAAAACAATAACATAATACAGTATTATCCGGCCTGTTGGTGCACGTTTGGGTGCTGAATGCAAAACTGACTGACTGACTGAATGAATGAATGCATGAATGAGTAGCTGATAAGAGTCTATTGAAACACCATCTATTTACCATGTACCTGGATGTTTGGATAGCACAGTGCCGTGCTGAGTCCCTCCCAGGAGCCCATTGTTCTGCAGGTTTACTCCTGTCTAAGAGAGATTAGGAGTGATGAGGATAATACCCATTAGACATAAGCCACGGCAAATAATCAAGCGCTGTATGAAATGTTGTGAGTTAACACCTTCAGTGTTTCCATCATCCAAAATTCAACTCAGTGGTTCCATCTTCTGTAAATGTGCAGCTCGTAAAGGACCCGGATCCTACACTGTTCCCTATAAGGTCCACTTATAACGTTATGCTGGAAACTTTTTCCGAGAAGCACCTTCAATGGTGCTGCGGTTATATTGATATACTGTTGCCTGTGGTGTCATATTAACTGCTACACCATTTAAGGTGGAATGGGAAAGCTGAATGTCAAAAAAGAAGCTGAATGTCAGCACCTGGAATGTAAATTCTGCACTATTTAGGGTGGAACGGGATATTCAAACAAGACGCTGGCGAATAAGAAGCTGAATGTCAGCACCAGAATGTAACTGCTGCACCATTTAAGGTGGAATGTGGAAATCTGAGCTGGCGAATAAGAAGCTGATTTCAGCCTTGTGGTTTTAATGCTGGCAGTATTTCTGATTAAGGAGATTTCAGTCAGTGCTATAGCACCACCAAATTCAAACTGCTGCTTCAGTCTAGAGTTTGTCCGTTCTGGGCTACTGTAGAAACATGGCGGTGGCTGCCTCCGTTAGAAGACGAGCCCCTTCTATGTAGACATGAAGGCTCATTCTGTGCTAACAAAGACACATAGTTTTGCATATTATATTCCATTTCTAATAATAGATCCCGCCCCTTACATTTTACACACTGCTCCTTTAAACAAGCTGTATTCTTCAGCACATTTACATTTTTGGCAGTTTGGCCCCACCCATTCTGAAGTTACGTGTGGTGTTTCAGGCTGGACTACTTTTCAAAAGAAGCACAATTTAGGGCAGCCAGTCAGAATTCAGCTCATTTGCATATATCACCCTTTAAAGGCCCAGTAACAGAAACACCCTGCTTGGTTCTAAGGGTTAAAGAGAGGCGGCTGTTATGTCATAAAACGTGTTCAGCGGTGCTGTAATTGGACCTCAGTGTAGAGATAGAGAGAGATAACGTCACCCGAGTGACATGGTGGTCTTTTTTTTGCCCTCCTCTGTGGGGGTTGTCAGTGACATTGTCCCTGGGTTGTCACGTGCTGTGGAACATGCTGGCTTCGTTGGGGCTGCTTTTGTCCCCGCGGTGGCCCGTTCTGCTTTTCTGGCACTTTCATACAATGGTGCCCGTGTACACTGTTATGTTACCAAGCTTACTCTCACTACGGCGGCTGCACTCCAGGCCTGCGGTCAAGCATCCCGGCCCAGAGCACATGGCACAGGACATCACGGCCTCGGGACGTGGCTAAGGGACTCAAGAACAGGAAGATCAAGCAGTAACCAGAAGGTAAACACCACTGTATGGACTGCTGCTGCTGAGTCGTGGAGGTTTTGAGCTTTTCTATGCAGGTGTTTGCTGATTTGCTCAATGACATATTCCTTGTTCAGTAGGTCAGATGTAAACAAATAGGTAGTGGACTATGAAACACTGGTAGAGAAACTGGCTCCGATTTCCTTACAGTGGTGGTGGTGATGGGAACTAGGGTCTTCACACATATAGACACACATCCATACAACACACATATAGACACTTTATTGACTATCCAAACCTGCCAGTGAAGCTATACGTGTCTTCTGAGTGTTCTATGGAATGTTGATGATGGGAAAATCTGGAAAACCTGGAAATAATATGTTTTCTTTGGGGACTACTTTTTACCTCACAGCATCCTCCTGCAGCATGTATCCTTCCACCATGAATGGAGTGTCTCAGACATCAGGCAGTGTATTCATAACCATCTCATGTAGTAACTTTCTGCGAGGGAGCTTTTAGAGGGGGACGTCTGGTTCCAGCGGTTTAATTACGGAGAAATTTGGGAATTTTGCTGGAATTCTGCTTTAAAGTCTCTTAATCAGTATAGTGCTGATTAAGTTAAGCTCCATGTTTAACATGCTAAACTGATCTGTAGGCCAAAATGAGCAGTTACATATAGACCATGAACTCACGTCGTCTAGTGGATGAACAGGGTGTCTTTACTGAGTTTAAGGTCACCGGCTTATTTTAAACCAGACATGGTTTCTCTGTTTCCTGCAGAATGTCTTTGAGAGCAGACGCAGCTCAGTGCGGCGGCGTGGTGGTGGAGTACGAGAACGATGCCATCAGGGCACGAGAACGGAAAAAAAGGAGTATACCAGGTAAACAGCTACAGCCACACCTGGACAAGGCAACCACCAGTGGGTCCAACGAACAAGGTCTGCTGAAAAGCCTAAATTCACCCAGCTGACCCCTCACTTACTCCAAACGTAGTCAATCAGCCACAATGTGTTGGGTGACTGAAGTTAGCTTCTTTAGTTTTAGCCCAGTGAACATTATACCCCACCTTTTAGCATGCTGCTAACCGCACATGTAGTTGTTCCTTCATGTCTAATAGACTTAATTATGTGGTATCTGACACTGGACACATTGGATGTGCCTCAACTGTGGACTTAATACTAATACTAACAAGTGTTTGAGCATGTAGTATGTGTAGTGTACTTACATGTCACCCAGTTGAGTATACTCAAAAATCCACAATGCATGTTTAGAACCAGTCGACTTTTGAGACCAGCACTGATATTAACTATTACCAAAAAAGTATAATGAAAGTTAATTTAATACAGTAAACTTAAGTAAACTGAAGTATATTTCCCAAGTATAATGTAGTAAGTATATTATTATCAGTGTACTTGTAAGTTTGTAATACCTAGTAGGACTAAATTGATTTTAGTCTATGGAAGTTCACTTTAAGTATATTTTTAGCTGTAAGTGTAATAAACTTTACTACAACATTACCTTTTTTTAGTTTAATTTTGTACTGAAACTATACTAACACTAAACCTATAGATATACTGTCCTTTACTAGTTATATACTTTTAACAAACCTTTTAGTTTATGAAAGTTCTTATAAAAAGTTCACTTTACATATATTTTAGCTGTAAGAGTAGTAAACTTTTAGTGCACAGCTACTTTACATCAAACTTCTTAATTTGTACTGCAGCTATACAAAAACTAAACCTATATGTATATTGTTTGTTTACTAGTTATATACTTTTATCAATTTTTTTTTTATCACACTTTTTATGAAAGTTCTTATAAAAAGTTCACTTTAAGTACAATTTTAGCTGTAAGTGTAGTAAACTTTACCACAACTACTATACATCTACGTTTTATTTTGTATTGAAATTATACTAAAACTAAACCTATAGATATACTGTTTGTTTTCTAGTTATATACCTTTATCAAGTTTATGAAAGTTCTTATAAAACGTTCACTTTAAGTATAATTTTAGCTGTAAATTTAACTTACAGGACACAACTACTTTACATCTAGGTTTTATTTTGTACTGAAATTATACTAAAAGTAAACATACATACATACATACATAATATATATATATATTATAAGCTTACTAGTTTTTTTGGTTTATGAAAGTTCACATTTGTGTATACTCCCAGTAAACTACTAGTTTTACACTGAACTTACACTTGTAGGTTCAAGTGAACTAAACATAAAAGTTTACTACCTATACTGTGTATTGTTTTTGCACTTCAAAGTACATGACTAGGTTTCAGTTTAGGTCTTATTTTTATACTTTAATATAACTTTTATATACTTTAACTGGCCTTTAACTGTACTTTAAGTAGACTTATGATGGTATGCATGGTCAACCATGTCAAGTGACCAGCTAAACACTAGACTAGCATAAAACAAGCTTAGACCAGGGTGAGCATAACTAAAAACACTAGCGGCCATCTTGAAAACTGAGTTGTGTTCATTGTTCATTATTCATTTGAGATAATTAAGCTTGTGATAACTTTAGGCCTCTGCATGTGGATGGATCACGTAGCAGTTACAGCGCAAAGTACCGTGAACATGTTGCTAAAAATCACCTACAGTTACTTTCAGCATAATTGATCATATTAGCAAACTCCTTACAAACTCGCTGAAAGATGAGGTAACACTAATGTTAGCTGCGGAAAACAAACCATTAGCTCGCATTTGTCTGTTTATCTAAAAGACTGATTGGTGAATTTTAAGCCACATGTTATCTACCACGGCTTCCCGTAGACTTGACATGGCTTTGATTTAATGTTTTTAAATGCTGAGGAAGTGAAGCTGAACCTTAAGGGGTGTGGCTAGCACCATGTTACCGGGTTTATAAATAAACCTCCATTAGCTACATTAACCTCGTAGCTCCATTGCTAAAACCAAAGAAGCAAATTTCAGACACCAAACATGTCTTTATTTATCTGTACTCTGTAGTTTTTTGCTGGACTTGTATGTGGAAGGAACTGCACAAAATGTACAAAATTATATTAGCATGTAGTATTTCTGTAGAAGTAGCATTAACATTTAGTTGAAGTAGCATTTCTGTAGAAGTAGCATTAGCATCAGGTAAAAAGTAGCATTAGCATTCTACAGACGTAGCATTAGTATTCTGTAGAAGTACCGTTAGCATTCTGTAGATAGCATTAGCATTCTATAGAAGCAGTATTTCTGTAAAAGTAGCATTAGCATTCTTTAGAAGTGGCATTTCTGTAGATGTTGCATTAGTGTCCTGTGAATGTAGCATTAACATTCTGCAGAAGTAGCATTAGCCTTCTTTAGAAGTAACATTTATGTAGCTGTAGCATCAACATCTTGTAGAAGTTGCATTAGCATTCTGTAGCATTAGCATACTGTACCAGTAGCAGTAGCATTCTGTAGCAGTAGCATACTGAAATGACAGATGAATTAGTTCCATGGGAAAAGGAGAATCTACAGTATACACAGAAATACTTCCTTATCTATGCTGACAGCTCAGATATCTTCTCCGTCTCTCAGGATCTGCCCTCTTCTACCTCAAGGGCCCCAAGTTCCTCATCTACGTCAGTGGAGCCTTGTCAATGTGGGTAAGAAGCCTCTCAGTACTGAAATGTGAGCCTTGATTCAGCAAACAGGTAGTATTGCTGGTGTATGATAAAGGAGTAGTCCCATTAATAATGTTTCTGCTTAAGTAAACGGTTAAATGCACAGTACCTTCGTTCCTTCCGAGCGTACCTTCTCGGATTTCTCTGCAGTGGTGGTGATAGGAACCAGACATCAGAAGAGCAGAATGGCTCGAAAGGCCCACTTCTGTGGGAAGGCTATTTATTTGTCCATTCCCTCACAGTGGAGGAGTACATGCTGGTCACTGCCAGGCAAAACCGTGCATAGATTTGCCATATTTTAAAGCGGCATTCCACCAGTTTTCCAACACTCCTGTATAATCCAGTGTTTGAGATGTAAACAGAGTGATTGAGAGTGGGTTTGGTATGAAATGGTCCAGAAGTTCTTTACAGTGGTGGTGATGGCAACCAGGGATCTCCATAATGTCTACAACACACATATATACACTTTATATACTATCTAAACCACCAGTGAACCTACATGTGTCTTCTAAGAGTTATATGGAATGTTGATTATGGGAAAACCTGGAAAACCTGGAAATAACACGTTTTACTGGGGGCTATTTTGTACGCTCTGCATGTATCCCTCCACCATCCATGGAAATTAAAGCCCAAGTGTTCTCAAAACTATAAAACAACATACAAAACAACATTCACCACTGCTGTGAAGGGTTCATTCATCGGAACCCTCCGGGATGCCCCTCAAACCTATTCCGGACAACTTGAGTCTGATGGCATGGTTCATTATCCTGCTGGAATATCCCATCATGGTGGGGGTACATGAAGTCCATGAAGGGCTGCAAATGGTCACCAAGCAGTGACACGTAACGGGTACCGGTCAATGACATGTTTAGGTGGACCAATGGACTCAACCCATGCCATGAGAACAGACCCCACACCAATATGGAACCACCACCGGCCTGCACAGTGCCTTGTTGACAAATGGAGGTCCATGGCTTCATGGGATCTGTGCCACCCACCATCAGCCTGAAACAACTGGTACCGTGACTCATCTCTAGGGTTAAGTTAGCGATCTCACGAGCCCAGGTGATGCGCTGTGTGTGTCTGGTGTGGTGGTGTTAACACTCGGGCACTTGGGGGGGTCTTCCGCTCCCTCTTTCACCACCACTGTGAAGAGTTCTGGCTCAGTAAGTTTCTCTAGAACGGAACGTTTCACACCAAACTTGCTCTGAGTGACTCTGTTTACATCTCATCCGCTTAGTGATGCAGAAGTTCACAGACATCTCGAACAGTGACTTCCTGTTTCTGTTGGCAGGGTGACCGTATGTGGCACTTTGCCATTTCCGTTTTCCTGATTGAGCTGTACGGACGTAACTTACTGCTGACCGCCATCTTCGGGCTGGTGGTGGCCGGCTCTGTTCTTTTACTGGGCGCTCTGATTGGAGACTGGGTGGACCGAAACCCGAGAAACAAAGGTACCTGGATCAGCGATTTGCTTGAGGGTGTGGTGAGAAATCCTCTTACTGAATCTCTCATTAAAGTACAGGCACCCTAATCTCTATCTGCTGTCTCTGTAGTGTACGGCTGATTACCATAGACCTGTGTTTCTTAACCCTGATTCAACTTACCAGCTCACTAACAAGCCCCTTCAGAGTTGCATGGGGGGTGTTAAAGCAGGGAATCCACTAACATGTCCAGGGCAGGGTGCCTCCAGGATAGGGTGGCCACCCCAAAAAGGAGGACATCCCACCCCAAAAGGAGGACATCATAAAGAGGGATGGGGGTCGGGCACAATACTGGAACAGAATTAAAATCATAACCTATATAACACATACATGATGCTTTACT
>CM067479.1:8918040-8935669 GCA_034552555.1 Semaprochilodus insignis | reverse complement strand
CTGGATGTAGGCCACATCAATGTTCAGACACTCTTGCACCAAAGAATTGGTCAGTTGGTCCAGATTTGGTGGATGCCTTCCCTGGCACAATTCTGAGGACAATTCCCTGTAGCCTGGGATTTTAGCCACTGCTGGTAGACCCGTATGACCGTACTCTTCCATACACCTGCAGATTCAGGTACTTCCTTCACACTATGGTCCAAATGCAGCACGCCCAAATGCAGTCACTCCTTATATCCAATCATTAACATCTGCTTTGGAGCCATTTTCCACACATGGAACGAGACATTCACTGCACTGTATCACCTCTTCCCAATCTATGGATCCCGTCACTCACACCCCGCAGGGATTTATAGCTCCATCATCCTCATGCAGCGCCATCTGCAGGAGCCTGAAGTTACTACCCCCTTAAACACGCATGGGGACTCATTTTTTGTCCAGTGAGCTTATTTGCAATACAGTCAATACAAAGTGATTAAAAACTGTATCGTAGATGTTCCATAAATTAATGTTCTGGTTTAATCATGCTGACGTTAGAAATGAAAGATGCCGATTATTTGATGTATTTAGGTTGGAAACCTTGTTAACTTCAAAACCACAGGTTTGTACTGAATTGAGTATATTGCAGTTAACCTATGGAGTAAACGGTAACGCTGACTCTCAGCTAAATTGTTCATAAATGATCAGTACAGGAAACAAAGTTCCTGTTTTTTATTCATGGCAGAGATGTGTAAAATATATTAACCAGGTTCATATAGTTTTACCCCTAGTTAGCAGTAAGCGAAAATGTGTTAGGTGGTGTCCTGCTGTCCCCTACATTAATTTAATTGTTATTAAATATAATCGGTGTCCAAAGAAAACCATGATTTGTCTATTTTTAGTTGCGTTTTTATGTTGAATTTTATTTTTATATGTTATTTGTACACTGAGGCTGCTCTTTACATTCTGTGAACATTTCACGAATGGACCAATAGAAATGCTCCAACATGGATTGAATTGAATCATCTTTACATTAACTTGTTTTAAAAGCGAAGAGGTTTTTTCTGCCCTCTCCTGTGAAGTTGCCATTTCTTGGACTTTGACAGTATACAGGTATTTCAGGGTAAATCCACAGGGTAAACATCCCAGACTCACCCTCCCACATCAGCCTCGTAAGTTTGGGTAGTGAGTCATCATGCAACAAGAAACGAGTCATTGTGCAGCAGAAGACGGCATGCAAGAATTTAGACTCTCGTCTTCTTTCGTTTTGGCGTTATCGATGCTTTCTTTTAAAAGTGGGCGTGTGCTTAATTTTTGCCTTGAAATGAGTGATATAGGGAAAACAGTGAATATGATGATGATGATGATGATGAGTTTGATGTGTTTGCACACAGTCGCAGATAATTAACTATTTGTTTCGCTAAAAGACTTGACAGTGACCCCCATCTTGGGGACGGCAGTGGTGCATGATGTACACAAGCCATGTAGCTGAGTTAATGTAGAGATCCCCCAAGGTAAACTACTCCTCCAGTGTCAGTTCCTCCCTTTAGGCCTCCACTGGAGTAACAGTACTAAAGTATGTACCTTCAAATGTACTTCAAAAGTATGGAGAGTAACAGGAGCATGATTTATTATGGCTCTAATGTCCTGTTATCATTTCTGGAACAAGACTCTTAATCAGCTCAGTGTAGGTGAAGAGACTCTAGTGTCTCTCAGTCCACCAGTCTTTAATAGAAGCTCATTAATTAGTCTGACACTGATGATCATCAGCACAGAACACTGAAGGAGAACAGGTTCCATTAGCTAGAACTATAATATAACTTTTTGCAAACAAGTAAAGTTTCAGTTAAAGATTTATTTACAACTTAGTTACAAGTTTAAATTTAATAAAAACTTGCTTTAAACAGATCCACACATGGGTTTCCTTTGCTGTACTGTATCTGTAGTTCTCTGTTCATAAACATAAATCAGCCAAACACATGTACTATAACAGGAAATAGAGTTTATATAAAGACACTCGCCAGTCACACGTACATGTGTGCATATTTCTATATTGTGTCTGTTTACCCATAAAGTCAGGACCAGTCTGTTTGATCTGTTCACTGAGGCTTTGATGTGTGATTGTCAGTCAGTGTTTGCATTAACCCCATCCTGCTTTACCTGCCTCCCTCCAGGTGGTACTTGATGTAGTCCAGGCCTGAAATGGACATTTCCATGGATGTTAAGAATCCAGGAAAAACTTATTTTGTTTTGACACGTTACAGTTTTAAGCACATAAGCTGAAAGGAAGAACAGATTTCTCTGATTAGTGGAGTAAACAGTGAGATATTAGACCCTGAAATGAAGTAAAAGGACCCCCAGAATGGAAATACTTCAGTAAAGACACACACACACACACACACACACACAAACACAAACACTAGGGGGCAGTGAGCACACTTGCCTAGAACTGATGGGCAGCCTGATCCAGTTATGGGATAGGTACCTTATTGATCAAGGGCACTTCAGTCATGTCCTGTCAGTTCTGGGAATCGGAACCGGTGACCCTCCAGTCACAAGTCTGGCTCTCCGACCCCCAGCCTCGCAACTGCCCATCAGGAACCTGTGCATTAGCCAGGAGTCTTACCTGAGTGTTCCGCACTGCAGGCAGGAGTTCTAACTCTGAACCACCAATGATGAGCTGTTCTGGCTATAAACACAAGTTTGTGTCAGGGGAGAGTCTAAACGCAGTCCCCAAATACCAGAAATTATGCAGTCAAGATTCCCACATTTGAGGAATTCTCAAGGGTCAGCACATCTGCAGATCTAAGGCTAAGCTTCGCCCTGGAGGGAACCACCTTCCTGATCTGGGGATCGCCTCTGCCAATTGGTTTTATGTACATGCATAAAACATGTTTTATGGTTGTTCAGCTTATTTTATTAAATGCACCACATGAAAGCATGTGTAATGCTGGGCAAGCCAACCAGACACTTGCGGATATCTAAGAAGGTTTGGGGTTTGTTCCCAAAAGGACAATCCAGAAGAGCAAGTCGAAAGACCAGGCCAGGTCAAAACCATCAGAACCAATACTAGAAACATGGGGAAGACGGACGGCAAAAGCGAGAGACAGGCTAGGGTCAAAACCAGGGGAGCAAACAGTCCAAACAAACAAAGTACAAATCAGCAGTCAAAAAGAGATGAAGGTGATGAATATTTCAGCTCTTGATTGATCCCAGTTTAACTCTGAACACTGCTCTATGTTCCAGTGGAGAGGCAGGTGGCGTTCGAAGACTCTGGAGCTCTGTACCAGTTCTCCTTCGAGGAGTGTGAGGCTCACAGCTGTGAGTTCAGAAATCAGAGCCAGTGGCAGAATGCAGTGAGCCTGCTCTTACAGTTGGTCCCCCACACGCAGATCCGCATGGAGACCCGTAAACCGTGAGTATAAAAACAAAGGCTGTATTCGTTATGGCATACTACATACTTCTCACGTACTTAATCTGCCTAATTGTAGTATGTAGTATGTGACCACACTGAAGATCTGTAATGCACTGGAGATACCCGGAGGGTGTTCTACTCCAGTCATAGTGTACTGTATACCCTCATGCACCGCGGCCTCACCAGCTCTCAGCCTGCTTCAGCCAGAGAAAATGGCGGCGGGTAACACTGGGGAGCTAAACGCAGCCCACTCGGAGTATAAATGTGGGTGTAGTGATTGTAGTGGGGTATGTTTTCATCAGAATGAGCCTCAGAAAGTTAAAATATACAGGTCTGAAGATTAATAAAAGATGAACTCGCTTTAGAGGATCAGTTTTAGAGTGAAATAGCCGAGGGGAGCTAACAGCTAGGCTAAACGTATTTCAGGTGAACTGAGCAGCGTTAGCAGCAGCTAACTCTAAACAGTGGATACAGTAATAACAGCTCTGAGGTAAATGTGAGGTAACTGGTCATGTGACTGTATTAGTATACTACACTGTAGGTCAGAACTTGTTACTGTACTGTATACTACACACAGGGGGCGTATACAGTATGCAGTACATACTACTGTAGTCTGCAGTGTGTGGTATAGTAGTGGGCCATTTTGAATACAGCCTATAGAGTGCTTTACCAACCGCTCTTAATATGCAGATATTTAAAGAGGAACTTTCCAGGAACCTGTTTCCTGTAACCAGCCAGTATTAATCTAAGACCGTCTGTCCTTTCATCAGTCTGTGGGTGAGTGAGTGTCTGAGTGTGATAAGGCCTGTCTGTCTGTTTCTGTTACTGATTCCTCTGTCTCTAATCAGATATATGCATCCATCATGTGCTACATCACTACATCCTACAGTATACAGTTTCAGTTTCCCATAATCGCAGGTCCAGGATCGGTTTCCAGCTCATAATTGGGTTTTAAGAAGCAGTTATGGACATTTAGGATAATGTGCTGAAGCATGGAGATCATTTAAGCTCCATGTTTGATAGGGACATTAACCCAGAGTGCAGTTCCATCACTCACCAGCAGGTGTCTACATGATGTAAGGTGATGTGGTGAGGGCAGGTCTGTTTGAGTGTATCTGTACTGAGTGTCCAGGGTATTGCCTTGTAGATAACTCATGACAGATTAACCCCAGTCTTTTGTCCTCAGTAGTATCAGGTACATGTCACGCTTACAAAAACAGATTTTCCCATGTCAGTAACCAGGTTTATATTTCTATGTGAAATAACAGTGTGAATTATATCAAACTGGCTTCCACACTGCCTGTATTGAAGGATAGAAATTCTAATGTAAATATTTAGCTATTTGTGATGAAAATTGAAAGAAAAATTACAAAAATAATTACAAAAATCATAAACATTCTCTCTGGTTTGTGTTATGGGGTGGATGTGTTATGCTTGACAGGTCCTGTTAAGAATGCGGAAAACAGCACGTGGTCAGTATTGAATAAAAGCAGAATGTTCCAGTTTGGTTATATATGGTGTGTGTATATATATATATATCTATATCTGTATATCTGTATATGTATGTATGTGTGTGTATATGTATATATATTTGAGTGTGAGAGAGAGGGAGAGAGAGAGATTCGGCTGAAGGCCGGATGCCGAACACGTTTTTTCACAGTCTTTCATTAATTTTGCCACATTTTTCACCGCTGCAATAACTTTTTTTGTCAGCAGTGGACAGATAAGGCGTTAAGGTGGGCGCTAGCCTAGAGCAGATGGCGATAGCTCTGAAGCTAATGGGTATAAGTTACGCTCTGGTTTCCATCTACATCCAGGAACTAGAAAAAGGTCATTATAAATGTTATTGTTTGCTATTAATTATTCAGTCGTTTCACTTATTCGGCTGAACACCGAAAGTGTTGTGTGTTTTTTTTTTTTTTTTTTTTTTTTTTTTTTGGACAAATAATTTCGGTTGCCGAACATTCGGTGCATCCCTAATATGTGTACGTGTATATATACAAAATATAATAAAAAAAACTATTTAACACCTGTAGTAAACTATTCATACAATGTGTTAATGATGTTTCAATTCATATTCGTATTCAAGCTTGAAAAACGTTTATTTGCAGATTAATGGAGTGTCCAGCTACTTTAAATTTCCTTAAATGAGCTTCAAGTTGGCTTGTCAAAGCCATTGTCCCAGGTGGTTGCTAGTAGTTTAAACCCCACCCCCCGACCTCTATATAGCAGGATTGTAATCCATTTTCAGTCATGGATCATCGCAGTAGACTGAACCGTAACTCCTGTGTTGGGATGATTCTCGCCAGTTCATTATACTAGCTGCTGCGTTGTCCCAGTGATTGCTGGAGTGTTGCTAGGCTATATTAGAAAATATGATAAAACATAAAATGTGGTCCACACCAGGCCAATCTTTATAGTTAGTGTTGTATTATCTGTATGTTAATAAAATAATTAAGTGTTAAACGTAGCAAATACATAAATATCACAGATTAAAACTTGATTGGCAGGAAAATGCTGTATTAGCTGTGGTCTCTGTAGAGGACGAGTTCACCTGTTTTGACTTTTCAAAATAACAGCCAGATCATTCTATGTCTGACATCATCACTAGAGCCCTAATCCTGATCAGTTTGGCATGTTTTCCGAGGCCGGATCAATGAGTCTCCCCAGTGTGGATCAGCAGACGGGGTGGGAATGGGTGTAAATCTGTGTGAAAGTGGGTCAGTGAGGTGCTGTCCTCTCTGTTGTGTGTGTGTGTTTGTTTGTTTTTCGGGAAATGCCCCCTCACTGAGACGGGATCTGTTTTTAGACCCCCTTTTCTGTATCACCACCGCTTCCTCTCTCTGCCTCCGCAGGACCAATACGTGACCTGCTGCTTGCTCAAGTGCAGCCTGCAAACGCCACAGCAGCCTTTACTGCTTAGTTCAATACAGATATGTTGCCAAGATTACAGTATCGCAGCACGTCACAGCAGACCGAATCGTAACTCCTGTGTTGGGATGATTCTCATCAGAACATAATACTAGCTGCTGCTAAAGTGCTCCTAGGCCATGTAAGAAAATGGAATAAAACATAAAATGTGGTCCACGCAAGGCCAATTCTTAGCTTGTGTTGTGTTACCTGTATGTTTTTTTGTTTTTGTTTGTTTGTTTGTTTTTTTTCTTCTTCCTCTTTATTGGGACAAGTGGAATACACGTATACATACACATACATATGCATATCGCACCTTAGATCATCTATGTCCATAACTTTTTTTTCTAAATAGCATTAATGAACTATATACACTGTGTACTGCAACACATATGTAAATGCTTGTGTAAAACACACACACACACACACATACATACATACATACATACATACGTACGTACATACAAATAATCAAGTATTAAGTCAGTGAATACATAAAAATACAAAATTATATACATACCCACAAACACACACATATATATATATATATATATATATATATATATATATATGTGCATACATATATATGTATTGTCTGTATGTTCATTAAAAATATTTAAGTGTTAAACGTAGCGAATACATAAATATCACAGATTTATATCTGATTTGCAGGACAGTGCTATATGATCTGTGGTCTCTGTAGAGGATGAGTTCACGTATTTTCACTGTTTAAAATAACAGCCAGATCATTCTACGTCTGACATCATCATTAGAGCCCTAATCCTGATCAGTTTGGAATGTTTTCCGTGGCCGGATCAATGAGTCTCCCCAGTGTGGGTCTGCCTTCCGCCCAGCGATCACTGAGATGGGCTCCAGCATCCCCCCACAACCTAGGAGGATAAGCGGCTCAGATGATGCATGAATGAATGAATTATTTAAAATGCATTATTTACAATCACTTTAATGAAACATATGAACATACATCATCTGGAAAATTCATTTCCTTAAGCATGTAGTTTCAGCTTTGCTCCGAAAGTGTTTTGTTGGCATCGCACAGTTGCGGAGTTGCTATTTGCCAACATCGAGATGTTTAGCATCGATGGCATCGAGAGAAGGCGTTTCATTACAGAGGGAGCAGAATGAGGTCGGTTTAACTGGACTTGGTGCAGTGCAGTCTGTAGAGCAGTGAACAACAATCATTGTAGTTATACATTTATTATTTGTGTTGTAGTGTTTTTATGCGTGACACTACTAAACACTTTACTAAACCTCAGAAACATAAATATCTTGATTCATGTTGTATATTCTGATGTAAGACGTCTTGCCGTATTGCCCAACCCTTGCATTAATGTCACGCTTCCGGGTTCTCCTTCCACCTCCTCACTCCCTAACTCCATTTCTCCATCTCCATATGACGTCGCTGTCACAGGTCCACCTTCTCCCAATCACGTCCCGTTATCCCGTTCATCTTCCCCAGAGTTTTAACCACGCACACCTGTCTGTAATCAGCCCATTTGCCTCAATACCCCTTCCTTTCACCCTCGCATTGTGAAGTATTGTCACTCGTACCAAGCGGTTCTCTCTGTTGTTTTTCCTGTTTGCTGTTCTGGTTCTGACTCTGTTCTGTTGTTTGGTTCTCTCTTCTGGTTCTTTCCTTTGTATTTCATTGCTGTTTGGTCTGATTGTTTGGTTTCTGACTTCGTCTTTGCCCTTCAGTTCGATGAGTTATGATCCTGTTGTTGAGCTTCACCGCCAACCTGCAGAATAACCTAGCTTTGCTTTTAGCTCAGCGTGCGTCAGACTCAGTTTGTTAATCCTTACAGCTAAACGAAGAAAATAATTTCTAGTTGTTTTTTTTCATGTATTTTTTTTTAAATCTGTGCTTTCTGTGTGTCTGTATGCAGGTGTCATGAAGAGGCAGAGAGGAATTCTGACCCCTGCAGTCGTGTTGTCCAGATGAGAGCTCTAGAGCGCCTCACGTCCACAGTAAGGAAATCACTTCTCTTATTTCTCTTCTTAGATCAGTGTTCCACATATCAGTCCCTAATTTGTGCAGTTTTACCCCCTTTTACCCCAAATTTAGTCTTTTAACCAAAACATGTTTGGTGTCTGAAGTTTGCTTCTTGCCGTGCTAATTGTTGGGCATGAACTTCCTAAGACGTTTATAGAACCTAGATTATATGAATACCCAGCTATTAAATGAACCATAGAAATAATCCCAGGTTATATTAATCCATTGCTGTAAAACAGACCATAGAAATAATGTCAGGTTATATTTTAATCCTGTGTAATAAACAAACCATAGAAATAATCCCAGGTTATATTAATCCAGCGTAATAAATCATAGACACAATCCCAGGTTATATTAATCCAGTGCTGTAAAATAAACCAAAGAAATAATTTCAGGTTATTTTATTCTAGTGCTGTAAAACAAACCATAGAAATAATCCCAGGTTATATTATTCCAGCGTAATAAATCATAGACATAATCCCAGGTTATATTAATCCAGTGCTGTAAAATAAACCAATGAAATAATCCCAGGTTATATTAATCTCAGTGCTGTAAAATAAACCATTTAAATAAGCCAAGGTTATATTAATCTAGTGCTGTAAAAGGAACTGTAGAAATGATCCCATATTATATTAATCCAGTGCTGTAAAACAAACCATATAAATTATCCCAGGTTTTATTAATCCAGTGTAATAAACAAACCACAGAAAGAATCCTAGGTTATATTAATAATCCCAAATTACTGTTATAGCATAGAAATAATTCTAGGTTATATTAATTCAATGCTGTAATACAAACCATAGAAAATTAAAACTGTTGAAACACCCACAGTTTATTTTAATAATCTCTGTTTATACTAATAGTATAATAATAAAACAGTATAGAAATAATCCCAGGTTAAACCAGTACCAGTAATTGAACCATAGAAATATTCCCTTGTTAAATTAAGATAGTGCTGTCAAATTAACCATGAAAATAATCCCGTGTTATATTAATCCAGGACTAGTAATTGAACCGTAGACATAATCCCAGGTTATATTAATCCAGGGCTAAATCCTGAACATTTGAATGTCGTATGGAGTTTTTTTTTTTTTTTTTTCTTTTCTTTTTTTTTTCTCTATTAGATCATACAAATATTTTTTTTACATTTGTCTGAATGTTTCATGATGATGAGGTCCATATCATAAACTGAATTTAGCCTATATTACCTGTTAGCCACATTAGCTGTGCAGCTCCAGTGCTAGAACTAAAGAAGCAAAGTTCAGACACCAAACACAGCTCATCGGCCTGCTGCAAGAAACAGAAGGTGAACTGTGTGTGTTGGAGCAAATGAACGTAAATCAAAGAAAGCATTTATTTAGACACTTCACACACACATGACGAGAGGAACAAGAAAAGACCCTTAAATTCAACATTGTGTTCAACATTGTTCAACACTGATCTTGTCTGCTGAATTTATGATGCTGTGAGCTTCCAATGTGGGAGATCCTTGGTTTTGACTCTCACTTTAATATTTGACGCGTGTTATTGTTGTGTGTTTAGTGCCCATGTACCTCAGAAGGAAGCTTTTTATATACCTTGTGCATTACATATACCCTGCTGCTATTACATCATAGATAATGCCGTGCTCTGTCCGCCTTCACCACTCCCTGCACTCAGGATGCACTGACTGAGGCGGTACATTAAGTCATGCTGAGTGCGCTTTGCTGCCAGCCATTAAGGTAATGTTGCAGAACTGCAGCTCAAGGTGAGGCCGCGCACCTGTGATCACCTTGGCAACGGAAATAGAAACGCTCGCCCGCAATTCCGCGCCGTGCCGGAGACCTGAGGGACGAAGTGGGGCGAACTATTAATTTCCTGCTGTTCTTTTATGTAGAGAGACAGTATGTTCAGCTGTACCGCTCTGCTGTTCATAAATCCAGTGACTCCAGTACATCTCTGCTGTATACGGAGTGATTTTAGTCTCTGAATCATTATTTATTACCTCAGCATATATTAATCCTGTGCTGTGAAGCAAACCGTAGAAATAATCCCAGGTTATATTAATCCCCTGGTAATAAACAACCGTAGAATTAATCCCAGGTTATATCAGTTCCCTGGTACTAAATGAACTGTAGAAATAATCCCAGATTATGTTAATCCCCTGGTAGTAAACAATTTATATCAATCCCCTGGTACAAAACAAACTGTAGAAATAATCCCAGGTTATATCAATCCCCTGGTAATATACAACTGTAGAAATTATATCTATCACACTGGTACTAAACAAACTGTAGAATTAATCCTAGAATATAATAATCCCCTGGTAGTAAACAATTTATATTAATCCCCTGGGACAAAACTAACTGTAGAAATAATCCCAGGTTATGTTAATTCCCTGGTACCAAAATTGTATAAATAATGCCAGATTATAATAACCCCCTGGTGTTAAACGAATTGAAGAAATAATCCTAGGTTATATTATTCCCACTGCTACTAAACAAACTCTAGTAATAATATACAGAAAATATCAATCCTCTGAGGCCCCAAGCAGTTGCCTGACCTGCCTAGTGGCAAGCAGCAACCTCTGAACACAGTATTGTGTGGTTGATGGGTATATGAAACATGCCGCTGTGTAGCTCTTCCAGTCTGAACTAATGGTAGTCCATGTGTTACCGGGTGAGTGGAAGGAACTGCTGGACTCTTGGCTTAATTACAGCCCGTAGCTTTGATTTAGCCTTTAATTAGCCTAGCAGCTAGCGGTCTTGTTTGTCCTGCCAAAGCCGTGGTTCACCTCTAATCCCAGTTTACAATAATCCAGTGCCTGTCTTGCCAGTAGGCTGGCAATAAGGATAGTGTTGAGATGAAGTCACCTTGTAACAAAGGAAAGTGCTGGGATTTCAGCAAAGTGTTTCAGACGGGCCCTGCGATGGACTGGCGAGGTGTCCAGGGTGTTCACACCCATTCAGTGCTGGGATAGATAGATAGATAGATAGATAGATAGATAGATACTTTATTGATCCCAGAGGGAAATTCAGACATCCAGTAGCAGATATACAAAGTTCACAGAAGTAACAAGAGAAGCACAAGATTAATACAGATGAAGACAAAGATACTATATAGAATATGAAAGTATGAAAATAGAGTCCTTAGTGTCTGTGTAACCATTATACCATTTGCTGTGCAAATTGAGATGACTGATGTCAGCCATATAG
This sequence comes from Semaprochilodus insignis, assembly GCA_034552555.1. Lineage (NCBI taxonomy): Eukaryota > Metazoa > Chordata > Actinopteri > Characiformes > Prochilodontidae > Semaprochilodus > Semaprochilodus insignis. The sequence continues at coordinate 8,924,160 of CM067479.1, read as the reverse complement.
ACAGTGCAAAAAGTGAAGATGACTGTTGTCAGCCATACTGACAGTGCAAGTACGCAGTAATATAAATAATTTATCAGTGCAAAATATGTAAACAGTGCAAAATAAGTAAACAGTGCAAAATATGTAAACAGTAGTACAAAATGAATAAGACAATAAAAAATAGATATAGGGCATTTAGGAGGGAGTGTGTGCAGAGATGGGGGTGTGTCCGTTGTAGTGACCGGAATGAAAAAGTGTCACAGAGTTTTCCCTTTGCTGAACTGCGAGGAGTTGAACAGTCTTATGGCCTGAGGTACAAAAGACTTTCTGAGTCTGTCTGTGGAGCAGGACTGGGACAGCAGTCTGCCACTGAATGAGCTCCTCTGCCTGATGATTGTGCTGTGCAGAGGATGGTGAGCATTGTCCATGATGTTCAGAAGCTTGCTGAGGGCTCTCCTCTCTGCCAATGGTGTTAGGGACTCCAGCTCTGATCCCAGCACAGAACCACCTTTCCTCACCAGCCTATCGAGTCGTCCAGCATCCCTCTTGCTGAAACTGCCTCCCCAACACACTACAGCATAGAAGAGGACGCTGGCTACCACAGATCAGCAGGAGTTTCTGGCAGATCCGGAAGGACCCGAGCCTCCTGAGGAAGTACAGTCTGCTCTGTGCTTTCTTGTAGACGGAGTCAGTGTTTACTGACCAGTCCAGCCTCTCGTCCAGGTGCACACCAAGGTATTTGTAGGACCTGACCACCTCCACATCGACCCCCTTGATGGAGATTGGCTGCTGAGTGGGCCTGGACCTTCTGAAGTCTATACACATCTCCTTGGAGCCAGCATCCTCCATGACAAAGCAGGATAAGCATCTTGGAAGATGAATGAATAAAGGAATGCATTCACATAATGCATTCATTCATAGAGCTGATCAATAACATAACTTAAAGCCTGTAAAGAGAGTTTATAAGTGTTGATTAGGTGTTATGCACACTTACAAGATCGTTTTCATTTTGAAGATACTGAACAACAGAGAGTAGCCTCACTGTGGATACCTATAAAGCGTTACCAAATAAACACAAAATTAGTAGTAATATGAAGTTTTGTACTGTTGTGTTATGACAGTTTGTGTGTGATTCTGAACATTTATGCACAATTTCCAAAGGCTTATGTCTAGTATTATAAAGCATTATAAAGACTTTATGAATCTTTTTGAATGCACTTATAATGCATTATAGATACCCGATTTGTAGAAAGTGTTACGAAATTAAATAATGTTTTAGGCAGCTGAGACAAGCATAGTAGGTCTTCATTAAAGGGCCCATATCATGGAAAACTGAATGTATCTCACTTTGTTTTTTTTTTGTTTTTGTTTTTTTTGAAGTAGGAATTCTCAGACATGGTATGAAAACCATTACTGAAGTTTCAAAACATGCCATTCACTCCCCAGACCATATAGTCCATATCGTCGCTGTACAAGGGAAAACAAGTATCTCCAAAATGGCAACTTTACAGGAGAGGGCAAAAACCTCATTTAACTTTAATGTAAGTCAGTGGAACCAGACGTCTTTCCCAACCGTTTTGGCCCATTTCTGTTGGTCCATTCATCTTGAAATTTCGACATGGTGTAAACAGCAGCTGCTGTGTTCAAATTATGTACAAAAGTCAAAATCGACAAAAATGGAGAAGCATGTTTTCTTTAGACAGCACTGATATACGGACTGCGTTCTGAATGAGCCACAAGCACACCGATCAGTTAGAAAGGCAGTGAAGTCACCCAAGCAGCCAGCTGTAAAATGGTCCTGCAGGAATGAATAAGGACTGCGAACATCAGAAAGCGGGAAGTGGAAGTGCAGGAGGAACGTAGGACATGGGTCCTGTAAGAGCTCTTCTTGGCAGTGATTGGAAAGGTAGCATTAAGCTGGCAGACGGGGTCAGGGTGGCACTGTTCCCAGATCAGCCCCCATTAATCACTGGCTTTAGCCTGAAGGCCTGGACCAGGGGCCGCCGCTGTGCACGACCTCGTGGGAGATGTAGTTTTCGTGGGCCACCGAGCAGGGTTAAACACTTCAGCCCCGAGCTCGCTCTTGTAAACATGCATCATTTCTTTGCATGTGAAATATCGCATACGTTTCTGAAGGCCTTTATGGAGGACCACGTCTCGTCATGTTCATGCTTGTCTGATCGTATCTGCACGACTGCCGTCACATGACACTTTGCCCTAAACGGTAATTGTAATTTTTTTTATGTCCTGTCAGATATGAATTATTCTTCAGATGCCTTGTAAATCCGTGTGCTGAGGAAATGGGCCTGCAATTCCTGCTCTTTTAAACTGCGTTTTAAATTCAATTTACTGCTGAGCCGAGAGATTTAGCGCTCCAGGCTAATCGAGACCTTTCTGGAGACTAATGAAGATCTGCTTCCTTGTGCCCTGGGCGCCTGCTGTGGAGCAGACTGCAGATGATCTATACCATGAAGAGTCTCATTAAAGGAACACTTCTCTGTTTTCCTTCCTAGTATCTCTCTGCTGTATCTGTAGCATGTGGCTGATCACCACAGACAGTCTAACTTCACATAGACGTTACAAACATGTCTAATCATATTACAGTTAGGCCAGTGTAGTGTTTGGAGTCTAGCCCAGCATAGTCACCCAGACTGGAAATCGAACAACAGTCTCCTACATGGGGTGGTAGCTCAGGTAGTGGTGTTATCTGTGGCACCACACCAACCATGTGAGGAGGAGAAAACCCTCATGCCACCCCACATAGACTTTACATACAGACGCAAATACAAAAACATATATATAAATATAACATAGCAACTGCCTAGTAACACCATAGCAGCCAACTGGGATACTATAGCAATGACCTAGTAACATATTAGGATAACATGGTAACAGCATCCTGTAAATATAACAAAACAGCAGCCACCAGGGATACCATAGCAACAGCCTGGCAACGCCACAGCAACCACCAGGGATGTAGCAACAGTATACATGTTAATGACCTTAGTTAACATATTTACTATAGATACTACAGCAACAGCCTAGCAACACCTTAGCAAACACCAACAATGCCATAGAACTGGCCTGGCAACACCTTTAGCAAAAACCTGGGTTACCATAGCAACAGCCTAACAACATCTCAGCAAGCTCCAAAGATACCACAGCAACAGCATAGCAACACCTTAGCAACCACCAGGAATACCATAACAGCCTGCCATCACCTCAGCAACCACCAGGGATACCATAGCAACACCTTAGCAACCTCAAGGGATCCCATAGCAACAACTTAGCTATCATCCGGGATCCCATATAAAAAGCGTAGGAACAACTTGGCAACCACCTGGGGTACTGTAGCAACAGCCTAGCAACACCTCAGCAACCACCAGGGATAATATAGCAACACCTTATCAGCCACTTATGGTTCCATAGCAATGACACAACCTGGAGCTCCTTCATTCCCCTCGCTCCTCTTCTCCTTATTCCACTGTGTTTCCGTTTCCAGCCGTTTCTGTAATGCTGGTTTTTCTTTGTATCAGTGATAAAGGGCTGTTGTCCAGAGACAGAGAGAATAATCAGCGGTGAACATGCCCCTGTTAACTGGTTCCATGTTGGCACTTTTGTGGATTTTAAACAATTTTGGGGTGGAAACTAGCCATGCAATCTGGCAACCCTGAGATGTGGGTGGGGGCTCTTCCTTAGTGGATACCAGATAACTATAGAGAAAGTGAAAGTGACCAGAACGACTTGTTTATATAGTCTCATATTAGGTTCTGTTCTGGGTTCAGGGAACGTGCCGGAACGATGGTCTGTGGTGATCTGAACGCTGCAGAAACAGCAGATAGAGATAAGGATGGAAAACAGTGAAATATTCCCGTAAGCCTCCACCACTCGCGCTCTACTCCGGCAGGCTGCGGCTCATTTGCATTACTGTAGTCCATGCTTGATTGGAGAGTGGAACGTCCGACATGAACAGTACACACTGCTGGAGGCTTCTGCTAAAGCTCTGTGTTTGAACAGGTGCAGAATGAACTGGTGGCGGCACTGGCTCGCAAAGCACAGAGCAGATCAGGTAACTGTTTATGTTGGAATTCATTCGTGTACCAGGATAACAGTTTTCTGTAGTGATGGTATCGTAGCCTGAACATTAACCTCCTGTGAATCCTGTAGTCATAATCATAGGATACTGTTCATAAGGCTACACGACACCTACGTAAGCTTGTCATAACAGCTAATAAACTCCTACATATATGTTCAGAAATACTTCTAAGTTCTACTTTACCTTTATGGTGATTGATGCCTATTGGAATAAGCATCTATAAACATTTATGTAGGGTTATGTCAGGTGTCATAACAAGCATATAGCATATAGGTGTGCTATGGCCTCATGAACTGTACCCTACAGTAAAGTGTTACTTAACCGTATAACATCAGCTTTCATAACCCATTATAATATTTCTTCATAGACAAAAATGCTATAATGCACTATAACTCCCTATAAGGCACTATAACAAGGTTCTGGTGTCCTAGGCGTATATCCAGGTCAGCAACTGCTGGGTATAATCACTTCTAACACTTCCTATGAGTCCTGTATTCTTGTATTATGTGTGGTGTTATATATATATATATGTAACACCACACATAACAAATACATATATATGGTGTTATATGGCATACATAATGCCTTTATAAACCTGAGCATGAGCTTGTGTATTTGCACCCAAGCAGTTTTAATTACATGCTTAATGAAGCGAATGTATGTTATTTCATAGTCTGATTACATAAGGCATTATAATATCAGTTCTTAAGAACATTGTAGACACTGATGAGTTGGAGCCCTATGCCAGGTCAAGTAAAGTGAGAGAATCACCTCTAACTGTTAATGCAAGACTTGGAAGACAGAGGTGAGCACAGCTAGCTCAAAACCATTGCTATAACCTTAGCTATGTCAGCTGTCGTTTACTGGTCTTAACCGCTGGTTAACATGACGCAGCTCTCTGTGCTGCTAAGCCTTGTTATGGGACCTGACATTAGAAAAAGTCATCACTTTGCATGTAATATGCACACAATTATATGCATGTAATTATAACTGTTAGCAGCCCAAGTGTATATCTGGAATTATAAGGCATTATATATGTTATTTAAGACCTTATAAGCAGGAGGTGTTGGATACATTTGGACCAGTTAAAGAGAGCCTATATACAACAATGACAAACGGTGTATAGTAACTGTGTAAGCTGCATAGTAACAAGTAGCTGATTGGATTGCATTGCGACATCATATTGTATTTGATATTTCCCTGATTTTTCCATATTAAAGGGCCCATATACTGCAATTCCAGTTATATGTACCAACAATTTTCCAACCTCTCTTTATCCTTTACAATTAAACAGGCTGTTACCGTGTTACTATACGACGGATGCATGTAAACAGGCAGTTTTGTTTGTCACTGTAGTGTATAGTTTTTTATTTGTATGTTATTGTATATGGTTCTTTATTCGTTCTCAATGTTTTCATCTTTACAGTGATTGAGGACACCAGTCCGGACCACTGTGCCAACCCTCCGGCTCAGACCCTGTGCTCCAGTGAGAAGAAGGTACTGTAAAGATGGTGGAGATCCCTGAAAGCAGGGGCATATGTATGTGCTTGTGTGTGAGTGATGCTTTATTTGTGCTGAAGGTTAAGTCATTCTGCACAGTGTTAATCAGCCATAAGCCATACAGGCCCCAATTAAGCATTAGCATTAGTCTGCTGCTGCTCAGTCATCAGTTAAGGGGGCAGTTTCTGAGGATGGTTTGGATCTACACCATTAGGCATAAGAATATATAATTCACCTCCTTGAATCTACACTCATTTCCACTGTATCAGCTCCACTGACCATATAGGACACTCTGTAGTTGTACAGTTCCAGACTGTAGTCCATCTGTTACTCTGTATACTGTATTACCCTGTTCTTCAATGGCCCGGACTCCCACAGGACCACCACAGAGCAGGTATTGTGTGGGTGGTGGATCATTCTGAGCACTGCAGTGACACTGACGTGGTGGTGGTGTGTGTTGCGCTGGTGTGAGTGGATCAGACACAGCAGTGCTGCTGGAGTGTTTAAACACTGTGTCCACTCACTGTCCACTCTATTAGACACTC
>CM067479.1:8876904-8905035 GCA_034552555.1 Semaprochilodus insignis | reverse complement strand
TATGCGTAGCTCATTTTCACTCAGGAATTCACATCTGGATCAAATGATGCGTTTTGCACATATGGCACGTTTCCCATTCATATATAATCCATGTGGGATCTGTGAACGTCTTGACACTGTATAAAAGCACACGTGTTTGTGTATTTGGCTACAGTGCTGCAGTGTGGATCTCTGTCACAGACAGTCAAATGAGATGTTACCCCCACCCCCTCCCACCCCGGCCCGTATGTATTAGATGTAAAAGCAGTCCAGGTTGGGCTGCATTTATCACTGCGCTGCCTGACAGCGACTCCAATCAGAGGCTGGAAGGGAAAGAGGCAGATTATTCAAACGTTGGCCAAGGACATGCTAACCTTACATGCTGCTGCTGACAGCTCCTGACACTGCGGAGGGAATACGGACAGGGCCGCTTTACTGCGGCCTGTGCAGCTGAGCACTACACGCACTTCATCACAGAGCGGATGAGGAAGCAGCTCGGCGCTTGCAGGAGCTCCATCAACTCCCCCAACTCTCAACAGCTCTATCTATAACCCAAACGTGGGGCTGTAGCACAGATAACGAGGGGCAGGGTGAAATAACACAGCCATAAGAAACTGTGACATGAAGCCTGTACCTTTCAGAAGAGCCACGATTTGTGGCTGGCAGCATCAGCGGCATTAAGGATGCAACAGTTTCAGCTTTAGTATTAAAGAACTGTGAACTAGTTACTGAATTAGTTACTGAAATGGAAATGTGTATGGAATACTCTATTCTGAGCACCTTATAGTTATGATATATTTTCAATTATAAATATTCTATGGAATATTCAACACACATTTAATATCATAAAATTTTCTAAAAGAATTTAGGAATCTTGTTACTATTGAATTTGCTGTTATTACAGCCATTATAATCATGATTACACAGCAAAATATGCTAAATATGTTAGCATGAAAAACATCTTAAGTTTAGTCAATATATTTAATATTTCTTATAATGAGATTGCTGTAAAAAAACAGTATACAATTACACAGGAAATAATTGATATCTTGGCAAGTAAAATAATCTTATATCTAGTTAAAATATCCTATATATAATATAATATTTATATTTCTTATATCTTATTTATATTTATTATATTTATGGATTTCTTATGGTCATATGCTTATTATAAAATTATTTAACTCATTTCCAGGCATTTATTGCTTGTTTTATGTGACTTTTGTAAGCCACATTTTTGTCTCCCTATATTGGCAGATAATTTTACTTATTTTAAGAAATGTGTTTGAAACAAGTAAAACTATCTGCCAGCATAGCGAGAAAAATTCTATTTACTAAGTCTTAAAAAAATTAAAATATCTGTAAACGCATTAAATGAACATTTGCTTCCAAGAATTAAAAAATTCTACTTTTAAAATATCAACTAGATACAAAATCATTCAAAAAATCATTTTACCTGCCAAGATGCGATTTTTTACAGTGTATCTAACCTATTACCCAACATTTAAGTACATTTAAACATAAGTTACAACTTAATTACAAACTTCTTACTGCACTGTCAGAGAATTTTATTTATTTCAAAGATTATCTTTTGAAATAGACCAAGTTATCTGCAAATTCCATAAGATAAAATATTTAAATCAAGTAAAAATGTCTAGAAATATGTTACATAATCCTATAATATCATAATAAGGAATACTAGATATATAAACTATATTTTAGATGTTTTTATTTTCTGTAGTGTTTTATTATTATTATTATTATTATTATTATTATTATAGTATAAGGTAATGAAAGCACATCGCTGATAAATTTGATGATGATTTGCAAATCAAGCTGCTTTAAAATGTGGTAAACCAGGTGATCCTGCCCAATCTGGCAACCCTGATCAGGTGTCTGGCTCTGTCTGAACAGCAGTGAGCACTGCAGGAGTGCAGGAGAGTCTTTTTAGCCATTGTCTTTGTCGTCATCGTCCAGTGAACAGAGGAGCAATGAAGGTTTCTAAGATGCTCAGATGGTGCTCTACACCAGAGCATGCGCTAAACTCACCCGGTCGCCACTTTGAAACACTCTACCCCATTACATCCCCCTCTGTCACACCTTGTGTGACGTTGATGTATCATCTTCTGTGAGGTCAGGTGTCTCATACCTGGTGTAATAATAAGCCTGCTGATTACGTGTACCTGTTTCTTGCTGTAGTCCCGCAGTGCTGTGTCGAAGCCTTCAGCCATCCTCTGAAAGGCCAGCTCCACATCAGCAGTCCACCAGATTTGCGTGGCGGTCAGGGCGGGCTGTGCCGGACGCTCTAAAGCCCACTGCTCCCGCGGACGCTCCTCATACACGCACACGGCCTCAGATACCTGCCTCCTCACCGCCTCCCTCATGGCATCCTCCACTCGGGTCAGCCATAGTTCTACCTACAAACAGTCAAAATGTAGTTTTTTGTAGTTTTACGTTTTGAGTATTATAACATTACACAGTAAGATAATAACAGTATTTTAATTTGACTTGAATCCAATTACTACAATTTTATACCCCAAATGTGCAAAATGCTAATTTTAGAGGTGAAAGCAAAACAAGAGGAAGACATGACAAAGGAGAACCTTAAAAAGACATGTGGTCCTACTTCATAAGGTACTTCTACCTATTGAAAGAGCACATTAGTAACTTACACTCTGACATACAGTCAGATTCACTGTGCTGCTTTATCTTCATTGAGCATTGTGTAAACAAATTAATTTCATTCAATGGGAATAATAATCATTTACTACCTTTAAAATGTCTTAAGCGTCACAAAAATAAACACTGGCTGTACTTGTAACTGCATACTACATACTACTCGTGTACCTAATCTGCCTAAAAGTGGCAAGTGGCAAGTGGGCCAGATGAAAATAGGGAATGTGGGCCAGATTTGGGCCAGAACTGTTTTGCTGTCTGGGATGTATTTTTGTCCTGGTTTCAAAGAAAAACCAATTACTATTATTATTTAACAATGTTTAACATCCCAGAAGAGACACCAACAAAGCACAATAAGACNGTCCTGGTTTCAAAGAAAAACCAATTACTATTATTATTTAACAATGTTTAACATCCCAGAAGAGACACCAACAAAGCACAATAAGACTTAAATATATCCCAGCCGACATGCTGCATTCACAAAGAGCGCCTCACTCCACACTGGCTGTGATTTTATCACATTGTAAAATTGGGGCATGTGGGCATGAAAGAGCGAGAGAGAAACGAGCTCGTGTGTGCACGCTCGCTGAGAAGCTGCTGGCTGTCTGTCTGTCTGTCTGTCTCACTGTAGCGGCTCTGTTCTGGTCTTTATTCTGTCTGTAGCTCTGTTTGGCTCGAATGCTTAAACTGAGTAAGAGCCGGGAAGCGTCAGCGTGACTCGCAGTGGAGAAATAAGACGTCAAAGTGGGGATTACTCTAGAGCAGTTGCTGCTAGCTCTGAAGCTAAGTAATAGTTCCGCTCTGGTTCCTGTCTACATCCGGGAACTAGAGAAAGTGTAAAGTCTAAATTATTCAGTATTAATTATTCTGTCTGTTTACTCAGCCGAACACTGAAAGTGGATTTTTTTTTTGCCATTTTTGGCTGAATAATTTCGGTTGCCAAACATTCGGTGCATCCCTTCATGATATGTATCAGCATATTTAGTTTTCTAGAGCATGGTAATACTCATTTAATATTTTGTTTACTGGGCAGCTCTTATCACACTCTGTTTTCGGGGAAACACGTGGTTGGTCAGTGTTCTTTAAAGAGCTCACAGAGCAGAAGACAGAATTTCCCCTTGTTTATGTTAATAAGGAGGTTTGAGTAATCTGTAAATATTAATGTTTACATGGAATATACTGATTCTGATGCCACTGTTTCTGGAATGTCACAGGAGCCAACTAATTTGGATATCCACACCTACTTAGCCTACAGAACTTTACCCCTGTCCACTCACAATGAACTTGTACGAAGTGTTTGAATGAGGCACAGCCAATCAGGACACAGCTAATTCATGCATATCAGATGCAGTAACATAAAAAAACAGGGTGTTTAACTGTAAGGGCTGAAAACTTCTTGCAGAAAAGGTTTATGAATTTTATTATGGACCTCAAAACACTGTAAAATGATGTCCTTTCTCAGAACTCAAAGCTTACTATGACATTAGCACTATCGTCTAGATTAGCACTATCGTCTAGATTAGCACTATCGTCTTATTGCTTTATGAAGCATTTATAGTCAAGTTGTGTCAGATTTACTTATATAGCGCTTTTTACAACAGGCGTTGTCACAAAGCAGCTTTACAGAGAATCCGGGTCCAAACCCCCAGTTAGCAAGCCAAAGGCGACAGTGGCAATGAGAAACTCCCTCGAGAGGAAGAACCCTCGAGAGGAATCAAGACTCAACACTTCTCCTAAAACACTTAACACTCCTCCTAAAACCCTCAACACTCCTCTTAAAATGTTCAACACTACTCCTAACACACTTAACACTCCTCCTCAAACACTCAAGACTTCTCCTAAAACCCTCAACACTCCTCTTAAAACGCTCAACACTTCTAACACACTTAACACTTCTCCTAACACACTTAACACTCCTAAAACACTCAACACCTATCCTAAAACACAATACTTCTCCTAAAACCCTCAACACTTCTCTAAAAACACTCAACACTCCTCCTAAAACACTCAACACTTGTCCTAAAACACTAACACTTCTGCTAAAACACTAAACACCTCTCCTAAAACACTCAACACTTCTCCTAAAACACTCCTCACTCAACGCTCCTCCTAAAACATTCAACACTGCTCCTAAAACACTCAACACTTCTCCTAACACACTCCTCACTCCTCCTAAAACACTCAACACTCCTCCTAAAACACTCAACACTTCTCCTAAAACACTCAACACTTCTCCTAAAACACTAACACTTCTCCTAAAACACTCAACACCCCTCATAAAACACTCAACACTTCTGCTAAAACACTAAACACCTCTCCTAAAACACTCCACACTCCTCACTCCTCCTAAAACACTCAACACTCCTCCTAAAACACTCAAACACTCCTGAAGAGGATGGGTTCCCCTTCTGAGTTCTGGTTCCTCTCGATGGTTCTTCCTCTTGCTCTGAGGGAGTTTCTCCTTGGCTTGCTCATTGGTAGCTTGGACCCGGATTCTCTGTAAAGCTGCTTTGTGACAACGTCTGTTGTAAAAAGTGCATATAAATAAATCTAACTTGACAAGAAGAAGCTTCATGGTAAACCAAAATAAACTCTTTCAACTCTCTGTACAGTGTAGATCCAGGTATTACCGGCCCGGCGCAGTCACACTGGGCGAAGAAGGGCACGTATTCTCTCTCTGCGCTGAACATCCCCACAGCCTCTGTGTCCTTCGGCCCGAACTCCAGGTCAGCCAGGCTGTCGAACAGCTTCGCAAGGTGATGAGTGACCTGAGCACAACGATACAACTCAACTGTCTCATTCTTACAGATCAGGACAAAAGAGCACACAGTGACACCAGCGCAAGAGCGAAACAGGACAATGCACGGCAGAAAGAAAGGGTATAATGATGCGTGCATAATGACGGAATTAAGGATGTACTGGTACTTCTAATTATAATCAACGCACAATGAGAGCAAGACGAGGAACCCTGACCCTTTTCTGGTTGAGCGCCTGAAACGAAACGCTAGCGGGTATGTGGGAGGATACAGCAGGGTCGGAGTCAACCGGAGTGTAAAAAATGTCTTTCTTTTATCATAATCATATTCTGGCGAGGAATGATGCCCTTCTAACTATCAGTGCAACGAACAAAAAAGTTTAATCAAAACAGATAAAGGTCACGTGGAGTGAGGAGGAAACTCATTATGCTCTTTTCTGTGTTGAATTATAATCTGCGCGGTGGAATCGGAGCTACAGGCAGTGATAAATGGCAGCATACAGTCTCGCCTGCAATACGGCTCGATGAAAAGAACCGGCCCAGTGAAGGTTAAAGCTATCATCGGGGACATACAGTAAATGTCCATAAAGCATGTGTCCAAATCCACATCACCATAGGCCTGTCAGGTGGGATCAGAGGTTCAATTCTGATGTCCCGCTTGTTTGTTCAAATAGATTCAATATACATCAAATAAGCTCCCCAGACAGAAATAAGTCCCCTCTTAGCCCTTTTCCACCAACACTGGGCTGGTGCCAAAATCTCAAACCGTTCTGCTCTTTTCGACCGCAAAAAACTGGTTCACGGCCGGAGAAATCGGTGCCGTTCCAGCACCATTAACTCTCTGGTCTGGAACCGTGGAACCTGTGACACAAGCGGCAAAGGGGCGTGGCTAGGGTGGCCACACGTCTGCTTTTAGGCCGGACAGTCCGTTTTTTCAACTCCCAGTCCTCCGTCCGGAGCAGTACCTGGATGGACACCTATCAGTCCTCTTTTTGGGATGAACTATTTAAAATGCTCACTCGCCAACAATATTGTGTGTGCCACTGGCTCACGTCCGTGTCAAAAGACATAACATTTCATAGGTTTACCAAGGTCATGTGACATTGCTCGTCCACCGGCTAACCTCAGGTCAGCCCTCTAAATGCTAGTCAATTAGTAAGCTCCCGTCTGACTCACATGCTGCTTTATAATAGTTCACCTTCAAAAGGGAAAGAGTTGTCTAGCGTCCAGTCGCTGTCTATGACGATCCCTCCGGGCTGAGCACATATGCTGACAGAGCTGGTTCTGGATAGTGAGATATACGCCCTCAAAGCAGGAGGTACAGTCTGCACTTGAAGAACATATTCCACCATGTTGGTTTTATGTGTTGTCCGCCGACTTCTGCTTACGGACTAAAGACCGCCCACATCCAGATACGCAATTGCCTGGCTCTCAAACCAGTGTAAAAGGGGGCCCATTCCTAATGGGTTCAGTAGAGCCTGGGAATCAGCTGCAGCACAGGCACGAGCAATGGCACTTTGTTGGTGTAAAAGAGGTATCTGTGACGTTGAGGCGACAGTAAATGTGAACCACAGTGCCTACATTGAGCTGCTGGACAACCAGGTTTCCCCTATAGCTGATCATCTTACTGAGGAACACAACATTCCTATCCCGGTAGTCCAATATGATGGTTCTCACGTTCATAGGGCTGCAAATATGACGGATTGGCATGATGGACATTCAGGAGCATTCACACATCTGGTCTGGCCTGCAAAATCCCCAGATTTGAATCCTTTTGGAAATATGTCTGAACTGCCTGGAACAACCAGTAAAGCCATGCCAGGGGAAGGCATCCACCAAATCTGGACCAACTGACCAACTCTTAGACGCAAGAGTGTCTGAACATTGATGTGGCCTACGTCCAGAAACGTGTCCAGTACATGCCAAATCCAATCACAGCTGTTATTTGTTTCTTTCAGGAGACTTTGAATTTCTCACAGAAATCTTCAGCCACAGCTCCAAAGTTCCGTCTTAGAAGCTCCCAAAACCTCAAACACATTCAGTGGTGTTGAGGTTCTGGACTCTGGGGTGGTCAGTCCATTGTTCTGAGAACACCAGCAGCTTCTTTGTTTGATGTGTGTGTGTCGCCTTAGACGGACATACAGCTTCTCCAATTATACACAGTGAGAGGTAGATGATGTGTGTCTCAGCCGCTTTTCATAGCCTATTAACTCTGAATCTGAGTCACGTACAATAGGATGGAACTGAAAGGGCGACTCCACAGATTTAGGAAACTGTATTATGGTGCTGTATCATCACAAAGCTCTTAACAGAAACATCAAAAAAGCCAATTTGAAACATGGATGTGTTTATGGGCCACAGAGGGTTAATTTGAGGTTCTCTGTGAATTACAAGAAAAAAAAACACAGAACATCCAACTTGAAAAAACTATACAGCGATAGGAAACACAGTAGCTCTTCAGAAGCTCTGATTCTATATGCTGAAATAGCGAAAATGATTTTCCTGTGACTGATGCATGTGGAGTAACTCCTCTGGGCCTCACCAGGTTAATGTGGTGAACAGTGTAGGCTTATAAACCTTAGCAGAGCAGGGTAAAATAGTGACTAGGCAGCCTGGCTAATATGTATAGCTAATACGTAAATTACCCGTTTAGGCTGATTGCCCTTGGAGAGGATATCCAGTAAGTCAGCAGAAGAGATGAAGTAGAAGCGTGGGAACGCTATTCTCTTTGATTCGAGGTATTTGGCTAGTGCTTTCTCGCACACAGCAAGCCTGGAGAAACACAAATACTCAGCAGTTAATTCCTGTTGACTGTAAGAAGGTATAAAATGTTAAGAAATGAGTAGATTTTTTGACAAACCTCATTTGCAAATCCTCAAGCGTCTCCAAAAGGTGTGGCTTGTTGGTGGCAGCGATCACATTCTTGGTTTCAGCACTTTTAAACATTAAGTCCTAAACACACACATGTTCAATAATAACACAAAAACAGAGACATTCAGAAATTATATTCCATCCTTACAAAAGAGAAAACTGCCTTCCCTGATACCCAACATACGCATTTATGTGTATATATATTCAGTGTATTTTTTCATATTTGTGATGTCAATCAAATCGGCCCCTTTGTTTCAAATCGTCTGACTGGTTAGAAATGCAGTGGTGACAATATTTATTTATGCCCCTTCAGAACAACAGCATGTCCTAAATAAGTATATTTATAATTTCAGTCAGCTTAATTAAGCTCTTCTCTGGCTTTTAAAAATGCAGTTTTTTTAATGCACTAAAGACTCCACATCAAGTCCAATGTCCTATGCTCTAGGGACGCACCGAAATGAACATTTTTGTCCGAAGCCAAAAACAAACCAAATGAATCATTTGGCCGAAGACCGAACACTGAACACATTTTTACCGATCACAGTGTTTCATTAATTTTGCCACTTTTCCACCACTGCATAAATTAAATAGGCTAAATTCCAGATAGCAAGTGGATGTGGGCCACATCTGACAAGGATATGGCACTGCTGGCCAAAAAGTTGCCCACATGCATTTGTCCCACCTCTGGTCCACTTCTGGCACAGATACAGCAGAGTTGCCTACTTTTGGTAGAGTCGTGGCCCTAATCTGACGTGTATGTGGTCCACATCTTGCTAACTGGAGTGGACCACGAAGGTGCCGTCAACCCATCTGGTAAGTGGGTCAGATGAAAATGGGGAATGTGGGCCAGATTTGGGCCAGAACAGTTTTGCTGTCTGCGATGTATTTCTGTCTTATGTTTAACACCCCAGACACACCAACAAAGCGCAATATGACTTATTATAATATATAATACATATATAATATATCATCCCATCCCATGTTAGCTGCATTCACAAAGAGCGCCTCACTCCACGCTGGCTGTGATTTTACTGCGTTGTGGTAAAGCTGGGGTTTGTGTTTGTGTGTTTGTGTTTCACTGAGAGAGGTTAAGCACGAGAAAGAAATAGAGTGAGAGAAAAAGCAAGCTTGCTCAAGTCTGCCTCGCTGTAACGGCTCTGTTCTGTTCTTTACTCTGTGTGGAGTTCAGTTTGGCACAAATGCTTGATGCTGAATAACACTTTGTGTCCCGTCTACATCCAGGAACTAGAGAACGGTAATGGCGTCATTATGAACGTCATTGTTTGGTTTAGATTATTCTGTATTTTCACTTACCAAATATGGAAAGTGATTTTTTTTGCCATTTTTGGCCAAATAATTTCAATTGCCGAGTAGTTGGTGCATCCCTACTATGCTCTGAGTGAGGACACGAGAAGAAGGCAAAGAAGAAGAAGAAGTGGATTATTTCAGCAGTTGAGCATCAGCGAGTTTGTTGCAACAAAGCTCTTATCAGTCAGCGGAAGATGACCACATTTTCCAACTGAACATCCATGTGGCTCCAGTCAAACGTTTTACACAGCAATGCAGTCTCAGTGCAGTTTCAGACTGCTTTCAAAACTTGACCTGCATAAAAATTAGGCTTATTTTAAACCTCACAAAATCATACTTGGGCAGATATCTACTGACACACACCACATGGTGCCCCTGAATAAAGATGTCCATGCCACAAACCGAGGGCATCACCCATAGTTTAAGAAACACTGGTTACAAAGCAGCCTCCAGAACCAGAAGGTTGAACTCTAAAGCTATAATGAATATAAAGTACTATTACTGCGTTGAGATAGTGATTGCCTTACAAGAAGAATAAGCTCCAGGAGTGCTGAGACCCCCCTGTATAGAACTATGGCAGAATGTGAGGCATGAGGCACCAGAATGTAAGTGCTAGAGCATTTAAGGTGGAACGGAAAATTTCAATAAGGAGTTGACGAAGTTGTATAGGATTCAAAGTGAGAGGTCTGGTCAACAACAAAGCTGGAGCAGTCCAGAAGCTGAACGAACTCAACAGAAACAGAAAACAAAACTGTCCAGTAATCAGAAAAACACAAATCCAATCAAATGTGTACTAAACTACACGGATCCTGGAACAAATAGAGCTACTTCTTCCACACCTCAGACCAGGACTGATCCCTGCTGAGAAGCTGTATGGCACAGTGTCAATAACACTCAAATGTTGAGAAAGCTGTAATCCAAAAACCCACCTTAAAATCGGTGTTGATGGAGTGGAATCGGAGAGTGTCGGCAGGTAGTTGGTGCTGAATGTCGTCTGAACCCATGAAGATGCTTTCCAGGTGAGCCCAGCTCCTCTGCACCTCTAACCACAGCATCAGCACCGATTCAGCCTGAGTGAGGCAGGTCTGCAGAACCAGCACCTGTCCATGGAAAAACTCCACCTGCTTCATCTGCGACATGCCCTGCAGCTGCACCTGAGGGAGAACAGGATGACGCACAGACACTCAGCAGGACGGCAACCTCAGCAGGAAGGCTGTGAACAGAGCTAGCAGTTCTGTGACTCTCTGTGAACTATTACATTGATTTTGTAATACAGTTTTAACCGTATCTTCTCCAGAGGTTCCAGAGTAAGTGAGTGGTTACTGCATCACAGGTTCATGCATCACGCCAATTACATCTCTCAGATAAAGTTCAGGACCAATCACAAGTCACAAGACAAGTTCAGGACCAATCACATCTCACAATACAAGTTCAGGACCAATCACATCTCACAAGACAAGTTCAGGACCAATCACATCTCACAAGACAAGTTCAGGACTAATCACATCTCACAAGACAAGGTCAAGACCAATCATATCTCACAAGACAAGTTCAGGACTAATCACATATCACAAGACAAGTTACAATTACATCTCAGACGAGTTCAGAACCAATCACATCTCAGACGAGTTCAGGACAAATCTTGTCTCACAAAACAAATTCAAAATCAATCACAGAGGAGACATTAAGAACCAGTCACGTTTCATAGGAAAAATTTGACAACCAGTTACATTTCATATTTGATAGGAAAGGACCAAACACATCTCGCAAGACAAGTTTAGGACCAAACATATCTTCGCAAAAATATTGTTTTTTTCTTTAGTACATTTCTATAAACTCTAAGATCGACACTGTGAGTTCAAGATCCATGTGAGGCCTTTTTGAACCTATATATTAATATTTGCTTCCAATTTGTTTTTCTGAATAGGGTCACTGTCTGGCAGCAATGTTGTGTTTGGCTGGATCTGGTTCCTACGGTCGCAGAACGCTAACAAAAGAAACCAATGTGTGGTCTGCAGCAATAAATCAGGGACATGAAAGAAGGCGGCTGACAACAGCTGATATGTGGACCCGCTCCTGAGGAGGAATGAGATAGAAGCTCTAAACACACCTCATACCCCAGGCAACCATGAAGGCTCACTCCTGATAAGCTGGGTAAATATGCTAAGCTATGATGTAGCTTAGCTCTCATTTCATTTTAACATCTAATCACTGTATATGGAACCTAAACAGAGGAGTGTGTTCAGGTAATATGGGACATGCAATATGTCATAGACCCTAAATGACCGTTATCTCTTTTTGTCACTCAATAGCTGAAATAGTAATAAACAAAGTCACTGCAACTGTCTGATGGTCCACTCTGCTGCACAGATTCCAGAGAACTCATCCAGATATAACACAAGGGTGTTATGATGCACAAATTTCAGGTTACCGAGCGCTAACACAGTTTAATCTGATTTATATGTAAATATTTGTACCTGATGCTCTTCCAGCCTCTCAATCAGTTCATCGCTGCACTGCAGCATCGGTGTGCAGGTGCGAAAATGCCTCTCATAAGTGAACTCCATCAGGGCCCACGTCTGGCTGATCTCACTTAACACCTGATGAAGGAAAAAGACAGAATGTTAATTCAAGTGACAGTTCAGGGACCAAACCGGGTGGGTTTGATTTGACACCTTTATTAGTTTTTTATTTGGTGCCTTCAAAAAGAACATCTATCTATCTATCAGTGAGGGGATGAAAACGGAGGAGAAGAAGAAACAGAAACCTTTTCAATGGCCATCTCTTTGACTGCCTTGGCCACTGTGCTGTGAACCTCTTCTTCATACTTATGGAGCTGGAGACCCAGTAAGTCTGCGAGCGTTGTTCTCTCGGTCAGAGTGAAGTCCACCTGAGAAAAAGAAGTTTGGAGTGATTCAAGTGATTCACATCTGATACATCTGGAAGTCAAGGTGACTCCGCAATCATCTGTCTGTTCTCTTTAAGGTTTTTGTGGTTCATGGTTTGGTGAGTTGCTTTCTATAATGTTAGGCCATCTGTAGGTCAGTTGTCTGCTACTTTGGTATTGGCTTTTGATTTCAAGGACTGCAGCTGAAAATGAGGCATGTGATGAACCGAGGCACATGTGTGTTTATTGCTGTGAAATTGTCCCTGACAGAAAGATAGAAGGATGTACTACAGCTGGCATGAAAAAAGCCTCTGATGCAAGAGATATGATTAATAAATTGTGGGAAATTTGCTTCACTTTGAATAGTGATCAAAACTAAATCTAAAACTTTCTGTAGTTGTGAGTCCCTGATGTTCATTGTGGTGTCAGGTTTTGGACACCATTGTAAACAGACGGAAAGACAAGGCAGATAATGGGAGAGCTGTACGGATGAACAGACGGATGGATAGATACAGTGGCATGAAAATGTTTGGGTACCCTTGTTCGGCCCACCCATCGCAGCTATAACAGCTTCAACTCTTCTGGGAAGGCTTTCCACAAGGTTTAGGAATGTGCTTATGGGAATTTCTGACCATTCTTCCAGAAGCGCATTTGTGAGGTCAGACACTGATGTTGGACGAGAAGGTCTGGCTCGCAGTCTCCGCTGTAATTCATCCCAAGGGTGTTCTATCAGGTTGAGGTCAGGACTCTGTGCAGGCCAGTCCAGTTCTTCCACACCGAACTCGCTCATCCATGTTTTTATGGACCTTGCTTTGTGCACTGGTGTGCAGTCATGTTGGAACAGGAAGGGGCCGTCCCCAAACTGTTCCACAAAGTTGGGATCATGAAATGGTCCAGAATCTCTTGGTCTGCTGAAGCATTAAGAGTTCCTCTCACTGGAACTAAGGGGCCGAGCCCAACTTCTGAACAACACCCCCACACCATAATCCCCCCTCCACCAAACTTTACACTCCGCACAATGCAGTCAGACAAGCACCGTTCTCCTGGCAACCATCAACCCAGACTCGTCCTTCGGATTGCCAGACGGAGAAGCGTGATTGGTCACTCCAGAGACTACATCTCCACTGCTCTAGAGTCGCTACGCTTTGCATTGCTCTTGGTGATGTGAGGCTTGGATGCAGCTGAAACCCATTCCATGAAGCTCTCTACACACTGTTCTTGAGGAGATCTGAAGGACACATGAAGTTTGGAGGTCTGTAGTGATTGACTCTGCAGAAAGTTGGTGACCTCTGTGCACTCTGCCCCTCAGCATCCGCTGACCCCGCTCTGTCATTGTACATGTCCTACCACTTCGTGGCTGAGTTGCTGTCGTTCCCAAACGCTTCCACTTTGTTATATTCCCACTGACAGTCGACTGTGGAGTATTTAGTAGTGAGGAAATTTCACGACTGGAATTGTTGCACAGGTGGCATCCTATCGCGGTACCACACTGGAGTTCACTGAGCTCCTGAGAGCGACCCATTCTTTCACTAATGTGTGTAGAAGCAGTCTGCATGTCTAGGTGCTTGGTTTTATACAGCTGTGGCCATGGAGGTGATTGAAACACCTGAATTCACTGATTTGGATGGGGAAGTGATAGACAGATAGATAGATAGACAGACAGACAGACAGACAGACAGATGTCACTCACCCCAGTAGCCCTAACCAGCTGTGTCCAGTGTCGGTCTCTCATAGCAGTGTTCTGTAGCTCTGTCACCGCCCGCAGTGACGTCAGCAGATCCTTCAGTAAATGGTCCAGACCAACAAACACGTCCCAACCTCTGGCTTCCTTATCAAGAGTCTGCATTTCCTGTCCCCAGATTAAACGTGTGTTAGTTCTCAAGTTCACAAACTCTTCTGAAAGGTTCTCCCAGACATTCCATGGAACCTCAGTCACTAGGAATTCATATGAGCCTCATTTTCACTGATATTGGTGTGTGTCTTATTTTTGTTGTTCTAGTTACTACGTTTTGAAGCAGCCGATGTGTTGATTGGTGGGGTATGTAGTAGTCTGGCAGACGCTCTTACTTTCGCAAACCTCCTTAGTTCCGCATCCATCTCATGCACATTAATCTCTCGCCAAGCCATCAGTGACCAGGCTGCCATACAATTCTGTGAAGACAAAAAAATCAGTTTCGTATCAGTTTTTGAATAAGTTACGTACAGTAAAGTGGTCAAGCAAACGTCTCCTACAAACGTCTCCTTGGACAATACAACAATAATCCTTCTAACAATAACTTGGTCTGGTCAGTCAGAGTCTATATGCAGACGAGGAATAAAGCTTTATAGGGAGCTGGTCACCCCGTCAAATGGGCTTGATTAATTTTCCAGCCCTCTGAAGAAACATTCAGAGCAGAAATGATGACATTCTGGGCTGAGGTCTGAAGATAGATAGATAGATAGATAGATAGATAGATAGATAGATAGATAGACAGATAGATAGATAGATAGATAGATAGATAGATAGACAGATAATAACTGAACGTGTCTGAATAACCTGAGCGCAGACCAGCAGGTCCCAGAGCTGCTTTAAGGTGGTAATCTCTCTCCTCCACAGTCTGAGCTGCCTGAAGTCTGGGCTGCTCACTTCAAACAGCTTACAGCACTCCTGCAGCTCCGCTAGCTCCAGCTCCAGAGCGACCACCTCACAGTAGCACTGAGGAACCGCAGCACAGGAAACAGCACGTTAACTCAGCTGCTCAGGGTCAATGCACGGAGAAGTGGCAACAGCATAACATCAAGGCACTCTCTTAAAAGAGAAGCTTCCTCGGAAGTTCGTTAATCTGAGTCCTGCTTTAGACCTAGAAACAGTTTGCTAAAATTAACAAATGGGAAATGATGTACTTTGTCCAGCTGAGAGTATGGGCTCTCTGCGTTGTACTCGAGAGGAGCTTCTGATCGAAACCTTTCTTCAAACTGGCTCAGCTTTACCTGTGAATCAGCAAAAGGACATGTAAGATCATTTATCATCTGCAGTCTGTGCTAAACACTAGAACATAACAACCACAGGTCCTAAAAGTTATGGAATATGAAGATTTAACATCTTAACAGAGAAACAGGATGGCCAACCTCAAACTCTCCGTACTTCCTGCGTATGATTGCCACCTCAGCATTCTGGAGAGGAGCCACCTCATGCTTTACAGTCCAGGCCAGTTTTTTAATGCTACTCCATCTATCAGGCAGCTCCTGAACACAGAAGGGAGATCTGTTCATCTCACAACACTGCTGCTAGGAATCAAGGGTTAACCAGAAATGAGCACTGAGATTATGAGATATGAGTCCAGCCACTTAAGAGCACAGAAGTGAGTGTTGTAATTTCTTCTTTTGGTGTCAACTGAAGACAGAAGACCGCTCTGGCTATGACCTTAGTTTATGTAGCTCTGGTTCCAGCATGCAGTCCAGAATGCAGTCTCGAACAGTCTAGAATGCAGTCCAGAATAATCCAGAATGCAGTTCAGAGCAGTCCAGCATGCAGTCCAGGATGCAATCTCAAACAGTCCAGAATGCAGTCTTGAACCGTCCAGAATGCAGTCCAGAGTTGTCCAGCATGCAGTCTAGAATGCAGTCTTGAACAGTCCAGAATGCAGTCTTGAACTGTCCAGAATGCAGTCCAGAATGCAGTCCAGAGTAGTCCAGAATGCAGTTTCAAGTAATCCACAGATACAAACTGGGTAAGGAACTGTGTACCACAGCAGTGTACCACTGCTGATCACACTTTCAGATCCTGTCGTAAATACCTCAGTGTCGCAAACTATATGTTTTGGTCAAAGGAGCCTAAGCTTTTGGTTTCAGTATAGTTTACTATTGGTAGAACATATCGCCGCTGTCCAAAGAAAAACAAGTATCTCCAAAATGGCAGCTTTACAGTAGAGGCCAAAACCCTGATTTAACTTTAATGCAAGTCAATGGAACCAGACGTCTTTCCAAGCAGTTTTGGGCCATTTCTGTTGGTCCAGTCATCATATAATTTCCACAAGCAGCTGCTGTGGTCAAATGATGCATAAAAGTTGGACAGCGACGATATAGAACTAATAGAAGTCACAAGAAAATAAAACAAGTTTACAACAACTGTTTCAGATTTTCCAATCAGCCAATTTCCTGTAAGTATGATAAACGTGCCACTGTTTCTGTCGTCTGATCTGATTGATGGATCATTTGTTCCGGATGTTAATTATATTAGAACTTATATTTATATTTGAACAGTGACTGTAAACTGAACAATCTGAACAATAATATAATATCAGGGTAATTTATGTAGCTTGGAAACCACAGCCTACTGTTAACAAACAGCACTGATTGGATGAAAACTGGTTACTGTGATTCCTGTCTGTCATAAATAAGAACAGTTATGTACTGAATACTGGTGTATTTACAGTCCTCACCTCCAGCTGCATGTAGATGTTATCAGGCAGCGTTTCTCCATACTGCTCCAGAAGACTGACCACGGCCCTCAGAGGCTCAAACAGCTGATCTGTACTGGGCTGTCTGTCTCTGACCGCCAGCAAACAGCCCATGACCTGCACCAAAGCCTGATACTCTCCACTCATCACCGGCTCTCTCAGCCCTGAGTCCGCCCTCAGGATAAACTCCTCCAGCTCTGCAATGCTGAGAGATGCAGAGAGCTTACAAACCAGCAGAAATTCATTAGTGAGCTCAGGTTCTGATGTTGAACATTGCCGTGAGGATTTGATTGAGTACTAGTGAGCTCAGGTTCTGATGTTGAACATTGCTGTGAGGATTTGATTGAGCATTAGTGAGCTCAGGTTCTGATGTTGAACACTGCTGTGAGGATTTGATTGATCGTTAGTGAGGTCAGGTACTGATGTTGGAACATTTCTGTGAGGATTTGATTGAGCGTTAGTGAGGTCAGGTACTGATGTTAAACATTGCTGTGAGGATTTGATTGAGCGTTAGTGAGGTCAGGTACTGATGCTGGGACATTGCTGTGAGGATTTGATTGAGTACTAGTGAGGTCAGGAACTGATGTTGGAATATTGCTGTGAGGATTTGATTGAGCATTAGTAAGGTCAGGTACTGATGTTGGAACATAGCTCTGAGGATTTGATTGAGCATTAGTGAGGTCAGGTACTGATATTGGAACATTTCTGTGAGGATTTGACTGAGCATTAGTGAGGTAAGGTACTGATGTTGGAACATTGCTGTGAGGATTTGATTGAGCATTAGTGAGGTCAGGTACTGATGTTGGAACATTGCTGTGAGGATTTGATTGAGTATTAGTGAGGTCAAGTACTGGACACAGTTGGTGAACCTCTACAACTCCCTGCCGAGAAGTCTGGCATGTTGGGTTAGCAAACACGGCGGCCCGACCCCATACTGGGAGACACTACTTCTGTATTTGTAGCTCAATAAATATTGATCATATCAGTCTAAATTTATCATCATTTATTGATCCTGGTAACCTTTATCTTCCTTCCCAACAGACCTGCAATCCCACACCTCCTACGGGGTACAGTTGTTCTGTTGAGTGTATATTCACTTAGAAAAACAACAAAAAATGACCAGAACATTTGAAGGATACTGTAAAGTTTCATCTTACTTGTCAGTGACGTATGATATGAGGTGCTCCTTGAACATCCAGCTCCATTTTTTGATTGTGTTCAGAAGGCTCATCTTGAACGGGCGGATATCCACCTTAAACCAGCCCTCAAACACGCGCCAGTCCTCCAGCCTGCTGACCTGTATATACAGTTCTTCATAAAGGTCGATCTGAACAGGAAAAAGGGAGTTAGATAATGTTTCATGTCCTTTAAAGCAAATCAGCCTTTACTTTTACAACACAGTTAAAGTTCCACTCCCCAGTCCATATATGGAAAAAAACAAGTGTTTTGAATTCATTGTGTTTGTGAGGTCACAAAAAGAACAACTCATTTACATAAATACACCTATTCAGCTTACGGCAGTTTAGCCCCGTCCATTCATGCTTCAGTCCAGGCTGCTTCTCTGAATAAGCCAGAACAGAGCTCATTTACACCATTCTGGCATAACATTAAAACCGCCTCCTTGTATCAACACTCAGTGTCCATATTAACAGCTCCACGGACCATATAGGACACTCTATAGTTGTACAGTTCCAGACTGTAGTCCATCTGTTTCTCTGTATACTGTATTACCCTGTTCTTCAATGGTCAGGACCCCCACAGGACCACCACAGAACAGGTATTATGTGGGTGGTGGATCATTCTCAGCACTGCAGTGACACTGACGTGGTGGTGGTGTGAGTGGATCAGACACAGCAGTGCTGCTGGACGTCTCAGTGTCACTGGAGAGAGAATTGTCCACCAACCAAAACTATCCAGCCAGCAGCATCCTGTGGGCAACGTCCTGTGGGGCAGCGTCCTGTGGCCAGCGCCCTGTGACCACTGATGAAGAACTAGAGGATGACCAACACTGCACTGTGCAGCAGCAGATGAGCTATCGTCTCTGACTGTACAACTACAAGGTGGACCAGCAAGGTAGGAGTGTCTAATAGAGTAGTGGACAGTGAGTGGACACAGTGTTTAAACACTCCAGCAGCACTGCTGTGTCTGATCCACTCACACCACCACCACGTCAGCGTCACTGCACCATCACCCACAAAATACCTGCTCTGTGGTGGTCCTGTGGGGGTCCTGACCATTGAAGAACAGGGTAATACAGTATACAGAGAAACAGATGGACTACAGTCTGGAACTGTACAACTACCGAGTGTCCTATATGGTCAGTGGAGCTGAATGAGGGCAGAAAAGTGGTGGCTTTAATATTATGACCCAGTCTTCTAGGTATAGTAACAAAAACCAATTAAAACAAGCAATATATACATGGACCTCAGGAGGGAATGTTAGAACCGGGTACCATATAAGACAAACACCTTCATGGTCTAAAGAGGTATGTGTTCAGACATACATAAACATACTAAACGTTGCCAGAATTCAGTAACTGGCCATCGGCTACTACTGCAAGTGAGGTTTATTCAAAGGAATGTTCCTTTAACAAGACAAGAGTATGGGGCTTCACCTGCTCTTTGAACTTGTCAGTTGTAGGCGGATTCTCTGGTAAAGCATCTTCTCCGTAAGCTTCTATGTACTCAGCAGTGAGAGATTGACCGTAAAGGAGAAACTGCCTGAGAAACTCGGCCCGCTCGTCCAGCCACAGATGCGAGAAGCGCTCAAATGTGCTCTGGTACTGAGATACTCTCTTGACGACATCACTCACTCGCTCCATCACTTCCTGTCGCAGGTCTAAGAGGTCCAGCATATCGTCCATATCATCCTGTCAAGAAATTGAAGACATTTATAAAGGCTACACGTTAATATGGCACTAAACTGTCAGACTGTCAGATAAATTTATGTTCATGAATATAGTCATATGCTGAAGTCTGAAGACCCCTGGTCAATAGCTTTGGTGATTTCCAAGTGAAAATAAGTGAATATACACTATATTGCCAAAAGTACTGGCTCGTCTGTCTTCACACACATATGAACTTGAGCTACATCCCATTCTTAATCCACGGGGTTTAATACGATGTCGGTCCACCCTTTGCAGCTATAACAGCTTCAAATCTTCTGGGAAGGCTTTCCACAAGCTTTAGGAATGTGTTTATGGGAATTTATCACCATTCTTCCAGAAGCACATTTGTGAGGTCAGACAATGATGTTGGAGGAGAAGGCCTGGCTCTCAGTCTCCGCTGTAATTCATCCCAAAGGTGTTCTATCGGGTTGAGGTCAGGACTCTGTGCAGGCCAGTCAGGTTCCTCCACACCAAACTCGCTCATCCATGTCTGTATGGAGCTTGCTTTGTTCACTGGTGTGCAGTCATGTTGGAACAGGAAGGGGCCGTCCCCAAACTGTTCCCACAAAGTTGGGAGCATGAAATGATCCAGAATCTCTTGGTCTGCTGAAGCATTAAGAGTTCCTTTTACTGGAACTAAGGGTCCGAGCCCAACTCCTGAACAACACCCCCACACCATAATCCCCCCTCCACCAAACTTACACTCGGCACAATGCAGTCAGACAAGTACCGTTCTCCTGGCAACCGCCAAACCCAGACTCGTGCATCGGGTTGCCAGACGGAGAAGCGTGATTGGTCACTCCAGAGAACACTGCTCTAGAGTCCAGTGGCGGCGCTTTACACCACTGCATTCCACGCTCTGCATTGTGCTTGGTGATGTAAGGCTTGGATGCAGCTGCTCGGCCATGGAAACCGATTCCATGAAGCTCTCTACACACTGTTCTTGAGCTGATCTGAAGGCCAAATGAAGTTTGGAGGTCTGTAGTGACTGACTCTGCAGAAAGTTGGTGACCCCTGTGAATTTGGTTTTACACACCTGTGGCCATGGAAGTGATTGGAACACATGAATTCAAAGATTTGGATGCGTGAGTCAATACTTTTAGCAACATAGTGTATCTTTTACAGAGAACTTCAACAGGACATAAATATATATTTTCTGAATTAAACATTGGAAAATGTGCCATAAAACTTTGTGCAGGTCATATTTCATACTTCTAAATATGTTAAATTAAGTAAAGACACATTAACAGTTGCATATTATGCACAAACGCACACAAAGCAGTCTTGTTTAAGGTATGTGGGGAGAAACCTGTGCAGATTTAAGCATTTCTTAAAAACAGTGTTCACCTGATAGTCCTTCATGTCCAGGTGAGATGCCACCCGCTTAACCTGAGCAGACATCTTGAACACATCTGCCAGCAGTCCCTCCACCAGCTCATAAAAACTGTCTCCGGCATGCGTATCCATAGAGGGTCTGAAGACCATCTCGGAGCCGCTGAGCTCCATCTGAGCCTCTAACAGTGGAGCATGCCTTACAGAAACATCCATGTTCTCAACAAAGAACTCCAGAGAGTGAGAGACGGTGCTGAAAAAGCCTTCCACCACCATCTCATCCACGTATTCCACATAATCCCGCCACGCTTCTGAAACACCATCTGCTCCAAGCAGGTCCTTGTTCTCCTGTTGGAACCAATGAAAAGATCTTGAGAGGGCTCAGCACTCTGTCGTCACTAACTGTGCAACAACTGATGAACTATAGCAAGGTGGAGCTACAAGGGGTTTCTGATAAAGTGGCCAGGAAGCAGGACAGGAGATCTAATTACAGTGGAACTGTAAAGAAAGAAACATCTCTTTAAAGAAACCATCTCCTTTGACGTGTTTCCTGCAACCTGAACCTCACCTGTAGCAGCCTGTGAATGATCTCTCCATCTCTCCGGATACTGCTGTACTTCTTTGCCACTCTTGCTGCCCTGTCCTCCAGCATCAGCAGCGTGTCTTTCTTATTGTCCTTCCTGCAGAACACTGGCTCCTTGCCCCAGCGCTTCATCAGCTCCTGGATCATCTCCACATTGTCTTTGGCCTTCTGGAACCTGCGTTCCAGCCTACAGACGGTGTCCTTCACCTGGCAGATGTAGCTCCAGCAGCTCTGGTGTTGCCACGTTAGCTCAGTCTCAGCCTGATGTAGCTGCAGGTCTACGGCCTCCAGCTTTGCCTTCATCAGAGAAACCTCCACACCCACAGCCGTCTGCCGGACCTTGTTGTACGCCTCGACCAGCAGCTGCAAACCGCTAATGCACTGAAATAAAAAGGGGAATTTTCATGGAATACTGACTGACTGATCCAGGTTCCATCCACAAATGTTCCTTCTATTCAATTTAATGAGAAACTGTAGAACAGACTCAGTTTATACCACAATACCTACATTTAGAGCTTAGAGTTATACACTCAACCTAATGAGAAACTGTAGAACAGACTCAGTGTATACCACAATACCTAGATTTAGAGCTTAGAGTTATACATTCAACCTAATGAGAAACTGTAGAACAGACTCAGTGTATACCACAATACCTACATTTGAGCCAGTTATGCACTCAACCTAATGAGAAACTGTAGAACAGACTCAGTGTATATTTAAAATGAGTTATTTAATTTTCTCCCAAATAGTGAAGTATAGTCAGAGGAATCTTCACTAACCGTGAGGAAGATGTCTCTCCTCTCGTACACCTCCATGGCTGCAGACGGGATGCTGGTATGCTCTAGCATTTGGAGATGTTTCACATCGCGCAGGACAGCTAACAGCTTGCGGCACAAAATAAGTTTGAAAGAGCTATGTTACAGATTTTAAAAACATCTTAGAGGAATATGTTAGCATTTTTCATTCTAGTCTCTGCTAGTATCTGCTGTATGTGTAGTGTATGGTCAAGTACTAAGGAGAAAAATGTTAACATTGAAAAACAATTTAGAGAACAACAAAAGACCCAACAACTGTAGCTACAAGAGAAGTCAATGGGCAGATGCTGAATTTGTTAGTAAATATTTGGGTGAAGCACGTAATCCTATAGAAGATCCAAAGGGAAAACATCTCAGTATCTACTCATAGTTTCTGTTTAACGAACCAGCAGGGTCGTGAATATGTGATCATCCCATATTCATTACTGACTACTGATTTCATGCTCTAACATGCCATCGTAGTCCACTCACTGGATCTGCAAGTCTCTGAAAAACTAGATCTGCAAACATACTCATTCAACATCAGCCCAAAATTAGAAGTCTGTTCAGGTTCAGGGTAACACACTGAAATTAACCCAACATCACTACAGATACAGCATGCAGAGATTAGGTTATAAAATGGGCTTTTCCTATAAACAGCCACAACGAAAGTTAGAGTAACAGGTCTGTAACATGATTATATTCCGAATTTTCCTTTGTATGACTACAGAATCGTGGACCCAGCATCATGAGTCATATCTTGCATTGTTACACCCACACTGTTCAGAATGTTCATTACCTCTTGATTAAAGTTCACTGAGAGCAGACCGCTGTTTAAATCTCTCCTGATGAGCGTCTGGTCGAGGTTCAGCTGGCAGACCTGCTCAACGTTACTGCACCAATCTGAGTACACCTTTTCCTCGAACTCATCCAGCAGGGAAGACATCTCCAGGTACTGACGGCACACCAGATTCATAGCCTCCCCTTCAGTGGTCCTGACAGACAGGACATGTAGCATTTCTCATCAGTTACAATTATATTACCTGATTTATTCATTAAAAAAACACTGTTTTGCAGTTTTGAACAGTGAATGGAGAGCAGAGAGAACAAGCTCTAAGCTAGCAAAGTAGCTGGTAATCTAGATACCTCACCTCTAGTTTAGTTTTGTTTGACAGTTGAGGTAGGAGTTACACTATTGCTAGCTTAGCTGTATTTATAAGCCTATAGCTCAGTGGATAGAAGTCAGGACTGGTTGACACTATAGTTGAAAGTTGATGAGTTAAATATTCTTTTCTCTATTCTTTATGGACTGGTGATTACCTGATAAGAAGCTGAAGCATGACATGGAATGGTGGGTAGGCTAGTCTAACTTTAACCAAGTCTCAGAAGAAGTCTACAGTATGGTGGTATTTTCAACTTTTGAAGGACCCTAACAAAGTCAAATGCAATCACCTGCACAGCTAAGTTTTTTACAATTCTGCATATTTTAATAGTTAAGATGTAAACAAAAGTCATTCCGAGTGGGTTTGGTGTGAAATGCTCCATTCTAGAGAAACTTACATTGTCTGAACTGTTCATAGTTGTAGTGAATGGAACCAGACGTCCACCTCTAAAAGCTCCCTCACAGAAAGTTATTACAGGAAATGGACATGAACAAACTACTTTATGCTCA
This sequence comes from Semaprochilodus insignis, assembly GCA_034552555.1. Taxonomy (NCBI): domain Eukaryota; kingdom Metazoa; phylum Chordata; class Actinopteri; order Characiformes; family Prochilodontidae; genus Semaprochilodus; species Semaprochilodus insignis. Next base: position 8,880,852 of record CM067479.1, on the reverse strand, counting down.
GTGGCTAGCAGCCAGGATCGGCTAACACATTCTATTTGTGCAATGCATGCTGGGTACTGTAGTAAAAGAACTCAAGAGAGGCTCGTGGAATTTTGCGTTACATGATAAATAACATATCAAACTCTAGTTTTAGCCCACAATGACATTTTATTCCTATTCCTTGTTCTTATTCTTGAATTTATTGCATCTATTTTGAATTTGATGATAGTTATTGTGGTGTAAAGTCTCATTTTACTAAAATTAAAAACTGCCCTTTATATTTTTGTTGTGTATTTAGCATTTTTGATGTTGAAACAAACAAAAACTATCAAAGCTGTTGCATTTTGTTATGTTCTTTCTTCATTTCTTTACACTGTAACAGAAAACACTGAAACAACAGAGAAAGTAGAGCAAACAGATACAGAAAACAGAAAAAAACTCAAACCTATCCATACAGAACATTGATTTATTTATTAATTACTGAATTTCACAGAAAAAAACAACATTTCTTTTTACTTCAATGCTTTAGACACTTTCATTTATATAGAAACTTACATGTGCAGCACAAATCGCAAATTCTCCCACGGGGTTTGGATTCTCGCTCTCAGCATTTTAGCCCACTTCAAAGCACCGGACATGGCCGACATGTTCTTACACAGCAGGGCTCTACCTTTCTTCCTCTGGACACAAACAGTAAACAATACAGCTCTAATCAGTCCATAAGGAGAATAATACTGTGGGTAAATCTATAAATTATTGCTCTGATGAAGAAAACCACGATACCTGCTGGAGCTGACAGTCAAATAGGTGTTTACATCTTTCCAGCTCATCTCCAAAAAGCCGGATCAGTTTTGTTAAATTGGGAGTGAAGGCTTCTTTGATGATCCTTCTGTCCAGAAATGGCCTGAATACAGCTAAGAGCTGTAAACAAGAACAATAACGCAGTTATTATCAGTCTTCAAATAATAGGTTGTTTGTGACTGTGAGAATCCAAATTTCCCAATCAGAGAAGGCATATTTGCAGAGGCAGTTCCATTATCCACAGAAATTATATGCAACTCGGCGTATATCAAAATGGAAAAAATGAATTAGCTGAACTAACTTTATTGTCAAGTGTGCACTGTGTATAATACACATCAAACAGGCTCAGTATAGTCAATATTAAAGGACACAATACATGTAAAAACAGATTTTCTTCTCTTTTTGATGTAACATGTAAACATTGTTAGAGTTTAAAAATGTACTGATCACTCCCCACTCCCTATAGTCCATTTATGGTCACTAACTGCAATAATACTTTTTGTCTTTTTCATGCTCAAGTTATGTGTTTCAGCCTACACTACTTTTTGAATGAGGCTACATTCAGGGCAGCCAAGCAGTCTTAAACAAGCATTGTCTCCTTGATTTTAAGGGACATGGAGAGGTTGGAAATTTGTCATGTAAAAAAATGAAATATTCCATAAAATAAAAAAGAAATGCAGGCCCTTTATTACATTAAACAACATATTAATCTGTAGTGTTACCCCACAATGGCATTGTGTTCATATTCCTGGCTCCTATTCTTTGGGATTTTTAATCTGATGAAAAGTTATTGTGATGTAAAGTCTTGTTTGGCAAGAATTAAAAACCGGCCTTTATATTTTTGTTGTGTATTTAGCATTTTTCTGTTGAAACAAACAGACATAGAAATCAGAAGTGCAGCTAGAACCTGTTCATTCAGGTCATACATTTGTAACTGTGAAATTAATTGAGCACTAGTGAATATGTAATTCAAGAATATAGCTAAGCAGGTGACTTTGCCCAACTTGTAAGATTAATTTGATTTTTTTGGCATTTCTTTACACTGTAACAGAAAAAAACAACACAGAAAACAGAGCAAATGGAAACAGAACTCAGAAAAACTTAAACCTACCCATACAGAATGAAGATTAATTTATTAATTAATTATTAAATTGCACAGAATCGTTATCGTTATTGTGATAAAATACATCAAATATGTTACAATAACTGCATGTTTGTTTACAAATAGAGCATCATTTTTATTATATTTAGTAGAAACCACTGTATTCATAGTTTTGGTAGTATTTCTAAATGTAATTTGACACTATTTGTCCAATTTATTAACATCAACATTAAACAGATATATTAGTAAACAGATATAGTAGTAAAATATATGGTAAAAATATTTTGTAAAAACTATTTAATGTAATGCAATATTATATTTTTCCTAAATAGCTTCATAGTTAATCTTTTTGCAATAGTTTTACATTTTTGGTTAATTACTGTCCAGTTAAGTGTATTTTTTATTGGCCTGATTAACTACTCATCCAATGAAAAGTGTCAACATTATAGTAAGCTCCACTTACTGAGACTTCCAACAAATTCATTCCAACACAGAATGTAATTCCGTACTTCAGAATTTAAGTCTAGTGGATCGTATTCTTTGTCCATTATTCCTTTGCAGAGTTGCTGAAATTCCGAGAGCAGTAGAGAAACCTGCTTTAGGCACTTTGAGGTATATAGAAAAACTTACACGTGCAGCACAAATCGGAAATTTTGCAGAATGAGGCTTTTTGTCTTTTTCATGTTGAAGTTATGTGTTTCAGCTTACACTGCTTTTTGAATGAGGCAAAATTCAGGGCAGCCAAGCAGTCTTAAACAAGCATAGCCTGCTTGATTTTAAGGGACATGGAGATGTTGGAAATTTGTCATGTAAAAAAAAAACTGAAATTTTACATAAAATAAAAAAGAAATACAGAATACAGGCCCTTTAAAAAGAAGGACCAGGACATCGCTAGTGATTCACTGACATAACTTACTTTGAAAACAGACTCCAGTCCTGAACAGTCTTTATAGGCCAAGCAAAGGATGTTTCCAAGCCGTCGATCATAATCTGAAACCTTCTCTTTAAAGAGGGAATAGTCCTCCTCAAAATCCTTTAAATCGAAAAGGAAGAACAAACAGCATTCAGGTTCCACCAGGTAGCACCAAGTCAATACACACATTATAAACCAAATCTAAAAAAATGTCCAGATTTTATACAGCGATATGGAAATATTACCAGCGGCTCGTGTCAATAGGCCCAACATTTATTTTCCTTTAATCTGTAACACCACTGAATTTTGAGTTTTATTGGTCCAACCTAAAAAATACTCTAATTTACTACAAGCAAACAGATTATTTAATTTAATTCAATTGCTTGTAACATATTAGAGTATTTTTTGGTTTCACTTTTTTACAATGTAGAGAAAAAAGCAACATAAACAAATATTATTTATTATTGTGTGGTTTTTCTTTCTTAGTTATTAGGGTTTATTCCATTACAGAAATTATGAATTGTTTTTTCATACATTTCTAAATTATAACATCAGGTATACTGTGGTAATTACAAAACGTATGAGCACTTGGAATAACATACAATATAATTAAAACTGCACTCTTTCAAACTGAGATTCTGATGTAAAGCACTATTGCATTAGATGACGTTTTTGGTGGAATGGTTGCATTAGGTGGCATTGTATCTCTAAGAAAGTGTAATTAGCTCTTCTCCCAATACAATGAAAGTAATTATTTTGCTTCTCTGAAACAAATGATCACCGTAATTCTGATCTTTTAAGATAACACTCTTTCAGTACATATAAACCATCACCATGATACTCCCATAACAAACCAAAACATCACCACGGCACTGACGCGCACATGTCACTACACGTAAGTCATCTTATCTTATCATACACAAACACCATTAAAATGAAAGAGGGCTTATGATGATGATTCTTTGTATATGACATGATCTTTTGTCAAACCTTGATAATTATACATTACTGAGATTATTTTAAAGACTTTCTAGTAGGCTTGAGAAAATGTATCGTTATTGTGATAAATTTCATCAAAATATGTTACAATAAGTTAATATAATCAAATTACTTTATTAACATCAATGTTAAACAGATTACACTCTCTCTCTCT
>CM067479.1:8827583-8847093 GCA_034552555.1 Semaprochilodus insignis | reverse complement strand
GTGGGGGCAACTAAAAAAGAGATACAGTGAGAGACAGAGAGATGGAGAGAAGGGGAGGGGGGTTGAGAGAGTTAGAAAGAAAAAGAGGTGGATTGAGAGAGAGAGAGAGAAAGAAAGAAAGAAAGAAAGAAAAAGATAGAAAGGGAAACAAGAAGAGAAAGAAAGGAATAACCAGAGAGAGAAAAGGATAGTAATTGAAAAGAGAGACAGTGAGAGATAAGGAGAGAGACAGACACGAGAAAAAACAGAAAGAGAAAGAAAAGAATGGGGNCAGAGAAAGAGAAAGAAAAGGATGGGGCGTGAGTAAGAGGTGGACTGATAGAAAAAGAAGAGGATGATGAGAGAGAAGGATGAAGGAAGAGTGATTGAGAAGAGAGACAGTGAGAGATAAGGAAAGAGAAAGAGAAAGAAAGATAGAAAGGGGAAAACAGAAAGAGAAAGAAAGGGATGACAAGTGAGAGAAAAGTGAGGGTAATTGAAAAGAGTTAGAGATAAAGAGAGAGAGAGAGAAACGGGGAAACAAAGAAAAGGATGGGGGAGTGAGAAAAATGATAGAAATGGGAGTAAGAAGAGCAATGAAGAGATGGAGGGGAGAAAGAGTGAGAGGGACTTGGGAGAGAGAGAAAAGGAGAACCAGAGAAAGAGAAAGAAGAGGAGGGAGAAAGGAGCACTGTCTGGAGAACCGAGGGTTCTTTAGGTCTAGTTTAGTCTGCTGTGAAGGTTTTCTAATGTTCCTCCGTAGTTCTGGACTTACTAACAGTCGGTTCCGTCTTACAGCTGTGAAGCATAGCATTATAACAGAAGCTAGGGATGCTGGTTCCTCCACCCCCTCCACCCCTCCACCCACCTCCCCACAGTGGTTAAAGATCAACAGAGAACAGCATTCATGGAGAACAACAAAAGTTTGTGGTTCCTTTGTGGCAGAATGCTAATGTTAATTAGCCTTAGGACCAGTGAAGCAGAGCCTTTTGACCTGAACCTGCTCCATTACCTCCTGAAATCTAAGACCTAATAAAGCCATTTTCCACAGCTTTTCCCATCCATCTGACCATTACCCGGCACGTTGGGACAGCGGATGTTCCCGGAGCTCTGATAAGGCCCGTGTTATCATATCTGTTGGGTATAATGAGTTAACACAGCTACGTGCAGGCTTTATGACGGAGAGCTCGGATCAGGAGTGTCAGGATCTGTCTTAGTGATCATGTAGGTATTATGTGAGACAGAGAGAAAGAGATGGAGGCAGACAGAGGGAGAGAAAGAAGGTTTACACCATCAGGTCAGTTCACAAACCATTAGACAGATTACCCATCCGGTTGAGTCCATGAAAGCTTGCTTTGACAGCTTGTCCTTTCAAGTGGAGTGAAGTTCCACTCGGGTCAGAAAAGCCATCAGACTCCCCATTAGCTTAGATGTTACAGAATCTGAAAGACTGAGAGCAGGGCAGCTCCAGCTGAGTATCAAAACCTGGATTAATCACAGTCTGAGTATCTAAACCTGGATTAATCACAGTCTGAGTATCTAAACCTGGATTAATCACTGCCTGAGTATCTAAACCTGGATTAAGCATAGTCTGAGTATTTAAACCTAGATTAATCACAGTCTGAATATCTAAACCTGGATCAATCACAGCCTGAGTATATAAACCTGGATTAATCACAGCCTGGATATCTATACCTGGATTATTCACAGTCTGAGTTCCTTCAACCCCAGCAAGTCTTTCCACGGAACCAAAAGTGGCTCTCCTACGGGGCCTATCCCAAAATCTTTCTGTTTAAAGCCGCGATGGAAAGGAAGTGCCTGGCCACAGAGTGAGCATCGTCATCAATCACATGTCTCTAATTCCCGATGGCCTCCCGCAGAGAGTTTGAAATGTGCATGTAATTCATCTGAAAGCCTGCCGCACTCCTCCAGCTCCTTCCCCGCATGCTAGTCAATGTGCTGTAATCTCATGCTCAGTGTGACTCTAAGCGAGGCTCAAATCAGAGCATTCAGTTAACGCTGTGTTAGCAGACAGCGGCACGTGGCTGAGGAGCACATGAGAATTTCAGTAATAACAATAATAATTTAATGAATTAATTAATAAGCAGGCGAGATTGGTAGGGGGGCATATTTAGATATAGTTTTACGTATGAACGTTAGTGCCAAACTGCTTGTTCAGTTAGCATGTGCATGTATTACAAAGGTAACCAAGTGTGGCTAAATAATGAGCTGCACCCAGAAGGAGGTGTGGGATTGCAGGTCTGTTGGGAAGGAAGATAAAGGTTACCAGGATCAATAACTGATGATAAATTTAGACTGATATGATCAATATTTATTGAGCTACACATACAGAAGTCTGTCTCTCAGTATGGAGTCGGGCCGCCGTGTTTGCTAACTCAATATGCCAGACGTCTCAGCATGGAGTTGTAGAGGTTCCTAATGGTGTCCTGTGATAATCCATCCCATGCAGCTTGAATATCCTCACACAGTTCCTGCAGATGGTGCGGTATGGGTGGAGGTGGAGTGACACCAGGCCTTCTGGACGTGTGACGCGTGACAACAAACCGTTCATCTTGGTGCTGACCACGGTGCCTCCACACACGGATTCGTTGGTCGTCTCCAACAAGACAAAAGCGGGCCTCGTCACTGAAGATGTTCTGTAGGATGACTCATGAAGGAAATCACTGCTCGCGGAATGTCCGCAATCGTGGCTGTTGGGTCAGTCATGTACAGTGATAAGGCCCCTCCTTGCTTACGTCACGTGTACGGTCGAGCGTGAAACTTGAATCATTAGCATGTTTCATGATGTCAAACCTACCCACCAAGTTTCATTCCTGTTGGTTGATTCCTTCTGGGTGCAGCTATTCTGTTGGTGGATGAGTGTTGTTATCTGGAGATTATAGCCTAACTGGAATATTGCACTGCTGCATTGGCACTATATTTGCTTACCGTAAGGCAGTTTGCCGTGCGGTCGTATTCCCTGTGGAAGCTTCCGAAGGGTCATTTTAGTGCTGCGTTGTACTTTGGAGCAAAATAAAAGTCTCTGAAAAACTTTCTGTTCCTCTCATATGCTGAAATGTTCCAGCACTTTGCATCAAGTCAACTCGTGGGCCTGCTACCAACCGCAGCCCTGACATGTAGTCAGCGCAGGTACAAATTGGAGCTGAAGGATGGTTAGGAAATTGTGATGTTGAGTTTTGCACGCCTGCTTCACTCATATACTTGTCTATCATAGCCGTAACAGACAGCCAACCAGATTCCCTTATTCAGTAACGAGCCTTACGACACGAACTGCCACGATTTGCTCATCCTCTGTTCCTATGCTTAAGGAACCATTAGAGCCCCTCGTTTTTCTGCAGGCCCTAAAGCCAAAATGCCACTGCAACATGGCGGATTTTCACACATGATTAGCCTAGCCATTAGCGACAGTGCCGCAGCAGGTTTTGTCCGGCAGGTGACCCCCCCTCATTAGGCCCTAATCTGCCCTGTCTTCCCTCCACGGTCACGGGCACAGCTGAGTCTGCAGGCGGGGAAATAAGAAGGCTGTGATAAATAACGACTGGAGTCATTTACGTAACACGCTGACAAGTGGTCCTGTGTCATTAGCACGCCGGTGAAGCGCAGGGCATGGAGAAGCAGGGCACGCAGATGGCACTGCCAGCTCCCTCCCTGTAACTGAGGCTGTAAGAGAGCGCTCCTGTTGCTGACCAGGCTGGACCACCTGCTCCTGAGCGCTGGCCAGAGTGCGTGACAAGACATACAGTCACATACATTACATTACATTATATTCAGAGTGTGTTTGGTGTGAGATGGTCCAGATGTTCTTTGCAGTGGTGGTGACGAGAACCACGGTCCTCCATGTCTACAACACACATATAGACACTTGGAAATCACCAAGTACGTTTTCTCTGGGGGACTATATTTTGCCTCACAGCACCTTCCATGTATCCTTCCACCAGGAATGGATTCAAATAGATGGATTAAAACACATTTTTAGCCAAAACCTTATCACAAAACTCCAGTATGTCTTGGATATCCGGAAGCATACTGCGTTTCATGTAGTAACTTTCTGTGAGGGAGCTTTTTAAGGAGGACGTCTGGTTCCATTCACCACCATTGTTAACAACGGAGGAGTAGTGGTGATGGGAACCAGACGTCACAGTAAGCTATTACATGAAATGTTTAGGAATACTAGGGAAGGGGCGGATTGATACCTAAGTATTGATACTTCCGATGCTGGCATTTACTGTAAAGAATCGATTCTGGCACATAAATATGGATATCATGTGTTTATGTGTGTAGTAGGATGGAGGTGTGTTCTGTCTGTCAGTGAACATAATAAACAGGCTGCTGTAAGTGATGGTGGAGTATAGGAACTACTTTTCCTTCCGCCTTCCCTAAATAAAAGCTGGTACTTTAATCCACTTATTTGAATCCATTAATGGTGGAGGGATACATGGAAGGTGCTGTGGGCCCTGTGTAGACACGTTCACTGGTGGTTTAGATAGTAAATGAATTGTCTTCATGTGTGTTGTAGACATGGAGAACCCAGGTTCCCATCAGCAGTGTTAATCACTAATGCATTGACGAATTAGTTCAGCTTTATAACAGCCTTATTAGAACGTGTGTCATTCTTATGACCCTTAATGACTGTTTCACATTTTGAAGGAACAGTAGTACTTAAGTATGCAGTGATGGACTTTGTTCTGGAGTGTGAGGCTCGCATATGGCTCTGTGAAGTGCAGCAATGCTAGGTTCGTGCTTCCTTTGAAGACAATCCATTAAAATAACAATACAGCGATGTAAAAACACTACGGAACCCAGAAAGAGGGATCCAACAAAAGCAAGGCCTCTCTCTTTCCCTTAATTTTAATGTTGGGCTCTTTGATTTCCTCTTGAATGGAAGGCTTAACTGATGCTAAGAGTATAGGGCAGTAACCCAAGACAATGAGAGCTTTCAAAGTTTAAGTGGCCATTCAGATGCTAAGAAAGCAAAGGCTAATTATATAGTTCTGAAAGTCTCTTATCTGTCCTGCATTAACGCAGAGTCACTGATGTGCTGTTTATTTCCCGGCAGTCATCTGGTTTCCTGCCCGATGAATGACGAGAGAGGAAGAGGGAGGGCCGAGCCGCTAATGATCATCCCAGCGCATTTAGATTTCAATAGGGCCGCTAGCGTTAGCGCTGCGCTTCATAGCTCTGCCGCAGTATGACGCTCTCCGTTCTCTGTCCTCAGCAGCCGTTTAGAATAAAGGTGCTGAGACTTTGAGCAATGCCAGAAAAAACATATTTGGTTCCATAGGAAACCTTAAACTTAGCATTAATTTGCCAAACAAGGTTCTTTAGGGAAGCAAAATGGTTCTTTTAATGGCTTGGCTCAAAAAATGTTTTTTGCAAAGAAATGATAATGTAGTGGAACCATTTCTGCTTCCGTAAAGAACCTTGCTTTGAATGGTTTGAAAGCTACTTTAGAGCTCTTAATACAAAAGGAGGTTCTTTTGTATCGCTAAGGGTTCTTAGATGCCATAGAATTTTGGTTGGTTTCCTTAGAGAACCTTGCAATTAACAAACAACATTTTTTTTGCAAGTTAAACGTAGAATTCATTTACCAAACAAGGTTCTTTATGGAAGCAAAATGGTTCTTTTAATGGCTTGGCTCAAAGAACCCTTAACGAAACGTTTTTCAGACTGCGTGTCGTCATGTTTACTCTCATTTTGTTCCCTAGAGGAATTATGCACAGAAATGATGTAATATAGTATAGAGGAACCATTTCTGGTTTTCTATAGAACCTTGCTTTGAACGGTTGTTTGGAGAAACATATTTGGAAATGAGATGCACAAACATGAAGAACCTTTGGAAAGTTACATCAGAACGCTTAATAAAATGAAGGTTCCACAATGGGTCTCTTTTTTGGTTTCCTAGAGAACCCTTCAATTAACAGAGAACAGTTTTTTTTTTTTTTCGCAAGTTGAACGTAGCATTCATTCACCAAACAAGGCTCTTTAGGGAAGCAAAAGGGTTCTTTTAATGGCTTGGCTCAAAGAACCCTTCATGGAACATTTTGCAAAGAAATTATGTAATATAATGTAGAGGAACCATTTCTGCTTCCGTGAAGAACCTTGCTGTGAATGGTTGTTTGGGGAACCATTTTTGCTAATGAGACGCACAAACATGAAGGACCTTTGACAAGTGCATCACAACTCTTTATAAAAAGAAGGTTCCACCAAGGGTTCTTTGATGCCACAGAATTGTGGTTCCTAGAGAACACTTCAATTAAAAGAGAACTGTTTTTTGGAATAAGATATAGCCTTCATTTACCAAACAAGGTTCTTTGGGGAAGCACAAGGGTTCTTTTGTGGTGTCGTACAAAGAACCTTTTGTGACACCTTTTTTAAGAGTGAGTGTTGTCATTTTAACTCATAAAAAAAGGTTCCTCAAAGGGTTCTGAGTGATGCCACAGAAAAGTCATTTTTGTAAATAAGACATAATGTAAAGGAACCATTTATGTTTTTCTATGGAACCTTGAATCGAATGATTCTTAACAGAACCATTTTTGCAAATGAGACACACAAACTTGAAGAACCTTTTGAAGGTTACATCAGAACTCTTTATCAAAAGAAGGTTCCATTAAGGGTTCTTTGATGGATACCATAGAATTTTGAACATTTCAATTAACTGAGAACCATTTCTGCAAATAAGATATAGCCCTCATTTACCAAACAAGGTTCTTTGGGGAAGCACAAGGGTTCTTCTAAGGTACCGTTCAAAGAACACTTTGTGACACCTTTTTTAAGAGTGAGTGTTGTCAGTTTACCTAGAACTCTTGATTAAAAAAAGGTTCTGCAAAGGTTTCTTTGAGTGAAACTATAGAGCAAAGGGGTGTTCTTTGATTGATGCCAAAGACTTTTGGAGAACATTTCAATTTCAGAAATGTTGCAAATACCAAACAAGGTTCTTTAGGAAAGCAATAGGGTTCTAATATAGCGTCGCCCAAAGAACCCTTTGTGGGACCTTTTTTAACAGTGAGTTTTTTTTAAAAAGATTAAAGAACTTCCACATAATGTAAAGGTTCTAGAAAGCAACCGCTACATTGGTAAAGAACCTTCAGGGAAGCAGTAGGGAACCCGTTAGTGGTTTTGTGTTTATTTGTATCCAGAACTCTTAATAAGAGAGTGGGTCATGTTTTTTGGGGCTGACCTCTGGTGACCTTACGTTAAATATCTAAGGGCTGACCTGCTCGACCCTCCCCCAGACGCTCCCAAAAAGGAAACATATCATGCAGCTAGCTTAAATTAGCTGTGGCCAAGCTCAATAGACTGGATGGAAGGTGTCTTTATGGGCCACTAGAACCAGCGGCAACGGCAGCACCATCAGGCCACTTCCGCATTCAGAGTCATGAATCCCGCAGAGAGCATATTTAAAACACGTCTGTAATGGATTTGTAAACCTGCTGTGCGATATAAACCAGATACCTTATATCGGTTCTGTTTCTACATCCTGTGATTGTGATACGCACTCTGATATGCTTTATACAAAACATGCACAGGAAATCAGAACCTGGAACTCTCGCCAGCTTCTTGTTCAGATTTTACCATTCCACCTTAAATGATGCAGCTTTTTCATTCTGGCACTGGCATCCAACTTCATATTCGGCAGTTTGTTGTTTGAATTTTCACATTCCACCTTAAATGGCGCAGCATTTACATTCTGACTCAGGTATTAAGCTTCTTATTCGCCAGTTTGTTGTTCAAATTTTCATGTTCCACCTTAAATGGTACATTATTTACATTCTGGCACTGACATTCAGCTTCTTATTCACCAGTTTGCTGTTAGAACTTTCATGTTCCACCTTAAATGGTGCAGCATTTACATTCTGACCCAGGTATTTAGCTTCTTATTTGCCAGTTTGTTGTTTGAATTTTTGTGTTCCACCTTAAATGGTGCAGTGTTTACATTCTGGTGCTGACATTTATTCTTATCTGCCAGCTTCCTGTTCAGATTTTCACGTTCCACCTTAAATGGTGCAGCAGTTACATTCTGACCCTAACATTCAGCTTCTTATTCTCCAGGTTAAGCAATAATAAGCAATAATAAGCAATCAGCTTTTTCATCAACTACTTGTTTGAGTTTTCACATTCCACCTTAAATGGTACATAATTTACATTCTGGCCCTGACATTCAGCTTCTTATTCACCAGTTTCTTGTTCAGATTTGACTGTTCCACCTTAAATGGGGCAGCAGTTACAGTCTAGTCCTGACATTCAGCTTCTTATTCACCAGTTTCTTGTTCAGATTTGACCATTCCACCTTAAATGGGGCAGCAGTTACAGTCTAGTCCTGACATTCAGCTTCTTATTCGCCAGTTTGTTGTTTGTGTATTCATGTTCCACCTTAAATGGTGCAGCATGTACATTCTGGCGTAGACATTCAGCTTCTTGTTCACCAAATCCACACAGGCACTGAGACAACGGCAGAAATCCTGATGGTCAATGTAAGTGGGGGAGGGCCAGAGTAGGCTGAAGTGCGTAACCTCACCACTAGAGGCTACACACTGCTCCTTTAATGGCTGTTCTGAAATGTGTTCCTCACCGAGACTGTCCCGATGAATCTCTCTGCAACGTTCCATCACTTCTGTTGCCATTATCTGATTCCATCCCGAAGCTCTGTCCGTCTGCTCTGACAATCGCGGCTCGCTGTCTTGATTGCGGTTGGTATTTATACCCGTCCTGATGACAGTAGACGAAGCCTGAGCTTTGGTTTTGGGAAAAGGCTAGCAGCATCATTCCCGTAATCACAGTCTTCCTTCCCTCTGTAAACATTCCGTTGGGTGCTAACCCGCGCTGGCAGGGATGCACGGAGGCTGTTAGGAGTCAGCTAGAGGGAACAGAACGCTGCTTGGTGCTTGGTGATTACTCTAATCAGCACTTTATAGCTGACAGAGTGTCTGACCAGACCTGGACACTACTGATTGATTGGATTGGCTGTGGAATTACACAGCACACCACTAGATATGATCCTGGCAAGAGATGCTCAATCAAACCCTCACAGCAATATTCCAAATCAGCAACTGACATAGCTAATACTCAGTCAAATCCTCACAACAATGTACCAACATCAGTACCTGATCTTACTAGTAGACAATCAAATCCTCACAGCAATGTTCCAACATCAGTATTCGACCTCACTAATACTCAATCAAATCCTCACAGCAATGTTACAGCATCAGTACCTGACCTCACTAATAATCAAATCCTCACAGCAATGTACCAACATCAGGACCTGGCCTCCCTAGTACTCAATCAAATCCTCACAGCAATGTTACAGCATCAGTACCTGACCTCACTAATAATCAAATCCTCACAGCAGTGTTCCAACATCAGGACCTGACCGTACTAATTCTCAATCAGATCCTCACAGCAATGTTCCAACAGCAGTACCTGACTGTACTAATGCACAATCAAATCCTCACGGCAATGTTCCAAAATCAGTACCTCACCTCATTCATGCTCAATCAAATCCTCACAGCAATGTTCCAACATCAGTGGTCGTATCCTCTCTGCAGGACACACCTGTGCAATGGTAAGTGAAGCATGAACACAGGAATCCTCCAGTCAGAAGATGAATGGAGAGGCGTCTGTTGTTGTTAGACGGCTGCTTTGAAAAGTGTCTGTTGGAGGAAATTTACTGAGCTGTAAGTGGCGGGTAGCAGCAAAGATTACAGGCAGAGAAAGAAGAGGAGATCATGCTGTGGCATGCTAGCGTGGCGTAGTAGCAGTAGAGCTTCTGACAGAGCTATTTCAGCTCACACTGGTGGTGATCATGAAGGAGGTCAGAAGGTCAGAGTTCTCTTTAGAGCAAATACTTTCAAAACTGATCACCTGACCAAAAAAACCTAGTTCACCCAATTCTGCCCCCTCCAACCCAAACATCAAAGCTGAACACAAACATGTAATGGTTATAAATATGCTGCCATATATTTTGGCAAGCATAGTGACCTTATATCTAGATGATATACACGCCAAAGACTCGTCCAAAGAACAGCTGCACCCAGAAGGAAGTGTGGGATTGCAGTGCTAATGGTGTCCTGTGATAATCCATCCCATGCAGCTTGAATATCCTCACACAGTTCCTGCAGATGGTGTGGTAGGAGTGGAGGTGCAGTGACACCAGGTCTTCTGGATGTGTGACGCATGACAACAAACCGTTCATCTTGGTGCTGACCACGTGCCTCCACACATGGATTCATTGGTCGTCTCCACCAAGACAAAAGCGGGACTCGTCACTGAAGATGACCCACTGCCATTCTGAGTCACTCCATGACAGTCTGGTACGACACCATTGCAGTCTTTGGTGACGGTGACGTGGTGTTAAGGACAGTCGTCGTAACGGTCTGTGTGCATGTAGTCCTGCGTGGTGCAGCCGCCTGCCAAAGGTGGTGCACTAACAGGATGACTCATGGAGGACATCACTGCTCGCTGAATGTCTGCAATCGTGGCTATTGGACCACTCTGCACATGTTGGACAATTCGTTGGTTCTCCCTTGCTGTGGTTCGTGTAGGTCTCCCAGATCCTTCATGTTGATGGTGCATGCTTTCTTCTATCCACTACCGGCAACAGCGTGCTGTGGTGGCATCCACACGACCGGTATGGCGCGCAATATGCCCTTCGGACCATCCCGCTTCCCTACCATGCGACCCCTCTCTAACTCTTCCAACTGCTGGAACTGCTTTCAAACTCTTCTCTGAGGCACATACTTCACTAGCAAAGGATGCTACCAACACGACAGCACAAGTCAAACCTTTTAGGTGTAACTCCAGCATGCCTTGACTGATGCTTGGATTGAAATCTTGGGTAAACGACTTAGTTTAAATAATTTAGTGCATTTTAAATAAGCTACATTATTTTACTGAACCTCCTCTTTAATAATCACACTGAGACCAGAGAGTAGAGGTGCTGGTCTCTCGGTTCCATAGACAGTCACTTCCTACAGGTGCCACAGTAATCTGATAAAGATGATCACAGGGGCCACTTGTGCACCCGTGACCTTTGGCCCCCATCTTCAAATGCGGCGGTGTAGTAAATCAGGCAGCCATGCCAGAAAGCCCCTTACTCCCCTCCAGCACCAGCTGCTGTTAGGCCATGAGCGCAGGAATGCTGGCAATGCTGCCCAACAAGTCCTCACAGCCAGGTAAGCAAGAGGCCAAGCTGTGTTTGCATGGAATACAGAACACACGCCATGGCCCATGGTTTACTAGAACGTCTATCCTGACATCTTATCTTACCCAACCTGTTCCATTAAACATGCTGAAAGTAAGAACTTCACCAGACATGCCCAAAGAGAGCCCTTCACACCAAGCCAACTGTCGTCTGTTAACACCAGCTAAGCTTAGATAGCTAATTCACTGCGTTTCATTGTCGGTCTGGTGATGCATAGCTAAAGCTGCAGCGTTAGATAAGTGATAGAATGGATTGTCTTGCCAGCAGATCTTCCTTCCCCTTTTTCCATATATACACTGATCGTCAAAAGAACAGTTGCACTGTAAGCTGCACCCAGAAGGAATCAACCAACAGGAATGAGACATGATTCAATGATTCGTGAATGATTCAAGTTTCACTCTTGACCGCACATGTGACATAAGCAAGGACGGGCCATATCGCTGTACCTGACTGACCCAACAGCCACAACTGCAGACATTCAGTGAGCAGTGATGTCCTCCACGAGTCCTCCTGTTAGTGCAGCACCATTGGCAGACGGCTGCACCACGCAGGACTACATGCACACAGACCGTTATGACGACTGTCCTTAACACCACATCACCGTCACCAAAGACTGTAACGGTGTCGTGCCAGACTGTCATGGAGTGACTCAGAATGGCAGCGGGTCATCTTCAGTGACGAGTCCCGCTTTTGTCTTGGTGGCGACAACCAACGAATCCGTGTGTGGAGGCACCGTGGTCAGCACCAAGATGAATGGTTTGTTGTCACGCGTCACATGTCCAGAAGGCCTGGTGTCACTCCACCTCCACCCCTACCGCACCATCTGCAGGAACTGTGTGAGGATATTCAAGCTGCATGGGATGGATTATCACAGGACACCATTAGGAACCTCTACAACTCCATGCCGAGACGTCTGGCATGTTGGGTTAGCAAACACGGCGGCCCGACTCCATACTGAGAGACACTACTTCTGTATGTGTAGCTCAATAAATATTGATCATATCAGTCTACATTTATCATCAGTTATTGTTCTAAGAGCGGGGACTGTGCTGGGCAGTAAGAGCAGACCTATGTTATTTACAGAGTTACACCTGTATGTTGAACAATCAGTCAGTGCTGGTGGCCGTAGACTGTTCCCCCACTGCTGAGACAACAACGTCACCCTCAGATGTCACTCAGATTGCTCGGATTTAAATGAAAGTGATTGGAAATCCAAGGTCACCATGGTGATGAGAGACGTCCACTTTACATGGGTGCATAGCAATGAATGCCTTTCAATCAGACGGGAGTGGATGAAAGCGCCCACCTGACCAGTAACAAGCCTCCATGACAAATGCATGAATAAATCAGTGGAGTGATAACACGGCCTCTCTTCTGTCTCCCTCTTACTCATATTCACACGCCTGCTGAGGAACATCTCCAGCACAGAGCACTTTCATCAACACTGTGCAGGCCAAACGTTTATTATACTAACATTAATATTCAAATCCATACAGTTTAATAGTGCAGCACGCCAGAGACATGCATCTCCTGTCTGTTAGTCATCGTTTGTACTACATTTGAGCTCATATGTCAAACTGTCTCCATTGTTTCACTGAATGGATGTTTGGGTGGAAAAGGAGAACAACTGAGAGGAACCAAGAGTCAAAAGGAGAAACTCTCTAAGAACATGAAGAGGAACCACTGAGAAGAACTAAGAGCCAAAAAGATAAACTCCAGAAGAACATGTGGAAGAACTACTGAGAGGAATCAAAACCCAAAAGGGACAGTTAATGAGAGCATCAAATAGAACCATTGAGAGGAACCCTGACCCAAAGGAAAAACCTCCCAAAGAACATGAAGAAGAACTACTGAGAGGAACCAAAACTCAAAAGGAGAAACTTCTTAAGAAATTAAGCAACACCACTGAGAAGAACCAACAAGAGGAGCCAACACCCTAAGAGCATAAGGAGAAACCACTGAGAGGAACCAAGAATCAGAAGAAGAACAGTCTGAAGAAGAACCACTGAGAGGGGTCGAGACTCAAAATGAAAAACTCAAGACTTAAAAGGAGATCCTCCCTATTCAAAAACTTAAAAAAGAACAACTGTGAAGAACCAATACTCAAAAGGAGAAACTTTTTAAAAGCATGAAGAAGAACCACTGAGAGAAAACAAGTATCAGAACGAAAAGCTCATGAGATCATGAAGAAAAACAATTGAGAGGAACCCTGACTACAAAGGAGAACATCCCTAAGAACATGAAGAAGAACCATCCAGAGGAACCAAAACTTAAAAGGAGCAAAACCTAAATGGTTTAGGATGTAAGAAACCTGGAGGTTCCGTCTCAAAGGCTAATGTTGCTAACAGCACATGCAGCCACAAGTTAGCTATGTGTAAATGACATCATGCTAACCAGTGCTACTAGCTTCCATCAGTGATGCTTTCAAAGTTGCCTCATGCATGTCCGAATCGAGTCCCGAGTCTTCAGTAACGGCATCTGCTTGCCACATTCAAGTCTTTCATAATTGGCCAGAAGAACTTCGACATGAAGGACAGAACATGCAGTAAATGCCGTGTTGATAGAAAGGGGCAAAACAACATGAGGCTGTTAGCTAGCATGTAACCTGGATCACAAGTATGCTACCTAGCACAAAAGCTAATTCAGCTAAAGTGTCAGCTAAACTAGCTGAAGCTTTAGTAAGTTACAGATCACGTCCTTTAAAAGTTACTCCAGCTGGATTAGCTATTATGCTAGCAAGCATATTTGGGTCTACTTGCTTGATCTGGTCGGCACCCCGCTGACTGAGAGAAAACTGAGCAATGAAAAGTGCTTACCCACCAGCATGCAGCCCAGAAAATGCTAAGCAGGTCGCCTGTGCAGTTAGTGGACCAACGATGGTCCACTGTCCTCTTGCTATCAGGGCTAGTACACTTGCTGTACAAGCTACAGAATGACCAGTTACAGATCAAGGGCCTTTAAAAGTTACTTCAGCTGGATTAGCTATTACACTAGCAAGCATGTTTGGGTCCACCTGCTTGATCAGGTCGGCACCCCGCTGATTGTTTGCCACTGCTGGTCCACCCAGATTACTGCCCCAGGTACAAAAAAGTAAGTCATGATGATAGAATAAGGAAACTGGACTGAGAGAGGAAACTGAGCAATGGAAAGTGATATAACCACCAGCATGCAGCCCAGAAAGGGCTAAGCAAATCGCTAGTGGACCACCAGCTATGCAGTTAGTGGACCAACAGTGGTCCGCTGTCAGGGCTAGTACACGTGCTGTACAAGCTACAGACTGACCGGTTACAGAGCTTCTTACCCACCAGCATGCAGCCCAGAAAGTGCTAAGCAAATCGCCAGCGGACCACCAGCTTTGCTGTTAGTGGACCAACGGTTGCTGTCAGGTCTGGTACACTTGCTTGTACGAGTTTCAGATTGACCAGCCATTTCAGTATTAATCACTGACTGGAGTCCCGATCTCTGGCCTAGCTGCATTAGCATGTTTGGTCAAGCATTCCTGCAACTCCTTTCATACTTGTAAGGGGAATGGACAGCCCTGTCTCAGCCTGATCTACATACCCAATAGCTGAAAAACACCCTGGAGAAATATAAGAAGCCTAAGGCGGATGAATGGCAATCTCATTTCTCAAAAGTTTGCTCCATTTTCATATCGCACCAGAGGCCGGCCACAGCGCACCAGTGCCTTAGCGATCGATACATTATCTCCAGCCGGGCTCACTCGGTTCAGTGAGGTCCTAATGCCCCCTTCTGTTATTTATTTATTTATCTATTTATTTTTCTCACCTAAAAGCGGATAAAACAAATTAAAAACACAACAAGTCAGTAAAAGAGCAATTCATAAAGGGGGCAGCAGCCTGGGGCAGCCGTGACAGGACACTGGGGGGTGGGTGAAAAATCGGCGCTGACCTCTCCCCCGGCTCATCTATCTCCTGTTACTGTCCGAGCGCAACGGCTCCGGCGGCACTGATTTATGGGCCGAAGAAAAATGCCATGGCGGAATGGGCTTTTGATAAAATTGTTCAAGAGATTCCAGGCTATAAATCCCCATCTTTTACGTGCGGGTCTCCGGCTACTTCCACATTCTTCTGCCATCGATAAGCGGCTACCAGACATGACACCTAATCCATAACTTTACAATATTCCCCGCACTTTAGGAAAACACTAACGTTTATATTTGCTCTTCTTTAACGGGCCGAGACGGATACGAGTCAAAAACAGGATCAGATCCGTGCTGGGACGTGATCATTGCAGGCTTTCTACTACAGACTTTAGCGATTAGCTTAGCGATTAGCCTAAATGGGGTACTAAATTTAGCGCTTGCACAGATATAAACATGTCACATGGTGCACTGTTGCTTCCTCCTTGTTGTCAACAGACGGAATACAATGTGAAAAATGCTGTTAAACGTCAATCACAGCCATGAAGGCCGCTCAGGAACTTGCCTGGAAACGGCGAGCTCAAAGCCGAGCACTTGTAAAGTCGCTCGGCCTAATGTCAGCAGGCTGGCAGTGTGCGTACCTGGAGTGCGGTTTACATATTTGCGGTCACCCCGAGCAAATTCTGACAGATTTATAGTGACAGCTACGATTAGCATCTGGAAACTCGAGTCGGCGCGCGTCACATGACTGCCGTTTCTTTACGGTGGGACAGGAAACACAGCGCCCAGGCCGGCGCCAGGAAGGAGGAGTGAGTCAGCGGGACGATTCTCCGTCTTTATGAGAGAGCGATGAGCAAAACAATGAGGCCAACTGCTGTGTACAGGTGTTTCAGCAAGGAGAGGACAGGTAAAAACAGGTAGCTGCCAATCCACAGGGGCAATCGTTGTCTCTCATAAAAGAAGGTGGGGGGAGGCAGGGCTCCTTCAAAGTTCTCCGTCTTTGGCCGCTTTCCCAGAGTGATTGCAGTTGTAAAGTTCTGCAATTTGTTCTGTGGAGCTACATGCAGGTATGCAAATACAGCCGCTCTCCGGGAGAGGCTTGAACAAAGACTGTGGAGAGAGATGTGCTGTCTTAAAGCTAGTAGACTTTTAGTGGATGCAGATTCATACAGGATTAAAATGAATAAACATTTATTACAGTCTGACTGTAAACACTACACACGCTGCAGATTCATACTGGATTATTATCACTCCACAGTTATTACTGTCAGACTGTAAACACTACACACACTGCAGATTCATACTGGATTAAAATCACTCCACAGTTATTACTGTCAGACTGTAAACACTACACACCCTGCAGATTCATACTGGATTATAATCACTCCACAGTTATTACCATCAGACTGTAAACTCTACACACAATGCCGATTCATACTGGATTAGAACCACTCCACAGTCATTACTGTCGGACTGTAAACACTACACACGCTGCAGATTCATACTGGATTAAAATGAATAAACATTTATTACAGTCAAACTGTAAATACTACACATGCTGCAGATTCATACTGTATTAAAATGAATAAACATTTATTACAGTCAGACTGTAAATACTACACATGCTGCAGATTCATACTGGATTAAAATGAATAAACATGGATTACAGTCAGACTGTAAACACTACACACACTGCAGATTCATACTGGATTATTNACTGCAGAATCATACTGGATTATAATCACTCCACAGTTATTACTGTCAGACTGTAAAGACTACACACACTGCAGATTCATACTGGATTAAATTCCCTCCACAGTTATTACTGTCAGACTTCATAAAGGACAAACATTTTTAACCATCCTACAGGGAGGGAGGGGGTCAAGCAGAAGGGGTGGACGGACAGGCAGCATCACTCGATGGGTGCTGGAGGCTGCGGCGAGAGAACAATCAGGCCAAAGCGATCAGAGGGAAGATGAAGTGGCTAATCTAAGTGAGTGAGTTTGTGTTTCAGATTAGAGCTCGGCCGACAAGTGTGGAGACAAAGCCTTCACTGACAGCACGAGGAAATGAAATGTTTACTCAGGAGTGGGGGGGCAGGAGGGGGTAAAAACGACACACAGCCTGACTCTTACTCAGCGTGAAGGGACGACTTCCCTTAACTGCAGAACTTGGGTGAGCAGCATCAGAGAGAACAGGGCTAAGAAAACAGGTGTTACAGGAAGCAGGAGAGTACAGAGAGAAGACAATAGCAGAAAACCAACAAGATAATCCCACTCACTTCCCATTTACCAACAGACCCCCTGCCTGAGCTCAGCCAAGACGTTTACTAATAACACACAAGCTGCACGAACCAGAGTGAGACAGACAGGCTAAATGAGTTCACTGTGTGTGTATATATATATATATCATATGTATATATCAAGATATATACACTTATTGACTATATATATCACATATATGATATATACACCCAATGACTGTATAAATGCTTATACAGATATAACAGATATATCTATATATATAATATATATAACAAAGTGCATTGGTTTATAAACAGAACCAAAGGTCAAATCTGAGGAAATGAGTGTGATTAACCGCCATCAACTACACAGTCATATGATTAACTGCTTCAATCATTTATCAGTTCTTGCTTTGTACCATCGAACATCTCTGACACAATAAGCATCCCATCCCATGTATTACTGTTGGAGACTGGAATGTTTTCTCCAGGACCTACATGGAATAACGAGACTAGAGCTGCATTTAGATGAAAGAGCCTTAAACAGAGCTTCAGTGGACTCTCCCCTTCATCCCCTGAATGCTGAGCACTTCCTACATTTCCATACAGATGTAAAAATAAACGCTACTGTTTGCTCCGCAGGTGATCAGCCGCGCTGAGTGATGGCTCTGTAGGAGCGTATGGGATGTAGTGAAGTGGCTGTTTTGATCAATTCATGAGAATAAATCTGCTTTGTGGTAAACCATACTGCAGCCCCCACTGCCTCAACAAGCGCACTAGTATTCGAGCCTGTGTTGCATTGTTAAATGAGAGCTTGAGAGAGGCTCATCTCACACATGCTAACTATCTTACACTCTCTGCCACATCTCTCTTCTGTTTCTCTTTATTGTCCTCCACCTTTGGATGCATGCTTTTATCCTCCCTTTCTCTGTGCTTTCCTCGACAGTCTCTTTCAAAAACGTGGGATCAAATTTTTGAAATCAGTGTTCAAATGTTTGGAATTAAAGTTATAAAAATTACAGTCCATTTTCAAAAATTTGGAATTAATGTTAAAAATTACAGTCCATTTTCAAAAGTTTGGAATTAGCTTTTGAAAGTTCGGAAATACCATTTTTTAAGTCATGTTTTTTTAAGCCATGGTTTCAAAAACTTGGACTTATTATTCAAAAAAGTTGAATTATTGTTTAAAAGTTTGGAATGAACATTCAAAAAATTGGAATGAATGTTCAGTAATTTGACATCAATATTCAAAGTTTTGCATGTTACAAAGAATCAAGTTTTGAAAGGAATTGCTGTTAAAAATATGGAATCAAAGTTTGCGAGTAATAATTAAATACCTGGATTCCATGTACAGATGTTTGAAATCACATTTCAGAATTTATAAATCACGTTTTAAAAGTCTGGAATTTCCAATAAAATTTGAAATCCATGTTTAATAATTGGATTCAATGTATGCAAGTTGTGAATTGTTGTTTAAAACTTTAAAATCATTATTTCCAATTTTGGAATCAGTATTCAAATATTTGAAATCAGGGTTCAAATATTTCAAATCCATATTCAAATGTTCAATTTTTAAAAATAGTTTTACATCACTGCTGAGAAATTTGAACTCCATATTTGAAAGTCACTGTGCTGAAATGTTTAAAACCACTTTTCAAAAGCCTGGACCAAAAGTTCAAAAATTTGGAATCAATGTTCAGATATTTGGAATCAGTGTACAAACATTTGGAATCAATGTTCAGATATTTGGAACCAATGTTTGGAATCAAGTTTCAATAGTTAAAAGCAGTGTTCTAAAGTTTCAATGTTTCAATCAATGTTTGGACATTTTAAAATCTTGTAATTTAAATAATATATATATATTTTTTAAACATATTTTTTAAAATCAATTCATGGTGGAGGGTTTACACGCAGGGTGTTTTTGCAGCAAACTAGTCGCCAAAGAAAACTTATTATTTTCCGGTTTTCGACTATTTTCCTATCATTCCATATAACACTCAGAAGACACGTGTAGGTTCACTGATGGTGTAAACAGAAGATCTGAGTCTGATTTAGAAAGATGGCTGTTTGCAGATCCAGTAGAAATATCATACATCCTAACTCGTACATTGAAGTGATCACAGTAGGGGGATGTGGCTAGGGTCTATCATCTACTAACAACACACACACACACACACACACACACACACAC
>CM067479.1:8799311-8823951 GCA_034552555.1 Semaprochilodus insignis | reverse complement strand
TGTTTAAAACTTTAAAATCATTATTTCCAATTTTGGAATCAGTATTCAAATATTTGAAATCAGGGTTCAAATATTTCAAATCCATATTCAAATGTTAAATTTTTTTATAGTTTTACATCACTGCTGAGAAATTTGAACTCCATATTTGAAAGTCACTGTGCTGAAATGTTTAAAACCACTTTTCAAAAGCCTGGACCAAAAGTTCAAAAATTTGGAATCAATGTTCAGATATTTGGAATCAGTGTACAAACATTTGGAATCAATGTTCAGATATTTGGAACCAATGTTTGGAATCAAGTTTCAATAGTTAAAAGCAGTGTTCTAAAGTTTCAATGTTTCAATCAATGTTTGGACATTTTAAAATCTTGTAATTTAAATAATATATATATATTTTTTAAACATATTTTTTAAAATCAATTCATGGTGGAGGGTTTACACGCAGGGTGTTTTTGCAGCAAACTAGTCGCCAAAGAAAACTTATTATTTTCCGGTTTTCGACTATTTTCCTATCATTCCATATAACACTCAGAAGACACGTGTAGGTTCACTGATGGTCTAAACAGAAGATCTGAGTCTGATTTAGAAAGATGGCTGTTTGCAGATCCAGTAGAAATATCATACATCCTAACTCGTACATTGAAGTGATCACAGTAGGGGGATGTGGCTAGGGTCTATCATCTACTAACAACACACACACACACACACACACACACACACACCTCACGCACCCCGGTCGGGTGACCCCCGCATGCTCTGCTGAGGGTTCCTCACACCCCAGAACCTGTCAGTGTTCCCCTTCCCTTCCCATGAGTGGCACGCACAATAGAGAAAGGGTTCAGCCGCCATTAACCCCCACCAGCTGTTCCAGCCAGGGCCAATGGCCCACTCAATACGCTCAATACTCCATCCAACCCCCCCAGAACCCCCCCGCTCCGAAGGGGGCCTCTCGTTGCCTAATCTAGCCATTGTTGGCCAGGAATGCTGACAGAAAGAAAAGAGTTTTTTTTCCTCCTCTTCCTTGTGTCCATGCAAGCATGTGTAGCCAAGTGTGAGAGCACAGAGAAGCCCGGGCTAATTTCTATAGTGGCCCCGTGAAGGAAGGGGACTACCGCGGAGAATAGGCCTGCTTAGCTGCCTGACATTTTTTTTTCTTTTCCTTTTTTATTCAGAAAATGGATGGCGATTGTTGGATACGAATTCACCCCCCACTGGCCGTATCTCGTAATTCCTTTTTAGGGAAATTTGGAAATTGGATTAGATTAAATGTATTAAAAGATGCCTTTTTCCTGCGATTGTCATTTTCCCCTTGTTAACAGCCTTTAATCAAAGCACCAAACGCCACCTTCCCGTTCCACGGAATCTCACAGTTACTATTCCTTTTCATATCCTGATTTTATTTTGATGTTTTTGCCTGCAGCCATAAAACTAAAAGGTGTGTGAGTCCATAAAAGAACCACCAGAACCTCTCTGAGGATGCGTCTTTAGAGAACCCTTTTTTGTAAACGGGATGTATAAACTTCCTAAAGTTGGAAGGCTAGTTCTTGCACGATATAATGTAAAGGTTACGGGGTTCTATGAAGAATCCCTAAACTGGACTATGCTCTGAAAAATAAAGTTGCCAGGGCTCTTTGCATGATGCCATGGAAGGACCACCAACTTTGTTTCCCTAGAGAACGTATGTGTGTATGGTTCTTTAGCATGATGCCATAGATGAAGGTCCACTTTTGGTTCCTAAAGGAATGTTTCAGTGGATGCTTCTTTAGATACTTCAGTTTAAAGAACCTCCACATGATGTAAAGGACCCTTAGACCCTTAAATGCGCAAAGTTGCCAGCAAGGGTTGCACGATGCCATAGAAGAACCACCACCCAGTGGATGCTTCCTCAGAGTCTTTAGTTTCAGGAACCTCCTCATAATGTAAAGGTTCTAGAAAGCAAACTGGTATACTCTCTGAACAATAAAGATGCCACAACGGGGTTCTTTGCACAATGCCATAGAAGAACCACCACTTTTGGTTCCCTGTAGGACATATCTGTGGAACCTCTAAACTTGGAAACTTGGAAGGTCAGGTTCTTAGCACAATGCCATATACAAAAGACCACTTTTGGTTCCTACAGAATGCTTCTTTAGATACTTTAGTTTAACAAACCTCCACATAATGTAAAATTTCTGCAGGTCTAGGAAGAATCCTTGAATCGGAATACACAAAGATGCCAGCAAGAGTTCTTTGCACAATGTCATGAAAGAACCACCACCTTTGGTTCCCTATTGGATGTATGAGTGAATGCTTTCTTAGATTCTTTAGTTTAAAGAACCTCCACATAATGTAAAGGTTCTAGGGTCTAGGAAGAACCCTTAAATCGAAATACACTCTGAAAATTAAAGATGCCACCTAGGGTTCTTTGCATGATGCCATAGAAGAACTACCACCCTGTGGATGCTTCTTTTAGATTCTTCAGTTTAAGGAACCTCCATATAATGTAAAAATTCTATGGTTCTAGGAAGAATCCTTAAATTGGAATATGCTCTGAAAAGCTAGGGTTATTTGCAAAATGCCATAGAAAAACCACCACCTGTGGTTCCCTATAGGACCTATCTGTGGATATTTCTTTAGATTCTTTAGTTTACAGAACCTCCACATAATCTAAATGTCCTAGAAAGAATAATTAGTATCGTCTCTGAAAAATAAACCTGCCACAAAGGGTTCTTTGCACAAGGCCATAGAAGAACCACCAGTTTTGGGCCCCTAGAGAATGTATCTGTGGATGCTTCTTTAGATTTCTCAGTTTAAAGAACCTCCACATACGGAAAAGTTTCTAGAAAGTAAAATTGGTATACACTCTGAAAAATAAAGATGCTGCAAAGGGGTTCTTTGCTCAGTGGTATAGAAAGAACACATTTAGTTCCCTGTAAACTCTTTAAATGTAACATTTTTCATTTAAAGAACCTCCACATAACGTTAAAGATTGTAGGAAGAACCCTAAAATTGGCACACAGTCTTAGAAATAATGGTTAGTTCTTATAGCACAATGCTGTTGAAGAACCAACATAAGTACAATTAGTTACCATCCAGTGCCTCGTTTGTCTAAGCAGTCCTTCATTAAATGAAATTGGGAGACGAAATTCAACAAATACATTTGATGACTACAGCAAGTGCAGCAAGAAGTCAAGAACCAAACGAGTTCTTCTGACATACATATTAATAAGTTTGCTGAACAGAATATGTTCTGAGCACTGACTGTCTGCAATACACTGACTACTGTATTTATGATTATATGTATTTATTCTAATGTTATGTACTTCTAATGTTACGGCCCAGATCCATGGTTTCAACCAATAACTGTATGTACTAAGCAGTCGTCATATACATGTGTACTGTTGTAAACCTCCATCCAGCTGATATACATAGACCCCACACAGTGGAACATGCTAATAACCACCAACGCAATAAAGCAGTTAGAATGAAAGTACCTTTCCCCTCTTTTTCATACACAGCTTGCATGCTAGTATGTAATTTCCACCTGATTTAAGTCAAAATGATGCCGGATTCTGTTTTATTGTGGCATTTTTTGCCTGGTGAATGTATTAACAATTAGTCCATCTCAATTAACATGAAAATTAAAATGGCATTTTCCGGTCCATTTAAGCTCGAAGCGGTTAGGCAGCTATTACGCTCAGCAAAGGCTCAGTGTGGGTGTGTGCTGCACAGCTTTTTCCCACTCGCCATCGTCAAAAAACAACTCCTCCACAACTCACAGGGGTCACTCAGACCACATACTGACCCAGCTGGACCACAGGGACCCGAGGGTGGGCGATACTGCAATACAATATCATGGTACTCTTCATGAGGTACCATAGGCATCATGATATTTAGCTTTTCCGTCACTTTAATTTTCAATAATAATAAATAATAAATAATAATACAATAAAAAAAATATAAACAAAAAAAATGCAACAAATGAAAGGGGATACATTCATAATAAGTAAAATTAAGGTGCACAACATAATAAGCACGAATAATGTACAATAAAAGGAATGTGCAAGTAATATTCCACTAAAAACAAGAGAAAAAAATAATTTTAAGCTTGTTACTAGGTGGTTGCTAAGTAGTTGCTATGGCATAAAGGTTGGTTGCAAAGGTTTTACTTGGGGGTTGCAATGGTGTTTTCTGCGTGGTTATAAGGGGTGCCCAAGTGGTTACTAGATCTTGGTTGATGAATAAACGACACATAGAGGAGTGCGGGTCAGTACGACTGTGGATTCGAGATTCGGGATCTGATCTGAGTGAGTACATGCAGTTTGGTGACTTTTGGGGGTTTGTTTGGGGATGTAAATGAATGGGACGGATAGAATAAAAATGACAAACAGACGAGTGCAGATCAGAGCAACACTAAATTTATAAACAGAACCTTACAGTGATCAAGTCAAGAGCAAACAGACAGTTTTAGTATTAATATTAAATAATTGGTTTAAAAGTTAAACCAGAGTCTGGAGTTACACCAAGATCTATAAAACTTTTTTTAATTGTTTTTTGTTTTTTTAAGTTTTTATTTATTTATTTATTTATTTATTTATTTATTCTGTAGAGCCAAATTTCCAAGTCTTTAACACACATTATAATGTCTTGCTTCACTACCAATTATAATTATGTTTTATGAATTATTTATTAATAAACTGCTATTTATTAAATTACTATATATTAAATTATTTGCTATATATTTGCAATATAATTGCTACATGTACTTTGTTTGCTTGTAGTTTGTTTATTGTACTTGTGGGAAGTTCTATGAACAGAACATTACAGTGATAAATTTAGAAAAAACAGCATAACATCTTGCAAACAGAGATATTAAAAGTAATAATGATTACTTATATATATATATATATTATTTTATTTTTTGCAAGTCCACACCCTACATATGGGAACTAAAACAGCCTATTCTGAATTCACTGTTTTTGAGATGTCACAAAAAGCAATGCACTTGCAGCCCATCAGTTCTTAAAGGCACAGTAACAAAAACAGCCTTAAGAGATAAAGAGAAGCAGGAAATAGAGATGAAGAAAAGAATCCTGACTGAACACTTTTTGGTTCTTAACCCCAACAAAACAATAGTTATTTTTAATATTATGGTTTTAAATTCTGGAGTTACAAAGAGATTCCTTAAAAAATCTAAAGATTGAAAGTTTTTATTTGTAAAGCCAAATTTCCAAGTCACATGTTTTCTCTCTCTCTCTCTCTCTCTCTCTCTCTCTATATATATATATATATATTATTGCTATGTAAACACTTGAATATATCTGAGGCATATATGTACAGTATATACTGTGTATATATTTATAGTCTGGTACCTCAGATGAATTCCAATTATGTATTTGAAATGTATCTCATCTGGGGCCTCAAATATACAGTACCAGTAGTACCAAAAGTTTGGGTACACCCATCTAATTGGATGATGTTAGTGATCTTAAAGACTCTACACTTAACAGCTCCAACTGATGAGAGTCTGAAACAGTCCATATCCTGATATACCACATACACTCTTGATGTACCACAGCATGATATTTCTCCATATCTCCACCTCTAATATATATTTAGTGGTGTAAAAACTTTGATCTCGTTTCCTGCACAGTGTAAAAGCTCTAGTTCTCCTTTCAGTGTAGTGAATATTCATGAGGGACCGACCGATAGAATTGCTTCAAACCTGCTTAGAAATAAACCTTGTTCTATCAGCCTCCACTGCAGGTTAAGAAAGCCGGTTCATCCTCCTGTAAAGTTCCATTCTGGAGGTTTTTAAGGTGGACTGTATAATTCCATGAGTGCTATTTTATAGTTTACTTATTCTACTTATTCTAGTATTAAGATAAACAGAAGGAGAACCTGCTTTGAGTAGCCATGTCTAAACTTTTGACTAGTACTGTATTCAATTGTATATCATCTGCAAAACAATTAAAACTGATGCCATACTTCTCAATAATCTAAACTTGGGGCAAAATAAACAAAGAAAATGAAGGTGGACCAAATACAGAGCCGTGTGGTACACCATGGATAATACCATATACCCATACTTATAAAATAATGTCTTACAGTTACATATGTAGAGAATAGGTTTAACACATTTGCAGATAAACCAACCAGAAACAGTTCTTACCCCAATTTAGGGGTATTGTACGGTGTGTAGTTTCAATGCAACAGTTAATCCAGAAGCACAAGTACTAGCTGAGGCATCACCTGCATCAGCATTTATCCTCAGATCATTCACTACTTTCACTAATGCTGTTTCAGTGC
Source organism: Semaprochilodus insignis (assembly GCA_034552555.1). Classification (NCBI taxonomy): domain Eukaryota; kingdom Metazoa; phylum Chordata; class Actinopteri; order Characiformes; family Prochilodontidae; genus Semaprochilodus; species Semaprochilodus insignis. The sequence continues at coordinate 8,817,666 of CM067479.1, read as the reverse complement.
CATGATTTAATGAAACTAGACTGAAACCAGACTGAAATTTTCCATGGAGTCGTGAACAAGAAACCTGGACTGCTATGGCCTGGAGCCACATCCGGGTTATGTTTGGGAATCCGACGAGGGCCAGGTTTGAGTATGGAGGCTTCGTGGTGAGCGCTTCAATCCTACCCTTGCTATGGAGCGACACCTTGTCCCAACTGCTGGTGTGATGATCTGGGGTGCATCGCATACGACACTCAATCACCTCTAGTAGTGATACGAGGGACACTAACAGCTCATGTGCAGGACATCCTCCGGCCACGTGTGATGCCTCTCATGGCAGGGCTTTCAACTGGCACACACTGCAAGGGTTTCCCAAGAAATGTCTCCCCCAGATTGGAACACTTCCTTGGCCTGACCGGTGCCTAGATTGATCACCAATCCAGCATTTATAGGACCAGCTGGGACGCCAGCTTCGGTAACCTACGAGTGTGCAGGATCTACAGACACAGCTGCAACATCTCTGGGCAAATGTGCCACAGGAAGCCTTATGGAACCTGTATTCCTCCATGCCCAACCGTATCTCAATTTGTATCTAGGCTAGAGGCGACCCAACAGGGTGCTAGAGCCTACTTTCAATGGTACAGTTTTCCCCAGTAAACTTCTCCTTTCACTCTAATACTGTACTCACTTACATACATCATCATTACCTTCACTCAGAGAAAGAGTGATTCCATTCCCGTCAACTCCTTCTTGGTACATTATTATTTTACTCATCATATACTTAATCACGATAATAATAACATACCAGTTTGCCCACACCTTTACAGACGGCTGTGGAAGAGGAGGCGGAGGAAACACATTGTGCTGTTTACGACAATAAGGTGTATAAATAGCAACTAACTTGCACGGACCTGCTACGCTGCCTGGTCTAACAATAGTACATCTGACACTTCATCAGCTCGGCAATAATTCCGGGAGTTACCAGAGTCTCAGCTTGTCATACCCTTCCTCTTTCTGCTACGTGAACCTGACAACTGTATACGGAGGGTAGAGTAAGACTACTAACAAAGTGGCAGCATGTACACAGTGGCGGAGGCAACGAGAGAATACAACAAGCCAGATAGTAGCAAGTAATCTTTCTGATCCGGAGAAATCTATAGTACTGTGATAAAGTTAGAGGCTACAGCCATTAAGTACACTTTGTACACTTTGACACAAAAAACAGAATAACTTGTACTTTATGGTAATTTTGACTAGAAATAAAATACTCTGCACACTCTTTACTGCATACACTAAACTCTTTTGTTCGTTTGGTAAACCTACTTTTTTAGATATGTTAATTGGCCGTTTTATCAGAAACACCAACCTAGGTTTACTGACTATAGCCCATCTGTCATTGCACAGTTTATCTCCCCCCTTTTCCCATTCATCAGTAGAAACAATAAAGTGTAATTTCAGAAAAACAATGATTCTATTTACATGCTAAATGAAATAGTGTGTTTTAAGAAGCTTTTCTGAAGGTTTTAAGGTGGCTTGGGGCCATATTAACTAAAGGCCACCCCCCCAGCCATGTTTCTGGGTTGACCAGCAAATTGACCAGTGATTTAGCAGGAACATACCTATTTGCTGATCTACAGAGGTCTAAGACTATCTAAAAACCTTGAAAACCCTATTAAAATAGTTGTAAAATATATGAATAGCCAAGCAAGCACTCATATATAATATATTCTCTCGTTCTGAGGATTCTATAGGCAGTACTCTGAATTCAAATTAGATACAGAGCCTTTGGTAAGCCATAAAAGTGACCAAAAGTACAACATAGTATAATCACAACTGTATCAGATGCAGTACTAGAGATAGGGCAACCAAGATAGACAGGCTGAACAAGTTCTTGTAGTATTTATATACTAACAAGAGCAAATGTTTGTTTGTTATACAAGATGAAGCACATATGACTGAAATAAAGTAGGGCCCAGAATTGAGCCTTGGGGAACACCACAAGACATTTAATTCCACTTTGGATACAGCAGTGCATAGTGCAACATAATAGCCTATAGGTAAATCAAAGAGACCAACCATGCTTTGAAGTTGGTTTAGAAGAATCTTGGGGTCTAGATATAGGAGAACCAAAGTAGACCACGAAAGTGTAATCCTCAGTTTTTAGGATCTTTTTAGGGCCCAGAATTGAGCCTTGGGGAACACCACAAGACATTTCATGCCACTTAGCATACAGTAGTGCCCAGTGCAACATAATAGCCTATAGCTGAATCATAGAGTCCAACTATCCTTTGCAGTTGGTTTAGAAGAATCTTGGGGTCTAGATATAGGAGAACCAAAGTAGACAAGCTGCCCAAGCACTCAGGTTTTGTTTCTCCGGCAGAGGCAGTGGCTGTCGGAAATTCTTGTTGTGGTAAGATATTGACAACATTCAGAGCAGCAGCTGACAATGAACCAACCAAATGGCCAGCCGAAGAAAGAGAAAACCCATAAAAGAAGGCATGGGGATGAGCCGGTATCATTTCTTGAAGGGAGGGGAGGAGGGTTCCGGGCGTTTAATGTTGTGACAGGCTTCGTGGGCGTGATGGTTGAATCTGCTGCAGTTGATTATCTGTCTGTGTTGGATGGTTTTGTGCTAATGAGGCCGGCGGCTCCCATGGGCAGCCTTCCCCCTGTCGCGCTGCAAAAGATCACTTTCATTCCTTTCGCAGAACTAATTCAGGCCCACAAAAAGTGGGAGCTTCACCGGCGCTGCCCCTTTTTTTTACTCTTTTACTGCTCCTTTTGTGGGGGCCTTTGGAGCATGGCGGCCGGAGTGAGGGCCCGAGCGTTGCCTGCTCTTCAGGCCCACTCTATTGCCTGCCATTACCATACATATCCATATGAAAAGTCAGGCAAGGCCCGAACAGCTGTCTGGCCAAAGCTCCTGCAGGAAAAAAAAAAGCCAGGCCCATGCCCCCCTCTCCTTCTCTCAGACCTGACAGAATATCCCTTTGGCCCTCAGTGGGCAATAATAAACCAAAAGCATTTAAACAGTCTTTGAGACAGAGCGGGAGGGAGAGTTATAGGGCCAGAATGCAGCGTTTCACAACCTAGCGGAAAGCTCGGATTGGCCGGGATCTGCCTCCAGCCAGCCCTCCCAGAAGTCAAGAGAGTGAGGGAGGGTCAGCCCAATTGGCCACACAATGCAAAATCCCCCCATCTCTTCACAGAGAGGGCTTCATGAATAGCAATTGTGTTCCATTAATCTCTTGTTTTTGTAAACTCTCCAAAATGCAAGGAAACGATTCATATGTTCAGATTAAAGATCTTCTACACAGCAACCTCTGGCATCGTCACTCCTTTCTTTTTGAGAGCGTTCCAAGAAACAGCACCACGAAAGTGGATTCCTCAGATTTTGGGATCTTTTAGGATCTTCCAGGATCTTCCAGGATCTTTTAGGATCTTAATTCCCCTTCAATTTTTCATGCTACCTTTAGAAAGACATTGTAATATCAGTACATTCCAAATGATAAGTAGAATGGAAAAATGTTTGTTATTAGGGTATGACAAACTGTGATGAACTGCAAAGCAACAGTAAGCTGATGAACGGCCTCTTTTCACCCTCAGGGGGTTAAATGTTTAAAATTCTGGGTGGGACGTCACCTAAAGATGCATGAGCCAGTGGAAACCCTCTGTTTGGGTAGGGCAGCTAGCATGGTGTGAGGTTAAGTAAGTGGTCCCGGGTCACTGGGGAAGTCTTTGAGGCTGGGGATAGATTTGAGCGTCCCACCCTGTAAAGGTCCGACTCATGCTGGGATGACAAGGGAAGCTGCCATAGACCTCCATTCCCACCGCTGCTTCTGCTAATTATGCCCTCTGCGCTCCTAGAAATGTGTTTGTACGTAGCTAAAGTTGCCAGGTTGAACTTTAGAGAACGTTTGTAATAATCCTGTTTAACCTGACGAGGTGTTTGTTTAGTCCAATTTCCAATTTAAGACCACACCACAGATTACACTGCAAAAAGTCAAATTAGCTTATATCTAGATGATATATCTGAGGGTTCACATTTTAAGATTGTTGCATGGTAATTTTAAGATTTTCTCATCTTATTTCCAGATATTTTTTTACTTGGTTTAAGTAATTTTAGTAAGCCAAATTTTCTCACGTTATTGGCTAATAATTTGGTTAAAACTATCTGCTAATATAGTGAGAACATTTGGGTAACAAAAATACCTTACACTGAGTAAAAAATGTTAAATAATAATCCTATAATAATCCTAAAATGAGGTTACAACAATCTCAAAATGGGAACTACATAAATGTTAAAAGCAGCAAATAATAAAATAAAATGCCAAAACACCACAAATTTGTACATTTGAGAATTTTAATCAAAAATCAAAAATTTTTACACAACAAAAAAAATGTATCTTGTCAGTAAGCAAAAGTATCTTATATCTAGTTGATATATCTTGAAATTCTCATTTTGAGATTGTTGTAAGCTCATTTTAAGATTATTTTAGTTATCTCTAGACTCACTTACAAAAAGTACTTAATACAAAGAAAAAAAATCTGGAAACAAGGTAATTGATCTTAAAATTAGCTTGCAACAATCCTAAAATAAGAATTTTAAGATATATTAAGTAGATATAAGATTATTTTACTTGCCAAGATCTCATTTTTTGCTGTTTTGGGGGAAATTATGGAGAAATCTGTGGGTGTTCCAGATACTAAACAAGATATTTCCAGAGTGTGAATCTGCGATCTCATCAAATTTCAATTTGGAAGGAAAGGAAAGATTTAGGAAAGAATTCAGTCATGAAATTTAAAACAATTCATATTTCACCACAATTTGATTGAATTGTTTTGGGTACTTTATTCCAAAAGTATTTTTTAAAAAATGAACTGAATACACAAATGTTTACTAGTTTACATGATTTAAAAGCATACAATAAAACATGAATGTTTGTTTAAAATGTTCAAATTTGATCATTTCATATAGACCAAACAGTGAGAACATTTGACTTACAAAAAGTACTTAAAACATGTAAAGACATCTGGAAATAATACATGTGATACATGATCTTAAAATGAGCTTGCAACAATCTTAAAATGAGAATTATAAACTATATAAACTAGATATAAGATTATTTTACTAGCTAAATTTTCATGCTTTTGCAGCATATAATAGACTAAAACATCTCAACAACCATATGATTCTACCTCCACCATTTTATTCTACCTACAGTATGAAATTAGTATGAAGTAGCCGGTGATTAAATTTCTAACATATATAGACCATTAATAGCAATATAATGTTTATCACAACCGGATCCACCTGATATCCAGCGAAATAGCTTGCACTCATTCAAACAGTGAGGGCACTCAGATGGGGTGTTTTCATTCGGCCTTTTGGGCTCTTTTTGGAGCTTACTCACTTCCTCTGAGAGTCTCTCTAACTGTGAAAAGGGGAAAAGAGTTGAGGAGGGAATTGAGGGGCTGTGGGCTGATCCAATGAATAAGAAAGGACTGCTACTCAAAAGAAGGCAATGGTTTGTCTATCATAGGCTGGGATGGGGTTGTGTGACTGCCTATGTGTGTGCGTTTTGGGGGGGGGTCTAGTCCATAAATCCTGCAGCCCCCTCCCCACCTATGCACTCGCTGCTCAGCGAATGACCCCTAAGTCATCCCACACATGGCCCTGCACCTTCTTTCTCCGAAAGCTGTGGTTTAAAAAGAGCAGGGGTGAATTTGTGTCCATTATGGTGGCTCAGGGTTATTATACTGACCCCCCGGCTCAGCAGCTAACTGCACTGACACTTAATTCCTGCGTGGGGTCATGCTTTTAAGCTTCATATATTAGTGCTGACACGTATCCAGAAGTTTGCATTATATTCATCGTTCGCTGATAAATGGGAAACTTCCTATTATTATTGGACTGATGTTGGAATTTTCAGCTGTAATTCCAAATTTAGGCCTTTGAGACGAAGAAAAGGACAAATGTAAGTATTACACGGTAAAAAAAACTTGATATATCTTATAATTCTCATTTTGAGATTGATGCAAGCTCATTTTAAGATCATTAGTCTTATTTCCAGACATTTTTTATCTTGTGCTTGGAACAGGCCAAATTATCTGCCACTAAAATCACTTAAAACAGGTCAAAAAAAATCTGTACAATAATCTCAGAATGTGAATTTTAATATACACTCATCATCGAAAAAATTCTTGCACCCTGAAGGAGTCAGCTCACAGGAATGAAACTTGGTGGGTAGGTTTGACACATGACACATGAACACATGCAAATGATTCAAGTTTCACGCTCAGCTGCGCATGTGACGTAAGGATAGATGGGCCTTATCGCTGTACCTGACTGACTGAGCAGTGATACCCATGAGTCATCCTGTTAGTGCAGCGCCATTGGCAGACGACTGCACCACTCAGGACTACATGCACACAGACCGTTACAACGACTGTCCATAACACCACGTCACCGTCACCAAAGACTGCAATGGTGTCGTGCCAGACTGTCATGGAGTGACTCAGAATGGCAGTGGGTCATCTTCAGTGACAAGTCCCGCTTTTGTCTTGGTGGAGACGACCAACGAATCCGTGTGTGGAGGCGCCGTGGTCAGCACCAAGATGAACGGTTTGTTGTCACGAGTCACACATCCAGAAGGCCTGGTGTCACTCCACCTCCACCCCTACCGCACCATCTGCAGGAACTGTGTGAGGATATTCAAGCTGCATGGGATGGATTATAACAGGACACCATTAGGAACCTACAACTCCATGCCGAGACGTCTGGCATGTTGGGTTAGCAAACATGGTGGCTCGACGCCATACTGAGAGACACTACTTCTGTATGTGTAGCTCAATAAATATTGATCAGTCTGAATTTATCATCATTTATTGTTCTTGGTAACCTTTATCTTCCTTCCCAATAGCACTGCTAATAAAGGTGGAGCTGCTCCTCTCTTCAGTCTCTTCAGGGTCAAACGCTGAGCGGAGCTGCTCCATATTGTCCAAGTGTTTGGGAAACTGTCCGGAGTGAAATGTGCAGATTGCAGGATTAAAGTTGTCTGGGATCCTGTTAAACATGTGGGAGCTGCTTGTTTTGGGAATTTACTGTTCCACCTTAAATGGTGCTACAGTTACATTCTGGTGCCTGTAGAAGCTGTAGCATTTAAGGTGGAAAGGATCATTAGATTAAGAAGCTGGTGAATAGGAAGCAACTTCAGCCTGGTTTAAAGACTAACACCAACCATGTACCGCTGACCGTTTGGTTCCTTGGGAAGGGAATGGAAAGTGCAGACATTTCCCAATCTACAGTCTGGAACGCTGGATTTCTCCACATAGTCAACATTTTGGTTCTGTAGCTCCGTTGTTGTGGTTGTATGTAAATATTTGGGGGGGTGTAAATATTAATGAGTCTGTTCCGTAACAGTTTGGGATTTTGGAATATGCACGTTTTCCCGTCCTCTTTTGGAAATGCAGGATTTGTATTGGAAGGAGGGAACAACAGTGTTTGAGGTTCACTGTATGTCAGTCCTATGTACTGAACTCTCCGTATTCAGCTATGGCCATAGAAATACAGTCTATGTAGCCTTAAATATATGTCTTCTCATTCATTCTTATAATGACCGGTTTAAATAAAATAGGTCAAGGGTCATCTATGTCTCCTCTATGTACGCATGTATATACGGAAGGAATAATAGACTTTGGTGTCTCTAAAGCTTTAAGAGAGAGAACGAGAGGGTGGGTGGGATCATAATGACTTCTTGTACACAGCTCTCCTTTTGGCTGCAATTAAACAGAGTGTGGTGGTGATTAGTTCAGTGCAGAGGGAGAGAGAGAGCGAGAGAGAAAGAGAGAGACACCCTTGAATCCAAATGGGGAGGNGGACAATGAGCCGAGTTTATTGCAGAAACCAGCTTACGCTCCTGCATGGCAAACCATGGGAACTCCAGTCAGGTGGAAACTTCTCGCTCTTTCTCTCCCGCACTCTTTCTCCCTCTCGCCTCTGTTTTCCTCTCTCCCTCTGTGCTCCCCGGTTACCGGAGAGGTTCTCGAGGGCCACGAGGACGGCTAAAGCCGCAAAAATACACACTCCCTTCTGCTAACTGAGATGTTTAAAGTGATCTCTTTCCCCTCGTCTCCTCCCCTCGTTCTCACTTGCAGCATTAGCTCGTGTTGTGGCCGCTATTATCCTTGAGCAGTTGGTTAATGACGGACCTTCTTCCCCCGTCTGCCGCTCGTCCCCTGCTCCTCTCCGTGTTGCCTTCTCCCTGCCAGAACAACCACTTGTTTAAGTGGAGTACCACTCTCTCTCTTTCTCTGTCTATCTCTCGCTCTGTCTTTGCACATAATGAAAACAATTTTACGCCACGGAGGCAAGCAGTGACCAATTACAGTCCTGACAGCCACCTGCACTGTGAACCCCCCTCTCCCTCGCCCTACCAGCCAATCCCCCGCCCTGCTGCCCTCAGCCTCATGTATATTTAATGGGGTGAGGATGCTGTGAATGGCCGGGCCAGGTGAGGAGGGGTGGGGGTAATAAAGTCTCCCAGCTGGAGGCGATGTAGTGGGCCCCAGCCTCTCTGTGCCAGTCTTTACAGCGGCCGCTCCGGGACAGCTGACCTCAGCCGACAAGGGAGGGGGGATGGATGGGCTGATGGAACTGGGGTAGAGGGGTTGACGTCTCCCGCCCTAAGCACCACTTCAAATCTCTTGTTGGCCAATTTTACACATGGTGTTCAACCCAAAGACACCCACATCAGATCTGACAGAGATCTCCCTCCACTTTAATTTGATAAGCAGTGTACCCAGCGGGAATTACACGAGCATGCCTGTTCCTCCTTGTTCTGGAATTTTAAGGCTTGTCTTGTGGGGGCCTAAGCACATTATTGGTGGCCATAAATGATCAGACACACAGACACATCAACCACTTGTTGCAGAGATATGAGAATATGGACATATATCACGTTTTGAGCGATATCTAACATGATACAGGAAATTCACACATTGACACACATTCAGAATAGCAAGGTAAGGAGGCAGGATACACTCACTCACTCATCTTCTGAAGGATTTATCCCTCTGGGTCATGGGGAATGCTGGAGCCTATCCCCGTGCCCACTGGGCGGAAGGCAGGAAGCACCCAGGACAGGCTGCTAGTCCATCGCAAGGCAGACATACAGACATATACATTCACCCACACTCATACCTAGGGGGGCAATTTAGCATCTCTAGTTCACCTGACTGTATTGGACTTGAAACCGGAGCACCTGGAGGAAACCCACACAGGCACGGGTAGAGAACATGCAAACTCCATACAGAAAGGACCCCAGACATCCCAGCCAGGAAACAATCCCAGGCCCTTCTTGCCATGAGGCGAACGCAGTACCCACTGCACCATCATCCCACCCAGGCAGGATACAAGCCTATTTATGTTCATAAATCCAAAAGTCATTGTTACAGTCTGGGTCACATAGCAGGGGTCAAGAATCAGGCTGACGGGTACGATGCAGGCACATCCACAGTGAAAGGGAATGAAACTGTATCAGGTACCAGGCCAGAGAAACAGATCAGGGTCATGTTGCAGGAGAAGGTAGGCCCAATAGGACACAAGCGGGGCAAGAACGGGTACTGGAGCAAAGACCGTGGCAAAAACCAGGCCAGGGTCAGGTACTAAGACAGGATCAGATACTGGATCAGGTCAGTTACGAGGACAGAAACCAGGGGCAGGAAAAGCACTTGGATATTGTCAGGGCACCTAAACATGGACCAACACAGGAACAGGGACTCGAGCAAAGACAGTGGCAGGGAATTGGCCAGGATCAAGTATCAGGATAATGAGAGAGACAGAGACAAAGACAGGATCAGGAACTGGGAAAATAGACCTGGTCAGGGACCAGGACAAGGAACTGGGGCCAGGACTAGGACTTCGAGAGGGGAGCAGGTTAGGTACTAGGAAACACTGGGCCACGGACTAGCGTGAAGTGAGGTACTAGGGTATTGTCTGGTAACAGGGGAGAGACAGGGCCTCTAGATAGAGACCAACACAGGAACAGGTACTGGAACTAAGGCAGTGGCAGGGATTTGGCCAGGGTCAGGTATTGGGACAATGCAAAGACAAACACAAGGACAGGATCAGATGCCAGATGGACTGGGACTGAAACTGGGTCCAGGGGCAGAAAAGAGTGAGGATCAAATCCTGGATTAGAGACACATCCCAGGAGATACCTGGGGCAGAAACCGATGGCGGGACATTGGTAGGGACCATGCCAGGATCAAGTACTGGGATAATGAGAGAGACAGAGATAAAGACAGGATCAGGAACTGGAATATAGACCTGGTCAGGTACCAGGACAGGGACTGAGGCCAGGACTAGGACGCCTATGTATCGTGTTGCAGTTTTATCTTCTGAAGCATACTAACCAGCTAGCTCTGGCTCGTCATGTCTGTAATACCACTTTGTACCAGAAGAGGTGATAATGAGTCACTGTAGTGCTGTAAGAGTGGAATCAGTCTAAGATGAGAGGATGAAGCAGTAGCTCTGCTGCCCAGACGGCGTGTTCTAACCTCTTATCAGTCATGGTGAAGGTGCTGCTCCCGGTTAGATCATTTAAGGGCAGGCAGTCAATGAAAGGAGCAGGAAACACAAGAACAATGGCTGGAGCTCTGGGTGAGCGACCACTCCCGCGGCTGCCTCCACCCACTCTCGGCAAGAAACCACATTTAGCAGCAAACAAAAAGTGGAAGTGATATAAATAGAAGCAGAAGAAGAGTTAACACTGGTGCAGCTTTCCACCCATGGAGGCTCTTGGAAAGGACAGGGAGGAAGTTGATGGTGTACTGTTTCTTCTAGACAGGTAAGGAGTGAAGAGGGAGGAGGAGGGACTATGCATTTCCTTGTTTCTTATGATATGAGTGGATACCACAGTGTTCTGCTGATATGTTGCTCCCTATAAAACAAAACCCCATATGCTTTGATTAGATTTAGGTTGGCTTATTGGAGGCTTTCTCCTTCCATACAGTCCTATGCAGGGGTTTTGCCACCTTGGTCAAATTTCACAAATTATATTTCTGTAAATTTTAAATGGAAAATTATCGATCATGCGCTGAATGAAGCATAACGGGGGAAATGTGGCCTGTACAAAAGTCATGGCACATTTGATATTGTTGTCTTCTGTTCTAGCTTGTTACGCTCAGCAGGTAGATAGAAACTGTGCAGTAAAACAAGACACAGGTGATGGAGGTGACGATAGGGCAGAGCCAGGAATGGACCAAAACTCAGTGGATCATCAGCTGGGACAGGCGCCAGAGCAATGTGATTCCCAGCTACTGGGAGGGGAAGTTTTACATGTATACCTTCCACTCAATCAGTTCATGAATGCATGATCATACATTCTCTCTTTCTCTCTCAAGATGAGTTCATATCAAAGGAATCAGCACAGGCAGTCTGCTGACAAATGGCCTCGGCAAAGCCGGGATTATGCAACGGTTTTTCTCCTGCTATCAATCCAATGAAGCCGTGACGACTGTATTCAGCGTACGTCCCCGACCCGAGCAGCATGGTAACAGATGAGCGGATGAAGGTTAAACAGATCCCATGAACGAAAACAGCATGAAAACAGCATGTCTGTCTCGACGACGGAGAAATGAGCGGTGACAGGCCAGACAGAGAGCGGAACAAGCCGCAGATGAGAGCCACTGTATTAATCTCCCTGTAATCTGGCCCTCGCCAAGAAGTGCCGCCACAACGCCTTGTAACAAGCGGAGACAAATGAGCGCCCTCCGAGCAGTAGTTCTGATAAAGGACGTGTGGGAAAGACAATGGCTCTCAATTTTTGATTTAATCAACGGCCCTTGTCGTGATGTATTTCAGCAAATAATAAAAGGGATTAATCAGGGGGGACGAGACACGAGAGGGGAGCGAGAGGGCAAATGGTTGATTTTAGTCTAGAGGCAAGGTAGATTTATCTACAAGGGTACACTGTAGATCTAGAAATGTCCAGAGGGGGACCATACTTCACTTCTTCACTCTTTTATCTAAGTAACTACCCGGACAGCAAAATTGTTCTGGCCCAAATCAAGTCAAGTCAAGTCAAGTAGTTTTTTATTGTCATTTCAACCATATACAGTGGTGTACCGTACAAATCTGGCCCACTTTCCCCATTTTCATCTGGCCCACTTTCCACATGGGTTGACAGCATGTGGGTGGACTTCTCCCGGTAGCATAGATGTGGGCCACATATGCACCACATTAGGGCCACGCCTCAGCCTAAAGTAGCCAACTCTGCTGTAACTGTGCCAGAAGTGGACCTGGTCAGTTTACGTATTAGCATATTAGTTTCATAGATGCTAAATAATTCACACTACACACATTTGGGACTCAAGGATTTAGGCCTAGTTTTGGACTACATGGCTCTGCAAAAGGGAATTCCAGACAGTGATTATCAGAGCTAGGCCTTTAGTTCAGATCATAAATGTTAAAAACCCATCAAAAATGAGAGAATAATGAGAGATTAAGCAAATTTATGTTTTCATTTTTGACCAAAATATAGAAATGGAATAAAAGAATTCCCTAAAAAGAGCTTAAGTGCAATAAACAAAGATGATTCTTTTAAAGGGGACTTATTATACTAATTTCCACTGTTCATAATTCTGTTGTTGGGTTCTACTAGAATAGATTCACATGATAAAATCTTCCCAAAAACACAATTCTTCTCATACTGTACATCTGTATTCACCCTCTGTCTAACACACTGTTAGAACTCCTGTGTCTTTAAGCCCCGCCTCCCAATGGGCCCAGTGTACTCTGATTGGTCGGCTCATCCACTTTGTTCTATTTGGTCAACTGGCAGTGCAGCATCCTGCTACAAATGTCGCCTCCCACACCACTGTGGCTTACAATGGTGTCGGTTCTGCCGTGACACAGAACTCGATCCTGAAAGTCCAATAGAGCAAGCTGGTGAATCCACCTTGCAAGCTGGACTAGAGCAGCAGGCAGCCAATAAAGATCTTGTTACGTGATGACATCATTTGGGATTCCGACAAGCCGTTTCAGGCAGCTGAGGAAAGTGGTGTCTGGCCTTGTTCTGAAATCACATTTATCTGAAGGGCTAGGCGGCCCTGAAGGTGCCCTGTTCGGGTCAACAGCGTACATACAGTAGTTAGCATGGCTAAAAGAGGCCAGCGGCAGCGTAGCTGTGGCTAAACCAGAGGCTGTGAGATTGAAGGCAGCTGAAGATGGAGCGCTAGCTGGCGGGGATTGATGAGCATGGCACTCGGCCTGGCCGGTGTGATCTGTGGAGTCTTAATTTATCTCCGCAGGCTGGCTCATCCGTTATAAAAATGACAGTGTCTGCTTATCGATCTTCCGCTGAGAGATCAATCAGCTTTTGCCCTGACGCAGACAAAATGTACAGTCTAGCACCCAAAGCTCCAGCCCCTGCCCGGATCTCGGCACATACAAACACGTCCTGCCTGCCTGCCTGACCACACGCTAAAATAGGCTAATCTCGGGAATCTGTTGCTGTTGACACCTCAGTCATGATGAAACACTCGCCTCCCCTCTCTAGATTGCCTGGCTGTGCTGTAAGTAAACGTGCCAACACAGTCTGTACCTCAACAAACTCGTGCCTGAAGTTACATTCATCACAGAGGAGGGATTGGCCATGACCTCGTCCGCTATCGGCCGCTGCATTTCCGGGTCTGGAGAACCCGGTGAAACGTTACAGTTGACAACACTTCGGAGTTGGAAGTCAGTTCAAGCTGTTCCGGAGTTTGGAATCACATTCCATGTTAATATTTTGCTGCTGTCGGAAACCAGACCTTGTATCTCCAAACAGCCAAACTATAGGAGAAGGGAAAACATAATGTGTTTTTAATGTAAGTCAATGGAACCAGACTTTTTACAGGTCATTTTGGGTCATTTATTTTGATGCATTCATCATGAAGTTTACACACAATGTAAAGGGCGACAGGTACTTTCACATTATATCAACAACTGTAAAACAAAAATGGAGATAGGAGGTTTTGTTCTGAAAGCAGAAATGTAGTACTTTATTCAGTAATAACTTACTACTAAAAACTACTTAATAATATACAGTATATAAACACTTTATTCAATATTGAATATCAAATAAATCCTGTATGATATATGAAAATAAATCTTATATATATATATATACCATGCTCATCAATCCCCGCCAGCTAGCGCTCCATCTTCAGCCGCCTTCGATCTCACAGCCTCTGCTTTAGCCACGGCTCCGCTGCCGTTGGCCTCTTCGCCGCTGACTACTGTATGTACACTGTTGACCAGAGTGGGGAACCTCCAGGGCCGCCTAGGCCTTCAGATAAATGTCATCCAACGGCTTGTTGGAATCCCAGCTCTTCTCTCTATTACAAGGTGATGTCATCACGTAACAAGATCCTTATTTCCCGCCTACCGGCAAACTATATATACTGTATTTATATACATTATATACATTTGCTTAGTTAGGTTGGCCACCCTTTAATTTCAGCCTGAGTGGGCAAGGCTAAACTGCTGTAGTCCAAAAAGTGATTGTGTTTGTTTACAGTGACATCACAAAATAGCTGATTTCAAAACAGTATGGAGTGTTTGAACTGGGTACAATTTAAACTTTAACATTGCACAACATAAAACTCTTATTTTGTCCTTAAATGGACAATAATATGGTCCTGATGTTGTTCATCTCCAAGGTCTTGTGATGATGTTCATGTCCAGGTTCCTGCGGAGAGCATGTCAATTCTGCGGAGAATTCCCTGTAGACCGGGATTTTAGCCACTGCTGGTAGACCCGTATGACCGTACGCTTCCATACACCCGCAGATTCAACTACTTCCTTCACACTATGGTCTTTGGCACACCCAAATGCAGTCACTCCTTTTAGCCAATCATTAACATCTGCTTTGGAGCCATTTTCCACACATGGAACGAGACATTCACTGCACTGTAGCACCTCTTCCCAATCTATGGATCCCGTCACTCACACCCCGCAGGTATTTATAGCCCCATCATCCTCGTGCAGCGCCATCTGCAGGAGCCTGAAGGTACTACCACAAAGACCTACCAACCAGGACAACATGCTGATCCACCGTTGGGCTAAAATATTATTTTTAAGGCGCTTGTTTTCAGCCACCTGACAAAATATTTCACTGGGCTGAGGCCTAATTGGTCCCCGCCACGAAAAAGCAGCTCTGAATGAGGTGGGGGGATGAAGCACTTGGGGGTGGGGAGGGGGGGTGGTGGTCAAAAAGCAGGGCATGACTTTGAGCCTCCATTTGCTTTGACAGTCTTGGCCACAAAGAGCTTTCGAATCCAACATCATAGCAAACAAATGACTCTTTGTCCTCCGCCGGTTATATAAAGAAATAATTGGAATCAGAAAGTTCATTTACAAAGAACTAGCCATCGCAATCACCACATAATGTACTGGTGTGGAGCGAGGGGGGTGGGGTGGGGGGGGAGCCAGCCGTAATTGGTTTGGTAAAGATCGCTTTCCATTACACCATAAAGCACTACACAATAGAAAAGGTCGCCAATTAAGCAATCATGAATACCAAGTACTGTGGCTGATGAAAATAGGCCAGTGGTTTAAATAGATTTGCAAGCAATTTACCTTTTCACAATGTTGGCAATCTGATGCAATTTGCTTGCAATTTTGTCGGCTTTCAGTAGCACTCCAAGCTGACACTGCAAGGACCAAATGGCCGAGCGGCGCGCCGAGGGAAAATGCAAAACTATCTTGGCTGCATCAAGGTATCAGGCCGGCGCTTCATCAGGAAAATTACAACAATTAACATAAGTGCTCAGGAATCAACACTTTAAATGTCAGCGGCGGAGGTTCGGGGCCTGAGAGCGCGCGTCCTCGCCGATGGACTCGCGAAGCCAAACATGAGGCAATCACCCATCACACCGCGGCTCTGATGGACCTGCAATTGCTGTGACATTCTCCTTGTCGCCAGCCTGTCACTCTTCCTCCACTAACTGTTTTTTTTGTTTTTTGCTTTTCTTTTTCCTGCTAAACACCCGCCACGCAACCCCCACCGCCACCACTGCCGCCGCCGCCACAACTACTGCAACAATTCAGAACTCAGAGTGTTCCGGCTAAATGTTGACATGATCAGTTTGACTGTGAGAGCTCACCTCGGACAACTCGGAAACTTCTGTTTCGGGAAACTTCACGAGTTGATGAGATGTGCGGGAAGTGCTGAGAGTGCGGCAGCTGCTGGGGAATAACAATGAAACAACAGGGGAACTTTAGAAAGTGTCCAGAAGTTTGTAGACGCAAGGGTATTAACAGCTTCTACTAGTCTGGGTAGGCTTTAAAGTACGATGGTGGAACATTGCTGTGAGGATTTGATTGAGTATTAGTGAGGTCAGGTGCTGATGTTGGAATATAGCTGTGAGGATCTGACTGAGTATTAGCGAGGTCAGGTACTGATGTTGGAACATTGCTTTGAGGATTTGATTAAGTATTAGTGAGGTCAGGTGCTGATGTTGGAACATAGCTGTGAGGATCTGACTGAGTATTAGTGAGGTCAGGTACTGATGTTGGAACATTGCTTTGAGGTTTTGATCGAGTATTAGTGAGGTCAGGTACTGATGTTAGAACATAGCTGTGAGGATTTGATTGAGCATTAGTGAGGTCAGGTACTGTTGTCAGATGACCAGTTCTGGATCATCACAAAGGTATTGGATGGAGCTCCATCAGAGAACACAACATTGGGAATAAGCAGCTGTTCTACATGGCAGAAAAGGAAGGTGTTCTAGATAAGCTAGCTAACATTGGCAATCAGCAGCTGTTCTAAATGGCAGGGAAGGTAGGTGTTCTAGATAAGCTAGCTAACGCTTGCAATCTGCAGCTGTTCCTTAATAACAGAAAAGGGTGGTGTTCTAGATAAGCTAGCCAACATTGGCAATCAGCAGCTGTTCTAAACAGCAGAGAAGGGAGGTATTCTAGATAAGCTAGCAAACAATGGCAATCAGCAGCTATTCTAAATGGCAGAGAAGGGAGGTGTTCTAGGGAGGTGTTCTAAGCTAGCTAACATTGGCTATCTGCAGCTGTTCCTCACAGCCAAAAAAGGTGGTGTTCTAGATAAGTTAGCTAACATTGGGAATCAGCAGCTGTTCTTAACAGCAGAGAAGGGGGTGTTCTAGATAAGCTAGCTAACATTGGCAATCTGCAGCTGTTCCTTACAGCAGAAAAGGGTGGTGTTCTAGATAAGCTAGCTAACATTAGTCTTATAACTACTAATCCCAGCACAAGTGTGATCCTCCACATGAGTTAGCTAACGTTAGCCCTACGGCAGCTATTCCAGGTGATAACAGGTGATCCTCCAGAGCTAGTGAATGGTAGACCTGTAAGGATGTGTTACATGTTCTCATATCTGGAGTCAGAATGACCAACAGCAGATTAGGTACTGTAGTCCATACCTGTATACTGGACCATAAAAAAGTACGGGAGCTATAGCTAAAGCTTTAGCTTAGCGTTTATAACACCTTCCTTGCTTTACTGGACTAGCTGTTGCTCCTGTTCAGCTTGGCAGACAGCAGACTGTGAGCCTGGTTTGCGGAGGTGAAGATCTGGTACGATGGATCTGAAAGACAAAGCGTGCTGAAATCACAGGCATTCATAAAGTCAGAGAGCTGTTGAACTTTCAGATTAAAACCGTCGAGCTAAAATCAAACCTCTCGCGTAATTGAGCTACAGGTCATGGGAGGTATTGTTTTCATATGCTGGCCTTCTTACTCATGTAATTGTAAGCGATTGCGTGTACGTGCTTATGTGGACCCTTGCAGCCCCTGACATTCGCACAGCACTTTTCCAGCACGGCACATCACTACAATTAGGCTACAGCGGTTCGTAATCGAGCCTTTCAGCGAGTGCAGGGGAAGAGTGCCTGACTTCTGGCATGGTGAGTCTAAAAGCAAGTGTGGGCAGTGCTACAATTATACAGCAGCCAGTTCTACATGTGTTTAATAAGAGCAAGTCAAATGGAAAGCATTCCAGTTTAAGGGCAGCTGTGTGGTCTGCTGGTCGATCTGCAAGTGATGAATTGATGAAGGCACTTGAGCTGGATAGATGAACACTAAGTCAGCAGGCGTTAATGGGAGCTGAATGATTTCAGATGTAAAGTTCTGACCTGCAACTTCATGTGACATGACTACATGTGAGAAAGTCTTGTGGGTTTGATTAAAGGGTCACCCAGATTGTGGCCCAGTCACGCTCCATTACCATGAGCTCACAGCCCAGTTGTGTTCTGCATTACAGTTTCTCATTAGGTTGAGTGTATAACTGGCTCTAAATGTAGGTACTGTGGTATAAACTGAGTCTGTTCTACAGTTTCTCATTAGGTTGAATGTATAA
>CM067479.1:8772329-8784343 GCA_034552555.1 Semaprochilodus insignis | reverse complement strand
TATTTTACACCACAGCTTCAATAACAAATATAAATAGAATTAAACACTATATGTTTTAGAATGAATTATATAATTGTTGCCTTAAGGCAACAGCACTGGAACTGGAGTCTGCAGTTTTATTTGACACTTCTATTTTCTGTTTACTTTCCAAGTTGATGATACTTTTCTGTATTCCTCCAATAGAAATGTACTAGGGTATCCCCACCATATGTACTGTTGCCTTATGGCAACAAACTGCAAAGACCTAATAAAGATCTACATCTAAAAGTCTGCATGCTTATCTGCTTACAAGGCATCAAAATATTCAGATGCTAAGAAAGCAGAATTGCAGCGAAGCAAAACAGCTTGTCAACTGTATAAAACTGGATTAATCCATAGAACTCAAACGCTGTTACAGTGTTGGAGAGAGATCAGATGATAAGAATCTGTTCTATTGAGTAATTGGCAATGAGCCAAGGAAGATTTCAGGGCACAAAATCAAACGTATGTCTGAAAAAAAGACATACTTGTGCACATCTAGATGTCAGACAAACATCCAGAAAGCCACAAGCTTTCACTTTGTCCACACACAAATCATCCTTTAATTGCTTTCAGAAGAATTTCTCCTCACGCCCACTTGGCAACGGCCTCACAAACTCACAGCAGGTAAACATTCAGATGTCACTGGACAGCTATATAAAGTTAAACCTCCAGTGTCATCAGAATCGTCGTCCTATCAAGTTAAACTGTTCTTTAAACACTCGTATTTACTATTTAAACGTTATTAATATAGTTTATATCATAATAAACATCAAATTTAGATTTAAATTTTATATATTTATATTTTCATATATTCATTCATAATTTCACATTTTTCACATATTATTTATATTACTGCGTACTTGCACTGTCAGTATGGCTGACAACAGTCATCTTCACATTTTGCACTGTCTATATGGCTGACATCAGTCATCTCAATTTGCACAGCAAATGATATAATGGTTACACAGACACTAAGGACTCTATTTTCATACTTTCATATTCTATATTGTATCTTTGTCTTCATCTGTATTAATCTTGTGCTTCTCTTGTTACTTCTGTGAACTTTGTATATCTGCTACTGGATGTCTGAATTTCCCTCTGGGATCAATAAAGTATCTATCTATCTATCTATCTATCTATCTATCTATCTTCAAGTGGCTCTGCTGCTTGACAGGCCACCACTGTAAATAAGAATTTGTTCTTAATGACTTGATTAAACTAAAGGTTTAAAAAAAAAGAAAATAAATAATAAATAAATAAATAATTCTATATTGTATATTTATGTATATTTGGTGTATATATTGTAATTATATACTTACTTAATTTGATACTTTATGTTTATTTATCATCTGGTTCTTATCTTTACAGTAATTTTCTATTCAATTCTATTCTATTTTAGATATTCTATCCGTGCTAATTGTACCATGTATGTGACTATGTATGCGACCAACCAACTTTGATTTTATTTGATTTGAAAAGCCTTGCATCTTCCGTTGTTTATTATTTATTTATTAATAAAATGATGCATTTTTTACGGTTTGGAAATTCAAAGTTAAGAACGTGTTTTCTATATATATAGGCACTAAATACAGTAGATGTTATCTATATATAGAAGGTATATACATATAGAGGCACTAACTTATATTACTTCATATTCATTATTAACTTCTGTAGAAGTTATCATAATATGTTCTTATTATGTAGCAAGTGTGCTACGTAGCTAACTAGCTCAATAGCTAATTCAGCTATCGTTTTAGTATGTTTTATTTTAAGCATGGTTTATAGGAATGTGATCTGGAACTCATTAAAACTTCAGCTTAGTTAGCTTCAGCTAATTTAACTAGCTAATATGCTAACCAACATATGTGCTATTGTTTTGAATCTGCCAGAGCTGTTGTTCTTACAACACATGTTATTTTTCTTATAAATATTCCTGGTAACTCATCACTATTAGAGCAAAAACAGACGCCTCTACAATAACACTAATCTCTGCTAGCACCCCGCTAAGCTAACTACAATTCTCATGAACGTGTTTTGGCTTTTCTAGTTGGCCAAAATGTCCTTAAACTTGGACATTCAAAGCTTCTACCAGACATTAGCGTATATTGGAGCTTGTAGGTATCAACTTGAGTGGCATAGAGTAGCTGCCACCATTGTTCTTCCTTCCTAACTACTACCCAAAACCAGCTCACATTCACAGTCAGTGACCTATCTAGAACTTCCATAAGGATTAGAGTGATGTTTTTATTTCCACCCCATTGTAACTCAAAATGTGATTAGTTGATTCCAGTCACTTCCCAATGATGTTGGTAATTCAGTTAACATGCAAGGCATTTGGTCCAGCTCCTGAAAACCTAACCAATGTGAAAGCTTGCAGGGCTGTATCTACCTAGGTTCCAAAGAGGAAACCATCCTGATTGGCCTGTATTTTCATTGGATGGCCAAAATATCCTTAAACTTGGACATTTGAAGCTTCTAATAGACATTAGTATATAAAGGAGCTTGTATGTACCAGTTTTAGTGGTGAAGACCTGCCGCCATTGTTCTGGATTCCTAACTACTACCCGAAACCAGCTTGCATTCACAGTCAGTGACCTATCTAGAACTTCCATAAGGATTAGAGTGATATTTTTTGGTAACTCAAAATGTGATTAGTTGATTCCAGTCACTTCCCAATGATGTTGGTAGTTCAGCTAACATGCAAGGCTTTCTGACTACCTCCCCAAGTCCTAGCCAATGGGAGAGCTTTGCAGGGCTGTAGCTACCTAGTTTCCAGAGAGGAAACAATCCTGATTTGCCAGTTTTCCATTGGTTGTTTCCAGAATTTTTAAACCTTTTATTTCCAAGCAAAACTTGACAATGACAAATGAGTGTTATTACAAAACATACAGAGTTTCAATGCTGCAAAAACAATGGATATATTAAGTAAATAAGGCATTATAAATAATGAAAACACCCATCCTCAATTGCAATAACGTAGCACCATATCGTCCAGGCCTAATACGCTGCATCAAGATAGATCTAGTACAGCCTACTGTGTTTGTGTTCTGCAGTGCACTAACCTTCATCCAGCTTGGTTCTCCACAGAAGCCAAAGGTCAATCATCTAATCACATTAATGAGCACCAGCTAAACCTGGAGGATAGCAAATCGGTTTGACCACTTAGGAGGATGCAAAGACGAAACTTTTCCATGCTGTGACAATGTCTTCCTGAGCTGCAGCATGTTTCAATCAATGGCGGCCGGAGTAAATAAAAAGCGGGGGGGGGGGGGCGAAGATTCACCGCCATTGATCGGGCACAAACACGCTCACCCTGCTGACAGTCCAGGGTTTGGGCTAGTAATGTCTGCAGTCATCGACGAAATCAATGAAACTCATCCTTTCAATAGCATCCAATTATTAGCACAAAGTAAAGGCGGCCACGTCCGATAAATCAGAGGGAAAAAAAAACTTCATTGAGAAGAGCCGGCGACGTGATAAATGGAAGCTCAAATGCAAATCAGGGCTCAATACAGTGCAACAGAACGCCAGACAGTGGGAGAAGTTTGACAGGCGCCGATGAAGAACGATACGGCTCAGGTGTCATTAATAACATTGTTTTTCACGGCCGTAATGGCTGCGTGTTTGATTTGCAGGAAATATAAATGAAGTAAGCATTCCGTTTGGTTCGCCAACCTTTTCCTGTACCATGCTAATGAGGAAGACGTGGCCCTCGGACCCCAAATCACAAGGCACAAATTAACACTTTAAACTTGATGTTGACTAGTCGCCAATCCCATGATTATGACTCTAACAACATGGACGCCTCACAGAAGACAACAGGTAAGGAGCCTGGTGATTTTTGGGCCTGTATTTCTGGGTTTCAGGAAGACTAGCAATGCTAGCAATTCTCCACTCATCTGCAGGGCTTCAAAGATCAGATATAGAACGTTGTTATCTCTGGTTTCCTGAAGACTACAATAGATAGTCATAGTCATAACATCCTATAATGCCTGATGTTTTGATTGCTGGAGATGTGGAACGTCTGGTTCCAAGGAATGAGGAACACCGCTATATATCTGATCAAAACACAGGAGCAGAATATAAAGAACCACAGAGTTCTTTTACTAACACAAATACGAGGAGGTTGAGTGGCAGTGGTGGTTGATAGGAGATAGATGGATGGATGGAGTACGGTGGATGAAGTTGGGTGGATGGAGTTGAGTAGATGGAGTTGAGTAGATGCAGTTGGGTAGATGGAATTGAGTAGATGGAGTTGGGTAGATGTAGTTGAGTAGTTGTACTTGGGTAGATGAAGTTGAGTAGATAAGGTTGGGTAGATGAAGTTGGGTAGATGGAGTTTGGTAGATGTAGTTGAGTACATGGAGTTTGGTAGATGTAGTTGAGTACATGGAGTTGGGTAGATGGAGTTGGGTAGATGGTTTACAAGAGGAAGACACTTAACGCATCTCAACTCAGAACCCACATGGCAGAAGATCAGGATTACGGCTTCCTGTTCCTGTGCTTTATAAACCGTAGTCCCACCTATTTCCTGCCAGAGGAACTGTGGGTAATGGAGTTCAGACTCCTAATGCCTGATAAGTCAGTTACTCTTATTATCAGCTATGGCACTCTATACATCTGTGGGTCTTTATAGCTCCACCATGGGCGAGTGTCTCGGCAAGGCTGCCTAGGGTGCACCTGAGTTGGATACAAATTTGTGAGATTCCGGGCTCTGTATCTCTGGTTCCCTGTAGGCTAGCAATGCAATCCAGGGCTTGTTGGTAAGCTTAAGTCACGCTCTAATGACCAAAGGATTCATCATGGATTTCTAAAGCCACTAAACTCTGCTAGAAATACCAGCACAAACCAGCATGCATTCAAAGGATGGAGTAAGCTGGTTTTAGCTTGTTAAACCTGTGTAGTGCTTGTTTAGCTGGTCAACCAGCATGATGACCACTTACACTGCTCAGAACTGGTCCAAAGAATTTGTTGGCGCAGATTGTCATAATTCACTGCATCATAATTAATTTGCATGAAGTTGAGAAAACCTCAACTCACTGGTCTCTCTGTTGCTGTGTTGCTTGTCAGTAAATTTGTGACTACAAATCGCCTACAACCACAGGTGACTGGTCGCTTGTCGCTTTGTCATCTGCTAATGTGAACGTAGGGTAAGAAATCTGCAGCCACTCCTCCAAAGTTCAGTCTTAGAAACCGGTTTAGCCTTTTCTCTTTAGCCGTTTCATTCAGTGGTATTGAGGTCTGGACTCTGGGGTGGTCAGTCCAATGTTCTGAGGACACCAGCAGCTTCTTTGTTGGATGTGTGTGTCTCCTTTTCTCGGTGAGGAGCTTCTTGAACAGCCACACCTCTTTACAGACCTCCATAGTATTGAGGTGTGGAAGAAGGATGGACAGAAACACCTGTGGATGATCTGAAGCAGGAGTGGAGCTTGATGTTCCCCTTTCTCTCAACGACTGCTGTTTATCTGATGGGGACAGTGCTGGTGGGTCTCCCAGGTGGTTGTTAGGAGTCATGTTTTACCTTTCAGTCCACTTGCTTTTAATAGATGTTTGGTCAAAAGACGTGAGCATCCGCAGAGGACTCCCCCAAACATCTTTTGGTAAGTTCACATTTCTCGTGTGTGAACATGCTCAACCTCACCTTGATCCCCAGCTCAGTGGATCCGGTGGAATCTCCACATCTTCTCCTCTAATCATCATTAATAACTCATCAGGGTTTGTGTTAATTAAGAAAGCTACAGGCCTAATGGCTTGGATCTAATGTTCATTTGTTCAGCTCTATCCATCAGTGGCTCGTTTCTTACATGTGTCTAATGTAATCAGAGCGAGGGGGTGTTCGAGCACTAATCCGTACTTACTTCCCACATTAAGTCAGTCTGCTAATAGCTAAAAGCCAACGGTCAATTAGAGCTGATACAACCACTCGGGATCGATTGCGTCAACTTTTTTTTGCCGGGGAAGCTAAAAATGCCGGATATACTGGAATAAACTAATTCAAACTGGTCAATATTTGACCCACTGACGTGGAGCTGGATTTAGCAGGCTGATTGTGTGTGTGCGGACTGTACTGTGCGCCTATTTCACAGCCATAACACATGTAATACGAGTTATTAATAAACACGTCTATTCTCATTTACAGTGCCAAAACGATTTCCCTTAAGACGTCCCGCACAGGCGCCTCCAAAACATTTGTTCCTCGTCTCCTGTAATATTAAATATAGAGGCACCTTTTTGTCTAACATCTTTGGCTAATGAGCCATGAAACACGTTTGCTGCTGTTGACCCAGTAATTATAAGTAATACGGCTATTAAAAGCTATTAAACGTCAGTCAGCTGGAACGCAGCGGCGTGCGGCGTGGACGGTGTGGGTAAATTGCGAAGGCTGCGGCAGCCCAGCTGCTAGCGCTGCAGGACGGAGGAGCCCACCAGGATTAGGGTTTAATTTACAGCCCTCGTCCGTGTCTCAGCAGAGTTAGGGCTCACTTGCTACGCAGAACTTTTGTTATTGTACTGACAAAATGCTTTCCATGTACTCAGTGACACACTAAGCCGTTTTGCAGAGTGGTTGAGTTAAATGTAATACTGCAATGTGGTTACATGATTTCTGTTTTGGCAGCCCCTCAAACATCTTGCACCCACGTTCCACCCACAGAAGGATTTCCTAATGTGGGTAGCCAGCTAAGTTAGCATCACAGCCTACACCACTAATGTAGCATGGCTGAAGTTACTCTAAAGGATTTCCTAATGTGGGTGGCCAGCTAAGTTAGCATCACAGCCTACACCACTAATGTAGTATGACTGAAGTTACTCCAAAGGATTTCCTAACATTGCTAGCCTCCTAGCGTCATAGGCTACACCACTGGCCTGCTTAGTTACACCAAAGAATTTGCTATTGTTTCTTGCCAGCTTACAGCTCGAATGTAGTTGGCTGAAGTTTACCAAAAGGATTCTGAATGTTACTAGCTAGCTAAGTTAATGTCATAGCATATACTACTACTCTACTATGGGTGAAATTACTCATGGCTGAAGATTTGCTAATGTTTTCTAGCTGGCTAAGTTAGCATCATAGTCTACACTACTGTAGCACATGTGAAGCTACACTAAGACTTTTGCTTGTTAGCTAAGTTAGTTAAGTTAGCTAAGTTAGCTAAGTTATCCTACACCACTGAAGCATGGCTGAGTTACTTCAACACATTTGCTTTTTGCTTGCCAGCTAACTTCGCATCTTAGCCTGCATCACTACTGTAGCATGGGTAAAGTTACTCAAACAGATTTGCTTTTTGCTAGATAGCTAGCTAGCCTAGCATCTTAGCTTACTTCACTACTGTAACATTGGTACAGTTACTTAAACATATTTACTTTTTGCTAGCCAGCTAAGTTAGCATCTTAGTTTACATCACTACTGTAGCATGGGTAAAGTTACTCAAACAGATTTGCTTTTTTTGCTAGTCGGCTAAGTTAGCATCTTAGTCTACACTGTTTCTGTATCATAGTTGAAGTTCTGAAAGGGATTTGCTGATACTGCTAGCTAGATAAGGCGGCATCATACACTACTCCTGTAGCTTTAAGTTAATTATATTGCCAGTGCTACTTGATGGTTAAGTCTGAATAAATGCTTCCTGCTTATACAGTATTCTGAGGCGGGAAGAAACCGAGTCATGAATCTAATTTCTGCATATATTTCTGCCGGCTGATGTTCTTTCGGCATTTAGGACTATGATAATGCTAAGTTCTGTTAGCGCTTAAATGCAGCTCCTTGTTTTGTGTGTTAGCTTCAAGCTAACTGTGCCACACATTTCTTTCCCACACATGACCTTTTGTTTTTGCAGTTTTACAACAAATGGTTAAATGAATTGCCTTCAGTGAAGGAGCCTTCTAACTTGTTAGCTAGCTTTTAGCCTGATTAGCATGCTAGCTTAAAATAAGCCCGCCACCTCTCAGTGTAAACAAAACCTGGTCCTTCCGTCCGTCTATCATTGCGGTTATAGGTGTATGTATACTGAGGGAATTAAAAATAGCTTTCCGTGTCATGATGGGATTTTCCGAACACTTTGTTTGTATATGCACTAGTTGGGATGGAGGTGTTTATCCTTGAACGCAGCTGCTAATAAACACCAAAATGAACAATGATAGCAGTTCTTGAGAATGCTGGAGAGCTAACAGCTGCGTCTGCTGGGGTCTCTCGCTCCCTCTCTCTCTTTCTCACGTTTACGCGATCACACACACGGCCATATCATACCTCATTAATAGCGTGCTGTGGATGGCCGCTCTGCAGGGCCTGACTTAGCGCCACTGAGGAAGGCAAGAAAATCACATTAAACAATTAGTGTCAATTAGCCCCGGCCAAATCATTCCGCAAACAATTGGTCTCTAGTGCCCCGCTTAATTACGAGCGACTCTCAGCGCCTTATCAAGGGCCTCGTCGGGCTTTTGATTCATGTCCGACTCTCCACTGTCCCTCAGGCACCATCAATTATCCTCCCGTAAACAAATCCTTGATAATAAATGACACGGCGAGCTGAGCTCTATTAGCATAGCCTTATTTACACCCGCCTGCTCACCGCTCCAGCCACAGCCGCCAGACCGCCGCTGATCAACAGCCTGGCCTGATTAGAAAGCCGAAGCCGGATGCTGAGCAGAAAATGACAAATCAAGTCTTAAATGTGGTTAAATTATCGTGCCTGTAAGAAAACGATCAAAGGATTTGACCTATTTGTACATGCTTTTGGCTGATTGACTTTGTCTCCAAAACTTATTTGGACATTTGTGCAATGCCTAAAACCGGATAAAGGAATTAGTATGATCAAAATGCCTGGAAATGCGTCAGGTAATTTTTGCCATGTAGTCTTGAACACAGAGCAGCCATGTTTCATTGTAAGGCTTAACGGAGGGTGTTTTCCCACTGCCCATTAAAAAACAAGAACTGACCCAAACGGTAATCCACTGTTCTTACTGTCCTGGTTCCGTTACCACCTGCTCGAGAGAGAGAGACGGAGACTGCTCTAATTACCGCGATTAATGATTTAATTGTCTTTTTGTTGATTTTGTGTCTACAGCGACTAATTTGGCTAATTAGCTACCTTGCTGCTAGTTAGCTCAACCGATTGGCTGATAAGTAACAATAAGCTACACTGTTCACAGAATGACTTCACTAATGCTCAGTCAAATCCTCACAGCAATGTTCCAACATCAGTATCTGACCTCACTAATGCTCAATCAAATCCTCACGCCAATGTTCCAACATTAGTACCTGACCTCACTAATGCTCAGTCAAATCCTCATAGCAATGTTCAACATCAGTACCAGACCTCACCAATGTTCAATCAAATTCTCACAGCAATGTTCAACATCAGTATCTGACCTCACTAATGCGCTATCAAATCCTCACAGCAATGTTTAACATCAGTATCCGACCTCACTAATGCTCAATCAAATCGTCATAGCAATGTTCAACATCAGTACCAGACCTCACTAATGCTCAGTCAAATCCTCACAGCAATGTTCCAACATCAGTACCTGACTACACTAATGCTCAGTCAAATCCTCACAGCAATGTTCCACCATCTAGGTCCCAGAGAACAACCCTCCGTTTCAGAAGCAGTGTAAGGTGGTTGTTTTTCGTGCCTGAAGATTTTCATATTTGTTTTCGCTTGTTTATCCTCCTGGTGTATCGATCCCTCGCTAAGGCGTCACCCGTGATACCGAATCTATGATATCAGCACACATGAGCACATGTGGCGGCAGGCGGGCAGCAGGCGTGATGACATGTTAAATTACGGTGGTGATGTATGGCTTAATGAACCCTGTTGTGTTGATCACGCTCCACATTAATCAGCCGCTCGGGCGCGTTCCCTTATTCTCTCACTGCTGCCCTGATAAACTGCAATTTCATTTAACCTTGGACAGCAACTTTAATAGCTTCCACAGGACAACTGTCAATACCTGCTTGGGTATACAGTGATTAAATTGCAGGGAGAGAAGAACAGTGCTCCGATTCTCCACCACAAACCCCCCCATAGCCCCACACCTCCAACCCCATTCTCCTGTGCTGTCCTCAGATCTCAGCATGTACTCACAGCTAGTTTCAGTCCGTCCTAAATTTGTGTTATGGAGTCGTGTATTTCTAATATTCATTCACAGCAGCAGTGACTTCTATTGTAAGTTAGTTTAGAGTGTTTTTTTTTTTTTTTTAGAGTTATAGTCCATGTTCAGTTTAATATGTAAAAAAATGTAATTTGAAGTGAATTTGTCTTTCAAGTCAATTTTATCTGAATTTAATTTGTCTTTACAACAAATTTAACCTGAATTAAACTTTTTTTTACAGCAAATGTAATATATATTAAATTTGTTTACATCAAATTTGATCAGAATTGAATTTTTCTTTTCAGTGAATTGAATTTGAACTGAATGATTTTACTGCAAATTTATTGTAAATTGACTTAGTTTGTACATCAAACAATCTGAATTTTCTTTACAGCTTTACTCATTTGTCTTTATATTTTACATGAATTTAATATCTTTAATAAATGTAATATGTACTGAATCTGTCTTTATAAGAAATTTATTCTGAATTGAGTGTCTTTAGGGCAAATTTAATCTGAACTTAATTTCTTTCCTGCAGATTAATTCGGAATTGAATGTGTTTGAGCAAATATAGTCTGAATTGAAATATAGTCTGTTTTTAAAGTGAATTAAATCTGAAACAAATTACTGTTACAGCAAATTGTATCTGAATTTAAGTTGTCTTTATAGCAAATTTAATCTGAAATGAATGTTTTTACAGCAAATGTACTTGTTGATTTTTTGTACATCAAATTTGATCTGAATTGAATTTGTCTTCACAGCAGGTACAGTCTGAATTTAATTTTTCTTTTCAGTGAATTGAATTTGAATTTAAGGTTTTTACAGCACCTTTACTGTATGGTGAAGTAGTTTTTACATCAAACATAATCTGAATTTTTCTTTCTAGTGAATTTTCCAGTGAATTGAATCCAAAATATTTTTTGCAGCAGATTTTATGTAAATTGAATTTGATTTAACAGCTAAAAATTTAATCTGAAATGATGTTTTCTTTAAGGCTTTTACTTGTTTTTCTTTACATTTTATCTGAATTTAACATCTCCAGTAAATTTGAAATATATTGAATTTGTCTAAGAAATTTCATCTGAACTTCTGAATTTCTTTACAGCAACTCTATCTGTCTGTCTATCTATCTATCTATCTATCTATCTATCTATCTATCTATCTATCTATCTATCTATCTATCTATCTGCCCTTTCTTTCTCTCTCTGACTCCCCCGCCCTCTCTCTCTCCCTCTCTTCCTCTCTCTCCCCACCTCTCTCTCTCTCGGTGTATGTTCTGAAATATCCTGTAATGGATAAATAGGTGGAGAGATTTGGTGAACTGGCAGAAACAGCAGTTAGTTTAATGTACGTGGAGTATAATCTCATTACACGCTTGTTAGCTCCACGTTCAGGCAGATATGATGTTGTCATTCATACAGGGAAGACCGTGTGACCTGCCTGTTAGGGCTTTATTTCCTAAAGCGTCTGCGACTAGCGGAACATGCTGACACGTCCTGCTGCCAGAGCCGCTCGGCTGAGCGCCGCTGAATGGCTCTCTACTGTAAAAGAGTGCTGAATGGAAATTTCAGACCTCTTTCTGAAGATCTTATGTTCTGCTTTTCACCCATAGAACAATCCAGGTTCTGTCTTACCATTACAGGTATGATCTGGTCACTGTAGATTATTACAGACATGACATCATTCATGCTGCTTAACAGTACTGAGTAATGTGATCAGTGTAGTTGAGTAGCTGGTAAGTGGTGTTATTACATGTGACACCATGGGAAGAACACTTTACATGTACAATGTTCAGTTCCTATATTTAAGTTGTATTAGGAACTTATCTCATTTTTATTTACAATTTTTCTATGTATTTAGTATAAAACTATATATATATATATATATATATATATATATATATACATATA
>CM067479.1:8678736-8756560 GCA_034552555.1 Semaprochilodus insignis | reverse complement strand
CATTTACACTAAACCCTAACCCCTACATTTACACTAAACCCTAACCCCTACATTTACACTAAACCCTAACTCCTATGTTTACGCTAAACTCTAACCCCTACATTTACACTAAACCCTAACCCCCTACATTTACACTAAACCCTAACCCACTACATTTACACTAAACCCTAACTCCTACGTTTACGCTAAACTCTAACCCCTACATATACACTAAACCCTAACTTCTACATTTGCACTAAACTCTAATCCCTACATTTACACTAAACCCTAACCCCTACATTTACACTAAACCCTAGCTTCTACATTTACAATAACCCCTAACCCCTACATTTAGACCAAATCCTAACCCCTACACTTACATTAAACCCTAACCCCTACATTTACACTAAACCCTAGCTTCTACATTTACAAGAACCCCTAACCCCTACATTTAGACCAAATCCTAACCCCTACACTTACATTAAACCCTAACAATATTAATAATATTTAATATAATAAATAATGCGTTTAATATAATAAGCATAATTACTGTATAGAGTTGAGCTGTTTCTCACTCCTGGTGAGCATATGGAGGTGTTTCTCCAGGATGCCCTGTCTTCTGTTTGGATCTTCTGTCTTCTGACCAGCTGGTTCATGGTTCCTCTGATTGTGTCCATCCGTCTTCTAGCTTGTCGTCCTCTTTCTGTTGTTGTTCTATGTATGTATAATGGTCTTTTCCAATATAACTGGTTCTTCTCTGAATAGGTCTACAATCAGAGCTCCAGTTTGGTTATCTGGGTTTCCAGTGAGAGGTGAGGCTTGGATCATCTGCTTCCTTTGCCATCCAAAATTCTCTCTAAAGTCTTACCACCTTAACACCCAAGTTTAAAGGTATCAGTATTCACTCAGTGATCTGAGGATGTTACGTAATTTAACTAATATAACTATCTACATTCCATATCTATATATATATATATATATATATATTCCAAACAAGTTTTAAATTGTTTCTGTTGTATGGATTGATTCTTAGATAACTTTGTTTTCTTTTCTATACTATTATTTTACTGGGGTTTGTTTTGTTTTGTTTTAACTTGTTTAATTAAAACTGTCTTTTTTTGTTTGTACAGCACTTTGGGATGCTTGATGTGTATAAAAGGTACTACATGAATTAAAACAAGGTGCTATATGAACAAAGCTATCTGTAAAGCTATTTATCTGGAAAGTCAACAAAAAAATAAATAAATAAATAAATAAACCCTCCACTATGATCCAGCATTTACAGTTGCCATCCAATGCCTTGTATATTTAATAAATCCTTAATAAATGACATCATGTCTAACTGTGTTCTCCTGGCTTATTGAAAACAACACATTCTAAGTACTAACTACTGCGCTCTGGATTATTTGTATGTTTTATGGTTGTGTGTTCTTTTCACAGATTCCTCACAGATTTCTTCACAGATTTCTGCAAAAATGTTCAGAATTGTTTCCAAATTTTTGCACAACTTTTTACAGCTTTTTGTAAAAATCTTACAAAGATTTAGCAAAATCTTTCACATTTTTTTCAAATTTGTTTGAAAAAAAAATCACATTTTTCTTTCAAAATTTCTGCATTTTTGTCAGAAATTCTAAACAAAGTTTTACATTTTTTTCTTCAAAATTTCTTCTTAAACTTTTACGATTAAAAAAAAATTCTGCTAAAATTCTGCGTTTTTATAACACACATAGACACTTTATTTACTATCTAAACCACCAGTGAACCTACATGTGTCTTCTGATTCCTTTATATGGGATGTTGATGATGGGAAAACCCGGAAAATCTGGAAATAGTAAGTTTTCTTTGGGGACTATTTTTTACCTCACAGCACCCTGCAGCATGTATCTCTCCACCATGAATGGAGTTTAAAGCCAAAACTATGATAAACAGCGTCTCAGACATCAGGCAGCTTATTCATAACCATCTCATGTAGGAACTTTCTGTGAGGGAGCTTTTAGAGGGGGACGTCTGGTTACCTTCACCACCACTGTGAACAGTCCTGACACTGTAATTTCCTCTAGAACACACCAAACCACTCTGAATGAGTCTGTTTACATCTTAACAATGCAGGAAAGAAGGATGGAGTGATCATGTAAACCTACAATGGGTCCTTTACTCCTGCTGAGGGAGGTGAATCAGCATCTGTGTCCCTGGTTTAGGCCGCTTTCATTGTGGCTCAGTCTTGAGTCTTTCCTCTTTACAGCTAGTGTGGTGGGTAATTGTGTCAAATTGGAGCGCCGTTGTTCCGCAGGTGAAGTAAAGCAGGTAGAGCTTTCTTCCCTAATCACCAGATTAAAGCGCGCGCGCTCCCTCCATCTCTGCCTCAACCCACCCCCCCCCCCAACCCCCCCGCTATAGTATAGCGCGCCCGCGTTTTGTTTGCGCGCACTGGGCCAGAATAACGCGATGATTGCGCTGCGTTTCCTTTGGACTGATTTCACCAAGGTCCTGTAGCTCCATGCACGGGAGAAGAAAGAGTGAGGTGGGACATCTGTTCAGTCCAGACTGAGAGGAAACTCGACACTCGCGGTGTAAAGCGCAGGCAAAGAGAAGGAGCCAACTTCTCAGCCCACTAAGGGAAGCTCCACCGAGTGGCCAAAATCCCCTGCATAATTAAACGATCAGGACTAAAGTTCATTCAGAGTGGGTCCGGCGTGAAAGGTGGGTTCTAGAGAGTCAGAACCGTTCACAGTGGTGGTTAATGGAACCAGACGTCCACCTCTAAAAGCTCCCTCACAGGAACTCACTACATGAAATGGTTATGGATAAGCTGCCTGATTTCTGAGGCGCTGTTTGATTGTGGACTTGTGGCTAACAGTAGCAGCCAGTAGCCGGAAACTACAGCACCGATAAACACAACATCAACAGCAGTAGCTACACCAACACCAGAAACAAGAACAACAATAACCACAACAACAACCATATCAGCAACACAAACAAGACAGCGGAGACAACAATGAGCGGCGGGAGGAGCAGAGCAGCAGCGGCGCGTAACTGAGTGCCGATCCTCCGTTATTCCTGATTAAACTCCACTCCCACACTAACACTGATCCTGCAGGGTCCGCGCGCCTCCCCGCTCACAGCGCGTGGCGAACACACACACCCGCGCGCGCTCCAGCCCTGCTGTGTGTGGGAGAGAGAGAAAGAGCATGCCTATCTATCTATCTATCTATCTATCTATCTATCTATCTGTCTGTCTGTCTGTCTGTTTATATGTCTATATGTCTATCTGTCTCTGTCTGTCTATTTGTCTATATACCTGCCTGTCTGTCTGTCTGTCTATATATCTCTCTGTCTGTCTATCTGCCTATATATCTGTCTGCCTATTTGTCTATATACCCGTGTGGCTGTCTATCTATCTATCTATCTATCTATCTATCTATCTATCTATCTATCTATCTATGTATTTATATGTCTGTCTGTCTATATATCTGTCTAACTATTTGTCTATATACATGTCTGTCTGTCTGTCTGTCTATCTATCTGTCTGTCTGTCTGTCTATCTATCTGTCTGTCTTTCTGTCTAACTGTAGAACTACGGAGTGTCCTATATGGTCAGTGGAGCTGATAACGTTGACAGGGAGTGTAGATACAGGGAGGTGGAGGGTGGTGTATATGTTCGCAGGTGAATTCCCTGAATCTGACTGTTTGAATGTGTGGTGTATTGTGAGTGTGTATATACGCCACTGTTACCTTTCAGCACCACAGATGGTATAGTGTCATGATCCTCACATACACTCCTCTATAATACACTGTATATATTCGGGGTGTTTCATTATTATGATATCTGTATTTACTGCACCTGATATTTGGCGTGGTGCTGTAACTCTGACCGCTGCGCGCTGGTATGATCTCAGTTGTCCCTCTCCACGTGCCACTGGCTATTAGTGTAATGGTCAGTGAGGGACTCAGCACGACTGTTGTGTAAATGGGAGAAACAGAGAACTGGATGTGATCAGCCATCTATCACCGCTCCGCAGTAAAGGAGCGCGCGAGCCCCGCGAGGCCCTGATGTGATGAATAATCCTCGCTCCTTTTAATTAACTTTTTTTTGCTGTCCTGTGATGACCAGGCTGGTCATCGGAGCCGGTCAATAAGAATGTTAATATCAAACAAATAAAACTTCTCATGATTAAAAACCTCGCGCTTTATTAAATTTGAAATTCAAATGAAATTTATGCCGCATGTGCACAGCGCATGTAAATGGAGGATGGGTCTCCGTGCATCATCATTATCCCGAGAGGGGTGCACGCGCTCATGCTAACGTGCTCTCAGCATCCACGTCAGTGCTGACAGAAACACAACCAGCACAATTACCTCCCCACGCGCCACCTCCCCCCCCACCCAACACCACCACCATCTCCACCGCCACTGTCCTTTAAACATATATACAGCCTGAGCGCGAGGAGCGGCTCCAGAGTTATTATACCTACTTCACTCCTCCTCCAGTTTCAACACTGTAAACAGCTTTTACTGTTTTTCACTGTTTCACTATTTCCCTTTTTTCACTGGTTCACTGTTTTTTCACTGGCTCAGTCTTTCACTGTTTTTCACTATCTATCTATCTAGCTAGCTATTTCAGTCTTTCACTTTGTCACTGTTTCACTACTTCACTGTTTCACTATTTCACTGTTTTTCACTATTTCACTGTTTTTCACTATTTCTCTGTTTTTCATTGTTTCAGTCTTTCACTGTTTTGCTGTTTTTCACTGTCTTTCACCGTTTTGCTGTATTTTACAGTTTCACTCTTCCACTGTTCCAGGGCCTTTCACTGTCTTCGCTGTTTTTACTGGTTCGTTTTTCACTGTCTTCTACTATTTCACTGTCCAACACAGTTTTCATTTATCACTCTTTCATTGTTTTACTGCTTTTCACTGTTTCACTCTTTCAGTATTTCACTGTCTCACTGTCTTTCATTCTTTTCACTGTTTTTACTATTTCACTGGCTTGCTGTTTTTCTTCTGCTATTTCACTGTTTTCACTATAGTTCACTGTTATCCTATCGCACAATTTCACTGCCTCACTGTTTTCACTGTTTTCCAGTTTTGTTTGTTGTTTGAATATTTTCAAATATTTTATATAATTTCCCTTTTCACTGTTTGACTGTTACACCGTTTCACTTTTAATTGTTTTAATTACTTTGTTTCACTATTATACTTTTTTGTTAAGTTTTTTTAGCTTCCCAATTTCACTGCTTTATTGCTTCACTGTTTTGTTGTTTTTCAATTTCACTGTTTTAGTGTTTAATAAGTTTTCTATTGTCCTGATTCACTATTCTCCTCTTTCACAACTTGTCTGACCATTTTCCCGTTTTTACTGTTTCCCTGTTGACTTATTATTTCTGTTTCCCTCTTTCACTGTCTCAGGTTTTCTGGTTTTCTTTTTTAGTATGTCACTATGTTCTCTCTTCAGTTTTTTTTCTCTACTTCCCAAGTTTTTACCTGTTTCTCTCTTTCTCTCTTTCACTGTTTTACTCTGTTTCTCTGTTTCCCTCTTTCTCTCTTTCACTGTTTTACTCCGTTTCTCTGTTTCCCTCTTTCACTCTTTCACTGTTTTACTCTGTTTCTCTCTATCTTTCTTTTGTTTGGGTTTCTCTGTTACATCACTCCGCTGTTATCTTTCTTTTACTATTTTGCTGTTTTGCAGATTACAGATGATGATCGTAACTTTTACCTTAACCAGCGCCAGCAACCCAGCCCTTTATCACACACACTTTTACTGAAACCTCTGAAAAACGGAATAACATTTTTTGCCATGTCGAGTTTATACAAAAATCACATATTATAGAAACGATCAACAAAAAAAACAATAACAAATACATTTTATTAGATAAACTTTCCTAAACATATCTCATGAACATCTGTTCATTCTGAACAGTAAGTGACCAGGTCCGGTTCGCTTACCACAGTAAACAAACAAACAAACAAAGAAAAACTTTTCCTCAGTTCCTTCCGCTCCGTTAACAGTGGGCGTGGAGCGCGCGCTCTCCGCGTTCCACTGGAAACGTCACGCACGGAACGCCTGCCGCGTGAAGGTCCCGCGCGCTCCCATTGGTCCGGGGAGTCACAGCGGCACTTCAAAGGCAAGGCGAGGAGCGGCGGGGGAGTGGGCGGAACACAGGAACAGCTTTACAGAGCAGAACAACAGCAACAACAGAGTCATAAACACAGAGAGAGATAGAGAGAGAGAGAGGGAGAGAGAGAGAGAAAGAGAGAGAGAGAGGACACTACTGTGATGGCTACTTCACTGCTCGGGGTGAGTGTCAGGAGTTTGTGGCTGCTTTTAATTGCTCCTCTGTTCCGTGTCTTCTACTGAGCGCGCGGGACGGGACTGACTGTATGCTTAAAGGAGAAGAGCGCGTGAGAGGGAGGAAAGAGACGCACGCGGAGGCTGCAGTACTCTTCTCATGTGCCCAGTACGTGTGCGTTGGCATGCCGGTTTGTTTTTCCTGCTCGCAGCTTTGCTGTATATGAGCTCCTGCTGTCTTCCTTCAGCCTGCGCGCGCGCGCTGAACCTGGGGGCGAGCGTTGCGCAAGAAAAACTTCCTACCAAACTCTCCACTCACCTTCGGCGCGCGCTCCCATTCTCCTCTCCTCGCTTTCTCTTCCTTCTTCTCTGACTTCTCCACTTCCACTTCTCCTCCTTGCTCACCTCCTTTTTCTTCTTCTTCTTCTCCTTCTTCTCTCCAGGAGGAGCCGAGGTTGGGTTCTACTCCTTTGGCCATGCTGGCTGCGACGTGCAACAAGATCGGGAGCGCGAGCCCTTCTCCCTCCGCCGTGCCGGACAACCCGTCCTCCTTTGCCAAGAGTTTCCAGGGCTTCCACCCGTGGAAGCGCGCGGCGCTGACCGGAGGTGGAGGCGGCAGCAGCAGCAGCTGCAGCGGTGGAGGCGCGAGCTCGGCTTTGGTCTCCTACGGCGCGAGGAGCAACGGAGTTGGAGTCGCGGGCGGCAGCGAGTCGCTGTGCGCGAGCGGCGCCACAACGGCGGGCGGCACGAGCGCCTTCTCGCTTACCTCTTCATCCAGCGCGTCATCCGGGTCTCACTTTTCCAACGACTACTCAGTCTTCCCCTCCGGCGGCTCCCAGGACGTCTTCCTGTCCGCTAAGGTGGACGGGCTGCAGGGCATCTACCCGCGCGTCAGCGTGGCCGCGCACCCCTACGAGCCGTACGCCTCGGCATGGTGGGACGTTGGCGCGAGCTGGGTGGACGTGCAGGGTGCAGGCGGGCAGCCCCAGGCTCCGCCGCTACATGCGGGACCGTCGCTGCATTCGCCTTTACACGGTTATGGCTCGTCCTCGGACTTTGCGAGCCTAAGCCACGCTGCGTTCGGCGCCGGGACCTCGCCGCACCTGTTGAGCGGGCAACACCTGATGGACGGGTTCAAGCCAGTGCTGTCATCACCGTACGGGGACTCGTGTGCGTCTAGCGGGGCCATGCTGACCGCTGGGGCGCCGCCGCCGTCCTCGTCGTCTTCGTCGCCACGCTCCTCTGCGCGCCGCTACGCTGGTCGCGCCACCTGCGACTGTCCCAACTGCCAGGAGGCCGAGCGGCTGGGACCCGCGGGGGCCGCGAGCATGCGCAGAAAGGGACTGCACAGCTGCCACATCCCGGGCTGCGGAAAGGTGTACGGCAAGACGTCGCACCTGAAGGCGCACCTGCGCTGGCACACGGGCGAGCGTCCGTTCGTCTGCAACTGGCTCTTCTGCGGCAAACGCTTCACGCGCTCCGACGAGCTCCAGCGGCACCTGCGCACGCACACCGGAGAGAAGCGCTTCGCGTGCCCCGTGTGCGGCAAACGCTTCATGCGCAGCGACCACCTCAGCAAGCACGTGAAGACGCACAGCGGCGCCGCGGGACCTGGGAGCTCCGGAGGAGGCTCCGGGGGGTCAGGAGGGGGTAAACGGGGCAGTAGCGACACGGACAGCGAACATAGCGGGGCGGGCAGCCCTCACTGTGGGACACCTGAGCTACTGCAGCCCGCAGAAGCATGAGCCCATGTATACCCTCCACATGAACCTGCACTGGGGGGCTGATTCACCCCAAACCAGGGCAAGAAATTGACCTGGATTGGGGGTGGCAGGTTTACTCCAATCCAGGGTACAAATGGGCCTGGGTTGAGGGTCTGCTTTGTCCCAGTCCAGGGCAAACAAATTCCACATGGACTGGGGTGACCAGGGCGAGAAATGAACCCGGACTGGGGGGCTGGTTTACTCAGAACCAGAGCTGAAATGGATCTGGACAGAGGGGTTGATTGACCTCAAATCAGTGTGAGGAACTGACCTGGTTTCGGGGCGCTTGTTTACCCAGAACCAGGCCAAAAGTTGACTTGCACAGGGTTGGGGAAGGGGGTGGTTTGCCCCTCAAACCAGAGCAAAAATGGACCTGGGCTTGGAGGTGATTTACCCCTCCAAGTTAGGGCAAAAAATGGACATGCATTGGTGGGGGGCTGGTTTGTCGCAAACCAAGGCCACCAAGGCACCAGGACTGGGAGGCTCATTTCTTATCCATCTTCTTATCCCTGGACAAACAGTGACATTAACCTGGGGGATGCCTTGGATTGTTGGCTTCATTCATTTTACCCCAGTCCAAAACATGGATCTCAACTTGGGGGTCGGTTATTTACCCCCTTTGCAGCCCCCAAACCAGGACAAAAAAGAACAAGTACTGCATCTGGACAGTCAGGCAAGGTTTACGCGCCCCTCCAGAGCTTTTGTGGGGAGGGGGTGGCGGGAAGGCTGGAGAACTCAAAACAGGGTCCACAATCCGGATGGAACTTCAGGCAGTTTTTAGGATATTTCCAGGACAAGCAAGAACAAAACGAACTAAGTCTTTTTTATAAGTGTCCCGCGATAGCAATGCAGCTGGTAAAGCATTATCCCCGACCAACCGCGCGTGAAAGTTTGGAGGAACAGTCTGGGGGGCGAGTTTGCCTTTGCGCACAGTGTTGATGGGTACGTATTGCGTAAAGTCTGGTGTCTTTTTCTGGTGTCTTTTCAGTGAAGTGGCCCAGCGACAGTTTTCCTTCTGCTGTGTGTTTCAGTTTTATTTCTCTCTCCAAACCAAACCGTGGCACTTTATCACTCATGAATCTGTGTGGCGTGACGGGACAGGACGAATCCAATCTCTCTTATTTTTGGGAAAAACCTAAAACCTAAAAAAATAGCGGCTATATATATGTATATGTGTGTGGCGCACACTGTAACTCAACCCAAGCTGAGCGCATTTGTATGAAATGTACTTATTTCCTATGGCTGTACATACCGAAGAGAAATCCTGTATAGACTAGTTTGGAGGTTTACTACACGCGCCTGTACCAGTTTGGGTGATGTATCGCTTTTTGTATAGTATTTTTAGTTGTATATTGACTCCAGTAAATCTCCGGAATTGTACAGGAGTGCATTTCGTTTCTGTCAAGACGTCTTATTTATCCAATCCTGAGTTTGGAACTTTGTTTTTTGGGGGAAGGTGGGTTGGGGTTGGAGGAGGTTGGGTAGGGGGGGGGCATCTACACCACAATCGCACTTTTAAACCTGTAACTCGAAATTTCTTTGATGTTTTTTTTTTCATTTTCATTTTCATTTTGATTTTTAAATTTTCATTTAAATTTTTATGTTCTTACAGATTGGTGTGCGCATGCAGCTGTAAGCGTTCATTTTTCCCCAGCCTTAATATTATGTTGGCTCTCTGATCATTTTAGCCACTCAATAATAAAGGCGAAGCGGAGTCAACTTTGTATTTAATGTGGCCGGAATTTCCAGGTTTGGGCGCAATTTTACTGCGTGAATTAAAATTTAAATAAAAAAATTTTCTGAAATTGAACTTTAAATGTAAACTACTGGTGAGGCTCCTGGAGCCTTACTGAAAGGTTGAGATTAGTTTACTTTCCCACTTATCCAACCGCTGCAGGTGTAATAATGATAAAATCATTTTTAAATATATAATTATGTTCATAATAATTGTATCAAATTGAATGCAAATGTATTATAATATTGGGTTTACATTACATATGCATACATAGTTGTATGTGCAACAGTTTGCGCGCCTGGGCAAATCATTTTTATGTTATGTCATTATGTCACAACACACCTCATATATATAACATACAATTTCCATTAATTTGGTGTTTATCTATTTATCTATATTTGAGCGTTAATGGGAAAAGCATGATGTTTTACATTAGCTGAACCTTACATTAACTGTGTTACAAAACCTCTAATGCATTTGAAATTGACATGAATACAAAATTAAAAATTAAATAAAGAACTAATGAAAATCTTTATGGTAAGAGAAGCACAATGAAATATTAATTTGAGAACTATTTTCAGGGAGAACGTTGGACTGACGTCAAAGAGTAAATGTAGTATTGTTACATTATTTATAATAAAGTAATTCAACTCTTCGAAAAATTAATTGATTTCTGCGTATTTGCAAATAACCAACATTAATTACCAATAACGAGGATGAATAGAAGTGTATATAAAAATAGCAAATTAAGGGAAATTGTGTTTTGTTAAATTAGTTACATTCTAAAAATTACAGAAAACTATATTGTTGTTTAGTTTATTTTCAATAAACATGAGGATATAAAACTTTTGCATACGACTAAACAGCGTTCAAAAGTTCATTTTTATCTAATAATTTTATTTGCGATAATAATAACTTAAACAGTGTGGGTTTAAATGATACAACAACCTGTTCACAAAAAAAGTATTTTAAAATCTGTAAACAGAAAGTGAATCAAGTTATTTTTGCATACCGCAGTTTTTTTATTTTCGATTGGCTTTGATTTTCTGTAATCTCTACTTTTAAAACGTGATGCATTCTGGAGGTCATTCGAAGCTCTCTACAGCTCTGTGGGTCATTTAAACGTCATTTACAGCTCTGGTCATCATCCAGGCAAACACCTAACATTCCTGAACTTTTATTTCCAATAATTTTAAAGATGATTTTATACGGCTAAAAACAGAACACTGACTCCAAACCTCTGAACGCAGCGAACATGGGCAGCTATTCCATTCGACCGTCTACTGTAGCGGAAGATCTGGATCGTGTTTGTGTGGAGGAACCTCTCAAACTTCTCACAGGTCCAAATCGCGTTCATTAACAGTCCTCATGGAATCACGAGACCTCGTTAGGTACCACTGAGTATCCAAAGGTGTAAAGTATGATCTCTTAAAGAGGGTCTGGGGTCTACAGAACACAGTTCAGAACCTCCTGAGCGTTCTGCGTTCTGCAGTCAGTCTTTCGCATCGGTGTGCTCGTTAAGGCGGTTCTGGGCTGCTCAGAGCGCCAGCCGTGCCACCGGCTCTCCAGCTCAAGCGCGCAGCTGCTACGATTTCAAAAGGCATTTTGTGGACCTCCGCGCGGGTAACCTGATCGCCCTGTCCGGAGGCTGAAAGCTGCTCCACCTTAAAGCAGTTCCTCGGTGAGGTCCAGGCAGATCTGCGCCTTCAGCTCGAGGCTGTTAATACAGCTTATTAAACCCCGCTCGCCGCCATTAGATACAATTCAGTACTATTTTCACGAATTATTCAGTCCTGCATGTAGTCAAACACTGCCTACTTTCATTCACAATAATCAGTACTATTATTGTCAGTACTATTCAGGACTATCTGTTAGCCTCAAAACAACCAGAATAACATTTACACTGAAATAGTCAGCACTGTTTGCTTACGTTAAAATATCTATTACTGTACATTTCTTCACTGGAATATGCATTTTAAGTATCAGTACTTTGTATATTAAGTCATTCGAAACTGTTTGTTTTCAAAGACATATTCAGTATTACCTGTTTTATGAAATAACTCAATTCAGTACTTTATATTTGTATGGAGCCATGCTGCATTGGCTATTATTAAAGACATATTCAGTACTGCATGTTTGTACTGAAATGTTCAGTACTTTATATTGTTATGAAATAATTTAGTCTACTTTCATAAACACATTCAGTACCATCTATTTAATAAACACAACCAGTACTGCCTATTTAATAAACACACTCAGTACTGCCTATTTAATAAACAAAATCAGTACTGCCTATTTAATAAACACATTCAGTACTGCCTATTTAATAAACAAAATCAGTACTGCCTTTTTAATAAACACATTCAGTACTGTCTATTTAATAAACAAAATCAGTACTGCCTATTTAATAAACACATTCAGTACTGTCTATTTAATAAACACATTCAGTACTGTCTCTTTAATAAACACATTCAGTACTGTCTATTTAAAAACACATTCAGTACTGTCTATTTAAAAAACACATTCAGTACTGTCTATTTAATAAACACAATCAGTACTGTCTATTTAAAAAACACATTCAGTACTGTCTATTTAACAAACACATTCAGTACCGTCTATTTAATAAACACATTCAGTACTGTCTATTTAATAAACACATTCAGTACTGCCTATTTAATTAACACAATCAGTACTCCCTATTTTAAAACACATTCAGTACTGTCTATTTAATAAACACATTCAGTACTGTCTCTTTAATAAACACATTCAGTACTGTCTATTTAAAAACACATTCAGTACTGTCTATTTAATAAACACATTCAGTACTGTCTATTTAATAAACACAATCAGTACTGTCTATTTAAAAAAACACATTCATACTGTCTATTTAATACACACATTCAGTACTGCCTATTTAATAAACACATTCAGTACTGCCTATTTAATAAACACATTCATACTGTCTATTTAATAAATACATTCAGTACTGCCTATTTAACAAACACATTCAGTACTGTGTATTTAATAAACACATTCAGTACTGCCTATTTAACAAACACATTCAGTACTGCC
Source organism: Semaprochilodus insignis (assembly GCA_034552555.1). Classification (NCBI taxonomy): domain Eukaryota; kingdom Metazoa; phylum Chordata; class Actinopteri; order Characiformes; family Prochilodontidae; genus Semaprochilodus; species Semaprochilodus insignis. The sequence continues at coordinate 8,743,726 of CM067479.1, read as the reverse complement.
TATTTAATAAACACATTCAGTACTGTCTATTCAATAAACACATTCAGTACTGTCTATTTAAAAACACATTCAGTAGTCTATTTAAAAAAAACACATTCAGTACTGTCTATTTAATAAACACATTCAGTACTGTCTATTTAAAAACACATTCAGTACTTTCTATTTAATAAACACATTCAGTACTTTCTATTTAATAAACAAAATCAGTACTTTCGATTTAATAAACACATTGAGTACTGTCTTTTTAATAAACACATTGAGTACTGTCTATTTAAAATACACATTCAGTACTGTCTATTTAATAAACACATTCAGTACTGTCTTTTTAATAAACACATTCAGTACTTTCTATTTAATAAACACATTCAGTACTGTCTTTTTAATAAACACATTCAGTACTGTCTATTTAATAAACACATTCAGTACTGTCTTTTTAATAAACACATTCAGTACTGTCTTTTTAATAAACACATTCAGTACTGTCTATTTAATAAACACATTCAGTACTGTCTATTTAATAAACACATTCAGTACTGCCTATTTAAAAAAACACATTCAGTACTGCCTATTTAAAAAAACACATTCAGTACTGTCTATTTAAAAACACATTCAGTACTTTCTATTTAATAAACACATTCAGTACTGTCTTTTTAATAAACACATTCAGTACTGTCTATTTAAAAAAAACACATTCAGTACTGTCTATTTAATAAACACATTCAATACCGTCTATTTAAAAACACATTCAGTACTGCCTATTTAATAAACACATTCAGTACTGTCTATCTAATAAACACATTCAGTACCGTCTATTTAATAAGCACATTCAGTACTGTCTATTTAATAAACACATTCAGTACTGTCTATTTAATAAACACATTCAGTACTTTATATCTAATAAACACATTCAGTACTGTCTATTATTATTATTAAGTGATATATTATAAAGTATATTGCAGTACTTTCTATTTTCAAAAAGATTAAGAAAAAGCTTAAAAAGATAACACTGTGTTATTCAGTACTGCCTGTTTATGTTACAATATTATAATGAAACATAACAACACTCCTAATTTTACTGAAATATTCAGTACTAATATATTCAGCTCACTATTATAAAGTGTGTGCTAAAATACTAACTACTTTGTGTTTTCATGTAAAAGAAATAACTAGTACAGACAGATTTATGTTAAAGCATTACAATTCAATATTACAATTTTTACTGAAATATTCAGTGCTAAATATACACTTCCATGTTTTGTAAAACTGTGCATTAAAATATTCCGTACTTTGCGTTTCATGTATAATATTACTCACTGTCTGGTTTAAACTGAAATAGTCAGTACTGTTTTGGAGATCTTATTAGCTGTGAATTCACCGAAACTCCAGCAGTACTCCTACATCAGGAAGAAGGACAGCACCGGTTCTGTGTTCTGGAGTTGAGCTGAGGAAATGGGGTGATGTTATTACGATGAGAGGTGTTTACTTGCTGTGGTGATGGGCTGGAAGTCTGTACAGGATGAAGAATGAGTGCAGTATTATTCCTTCAACTGCTAAAAGAGTTTTTACTGGACTTTTCCTGCTTTACTGACTGTGTAGAACATCTGCGTGTATGAACAGTGTGCAAGAAGAAGGCTGAAGCTGGAAGTGCTAAAGGAGCTACGCCCCCCTGTGGGCAAACCCCCAAACTGCCTCTCTCAGTCTGACCGGAACTTATGAGGGTAACACTTTACATTAAGTATTAACTAACTAACATGAAGTACTGCATTAATCATGGTTACAGTACTTAATTAATGTTAAGTAAACATATAACAACTACATGTTTACATGTTAAGTAAACATTTAATGGTTTTTACATGTTTACTTAACATTAGTTAACTATTCTTTATGTATTACTTCAGTGTTAACTAATGTATTACTTCATGTTAGTTAGTCAACACTTAATATAGTGTTACTAATTGTAGTTAACACATAGTATAGTACATACATACACTAATACAACACCTACCCTTGACATCTGACCTGAAACAGCTGTTATTGCCAGAAAAAGATCAGATTTCTCTACTGCTTCCATAATGACGCATCTTGAAGCTCAACAAACCTTTACTTGTTAAACACTGGTTGTTAAACGGGAATTCCAGTGATTTTCCAAAGAAAATCTACATGATTCATTAGCTGAGCTGTAAACAAAGTTCATTCAGAGTGGGTTTGCTGTGAAACACCCAGTTCCAGAGAAACTAACCATGTCAGAATTGTTCACAGTGGTGGTGATGGGAACCAGACATCAGGTTATTTTCTAAATTGAGAGATACATGCGTGTCCCTACTAAAGAAAACAGTCCCAGTAAATGAGATCTATTTCTATTTCACCACCATCATCATCAGCAGCACACAACGTGTGCAGTCGTGGGTTGGAGGTTAGGGAACCAGCCTTGTGACTGGAGGGTCACTGGGTCGATTCCCTGAACCAACAGTAATGACTGAAATGCCCTTGAGCAAGGCACCTAACCCCCAACTGCTCCCTGGGTGCCATGGATAGGGCTGCCCACCACCGCCCTGGGTAAGTGTGCTCACTGCCCCCTAGTGTGTGTGTATCACTTCATGGATGGGTTAAATGCAAAGACACGTGGCAAGAAATGACTCAAAAACTCTCTACTCAGAGAAGGACTTTACATTACGTGGAAGAGACACTTTTCTTTGGTGTACTTGAAGAAATGAAAACATGGAAGTGTGAAGAGATTTTCCTTCAAGTTTAAAGAACCTTCACATTCAACCTTCAGAGTGGTAAAGAACATTTTCACTTTAGTTCTAAAATGTATTGTTTAATCACAAATCTGCTTCTATCGGCAATATGGATTCCGGCAATATGGATTCCGGCAATATGGGTTCTGGCAATATGGGTTTTGACTGTATTAGCTCTGGAGACACAGCGGGACAGACAGCTACTTGCTGCTTTTGAACAGGTAAGATTTACAGTTCACCTGAGGGTTAACTTTCCTCTAAAACCCCTGAGGTGAATAAACAACAGCAGATGTTAGCACCTGCTAAGACAGGGTTTCTCAACCCGTGGGCCATGGACTAACAGTGGCCCATGTAGCACCCTCTAGTGGTCCTTAGTGGCAGTCCTTACTTAGGCAGAGGCAGTAGTTTGTATTGGGTCAGAACGTCAAATATAACAAAATAAGCGTCATATTAAGTATATTAATATAAATATACGTATATTAATGTGCACATGTACAAACAAAAAAGTCACAGTAGCAGCAGGCTAATTACATGTCTTCGGTTTGAGACTACATAGCCGCTGGCTAGCTGCTGATGGAGGGGCTTGTTGGGGAGCTTTCACAGCTGGAATATGGACATATCATAATTGCTATTTAACCACATTTCATGGAGAGATTATATTTTATTTAAAGTTTATTTTAGTGTTCTGGTGGGCCACTATGCTGCATAGTTATTATCATGTAGGGGCGGCAAAGGTTGAGAACGCCTGTACTAAGTGACTACCTCTAGGGGGGCAGCCCCATGACCGGAGGGTCACTAGTTTGACTCCCTGAACCCACAGGACATTACTGAAGTGCCCTTAAGCAATAAGGCCAACTGCTCCCCAGGTGCTGGTGTGGCAGGTGTGCGCACTTTTTAGCAGTCTACATGTGGGTGTTTCATTTCACGAATGGGTTAAATCCAGAAGACAAATTCCTCTGTATGCAAGCACAAACGGCAAATAGTTCCAAATTCTAAAATTCAAAAATATGATCTGACATATTATTATAGGTTCAGCAAAATCTCAAGTTGAAGGAAAGTTAAAATACTGAGTCAATTATTTTAGGCATCATCCCAAACCGAGCCCAACAGATCCTCGTAAAAAGAGCTAAGGAACACAGACATCCATCCACAGAGCTGATAAATTACTGCACGCAGAGCCAGCAGGCTGGGACATGTCAGAGGAAATGAACTACATAAAAGACAAGAAGCACAGGAACCTCCCACTGTCATGTTCTATAACTATTAACTAATATTCTCTTCACAGTGCTCATTGACTGAGTCAGAAAAGATTTGTTTGCTGTAAAAACTTTGGTTTTTAAAGACGATTCATCGACATTTCTGCATATTGTAAAGACTCTGATGTAAACAGAGTCATTTAGAGTGGTTTGTTCAGTGGATTGCTATAGAGCTGTTCACAGTGGTGGTGAAAGGAACCAGACGCCCCCTCTAAAAGCTCCCTCACTGAAAGTTACTACCTGAGATGGTTATGAATGCGCTGCCTGACGTCCGAGACGCTGTCTTAGTCTTAAACCCCATTCATGGTGGAGGGATATATGCTGCAGGAGGGCGCTGTGAGGCAAAAAAAATAGTCCCCGCCCCCCAAAAAAAGATTATTTCCAGGTTTTCCAGATTTTCCCATCATCAACATTCCAACACTCAGAAGACACATGTAGGTTCACTGGTGGTTTAGATAGTAAATAAAATGTCTATATGTGTGTTGTCATCACCACCACCACCACTGTAAAGAACGTCTCTACAACTCAAACCACTCAAATGTCTCAGTACTACACAAACAAATGGTGGATTTCCCCGAATATAATTATGATTATATAACATATTTCACATAATAATTACCGAAATTATGTAACCTGAAAGACAGGATTGTGTTGATATAATATATTTTATTAGATAAGAACCATATAACATATACATTCTGACATCACATTTTTGAACTGGTGATTCTGAGGTGCTTTCAGCCCTCGTGCCTGAAGAATAACTCAAGAATTGAGCATACTGGAAACTAATAATACATTATAATGGGAATAAATCCAAATAATGCTTCAGATATAATATCAGTAATATCAGATGCTTCAAAAGTCAATCTGGTGAGACTTGGAATTGAAGTAAGTGCCAAAGAACAAGATTATTATTATCATGTTATAAAATATTCACACAATGGAAAGGACAGTTGTGCTGACATGATGTAAATGTTAAAAAAATATATTTCTTTTGTATTTGACTGTGACAGTATACTGATCCTCGACTGGATCAACTTGAATTTGAAGAAAGAGCCTACAAAAAAGGTTCTTTTTCCTGCATGTGATCCAACATACACTCCGAAAACAAAGCTTCCGTTACAATCCTTTGGGGTTCTTTATTAATATTTCTGCATAATTTCAGTCATTCAGAGAGGGTTTGGTGTGAAATGGATGCTTGTAGAGACTCAGATGTTCTTTGCAGTGGTGGTGGTGATGGGACCCATGATGGGGTCTCCATGATGTCTAGAACACACATACAGACACTTTATATACTAACTAAACCACCAGTGAACCTACAGGTGTCTCCTGAGTGTTATATGCAGTGTTGATGATGGGAAATCGGGGGAAAAGTTTTCTTTGGGGGATTTTGTTTTACCTCGCAGCACCCTGCTGCAGCATGTATCCCTCCACCATGAATGGAGTTTAAGGCTGAAACTATCATAAGCAGCGTCTCAGACATCAGGCAGCATATTCATAACCATCTCATGTAGTAACTTTCTGTGAGAGAGCTTTTAGAGGGGGACATCTAGGTCTAAATCTGTAAGTTCGTCTAGAACAGAGCGTTTCACACCAAACCGCTTTGAATGACTTTATTTTCATCTTAACCAGATTTTTTTAAAACCTGTGTAATTCCCTTTGTCAAAGTTCTTTTGGTCTATGCACAGGATGCCGCAAGCACCTTATGGTCAATGGAAATACTGACCAATGTGTATCTATTTTCCATATATATATATATATATATATATATATATATATATATATATATATAAAATGTTAATATTTACGGTTGTTCATGATGAACGTTCCGATGAACTGTGTGTCCTATAGTTCACTGATCAACCTTAAGGTGCTTGCAGCGTCCCGTCTCTATACAGTATTAGTGAACATCTTATAACAGCTATTATGAGCGTGTGGTAATGTGTGGTACTTGTATGTTGGACAAAGACATGACCTCAAGTTATCAGCTAGCTGTTAACCCCCTGAGACATATGAGATAAATCAATAGTGTAATAACGTTCTGCTGCAAAACCCACCAACCGACAGGTCCAGGTTAACCATATGACAGATTCTAAGAAACCTGTGCATTCACCAGGGCGTGGTACGCCCCCTGCTTGGCCATTAACTGGCTGTGTGTGCCCTGCTCAGCCACCTTGCCGTTCTGAATGACCGCAATGATGTCAGCGTTGTGGATGGTGGTCAAGCGGTGGGCGATGACGATGCAGGTCCGTCCCTGGCGAGCTTCGTCCAGAGCTTTCTGCACAACCTGCACCACGGCAAAGACAGGACACTTTTATCAGCACTCTTTTCAACAAGATGCTAATTAGCATAAGCACTTATGTATCATTAGTATGTGCTCAGTCTCACACTATGAGTTTTTTTCAACAAGATTTTAATGTGTAAACCCTTCAAACTGCCAGAACCTTGTCCACGGTCCAGGATTGACGGTTCTAGTTGTATGGTTTACAGATTCCTGCTCAAGATTAGAACTCAGAGGTGTACTAGCACTGTACTAGCAGATGAAGCTAAACAATGTAACAAATTCTTTATTCTTCTAGGTAAAGATAAAACCACCAAGCACTATTACAGTACCGATATGAGCACCAGATTGCAAGCTAGAGTGGTATGCTAATTTGTCAACTGATATTTTTTAGAATTATTACTTTGTAAAAAGTGACAAGCTAGTTAGGAAGCATTTATGCTAGCCTCCACAGAATGAGGGTTCTTGTTTATATTTCGTCTGAACTAAATAGAAGCTATAAAATTGAATGTCAACACAACTGGTAATGAGCCAAGCTAACTAGTAAGCCAACTAGCTATTGCATCAATTCACTTTCAAAACAAACAAGCTATAATACAAACCCAGCAAATCAGCCAAGATGTTAAGCTAACATTACTAGCAGAAATTGCTAGTAATAATAAAAGTTGTCCATGGTGTGAATATTTTGTAACATGTAGACCAACAGTAAATATCCCCTTTGAATGAAACCTTGTTCTTTGGCACTTACTCCTAAGCCTCACCAGACTGACTTTTAAAGCATCTGATGGACCATTATTTGGATTTATTCCTATTATAATTACAAGTTAGTATACACTATATGGACAAAAGTATTGGGACACCTATATCTTACACCCACATGAGCTTTTATGATGTCCCTTTCTGAACCCATTGGCATTAATATGGAGTTGGTCCACCCTTTTGCCACTGTAACAGCTTCCACTCCTTTGGGAAACTTTCTACAAGATTCCAGTGTGTGTCTGTGGACAATTTTGCCCCCCCCCAACCTCATTCATCCAGAAGAGTATTTGTGAGGTCAGACACCTATACTGGACGAGAGGGCTTGGCTTGCAATCTCCGTTAATCCCAGTAGTGTTCGACGGGATTGAGGTCATCACACTCCATGGTAGAGAAGCATGATTGGTCACCCCACAGAACCAACCTTCCGGTGCTCCAGAGTCCAGTGGCGGAGCTTTACACCACTCCATCTGACACTTGGCATTGAGCTTGGTGATGTCGTCGGGCTTGCGTGCAGCTGCTCAGCTATGGAAGCCCATGCCATCTAGCTGCCGGTGCTGATGTTAATGCCAGAGAAGGTTTGGAACTCTGCAGGTATTGAATCAGCAGAGCTCTGGAGACTTTTACACACTATGCTCGTCAGCACTCAGAGACCCTGCTCTGTAGCTTAATGTGGTCTGACACTTTGTGGTTCGAGTTGCTGTGGTTTGCAAGGGCAGCTCACAAGGCTAGGTGCTTGATTTTATACACCTGTGGCAATGGGATCAAATGAAACACCTGAATTTAATGGTTAAGAGGTCTGTCCCAATACTTTTGTGCATATGGTGCATTTACCTTGAAGACGTTACGTTCTAGTGCAACCTTCTTTGACAACGAACAGATAATAGATGACCGTGAGTCCCTCACTGACCTTCTCACTCTCCGTGTCCAGGGCTGAAGTGGCTTCATCCAGCAACAGCACTTTGGGATTGCGGACCAGAGCTCGAGCGATGGCTATCCTCTGTTTCTGCCCTCCAGACATCTGAGTGCCTTTATCTCCCACACGGGTGTTGTATTTCTGAAAGAACATCCAGATGATAATTGTTTTCACTGTGACCTTAGATAGACAGAACGTTCATGAGAACTCTATAAAATCATTGGAAAACTTTCACACGTTCTGGCAGAACTACTCTGTGTACCTCTGGCAGGCTAAGAATGAAGTTATGGATATTGGCACTTATAGCAGCCTGCACAATCTCTTCCTGGCTGACCACACGGCTGTTGTCTCCATACTGGATGTTCTCAGCAATGGTGCAGTCAAACAGGATGGGCTCCTGAGAGACCAGGCCCAGCTGAGAGCGCAGCCAGGCGAGATTCAGCCCCCGAGTGTCGACACCATCTGCAAACTGAGGAAGACAAGCAGTCAACCCTGTAGCAATACTTCTGGAGTTACCTGCTAACTAGATAGACCTCTACTGCTGGGGTAATATATTAACAGAGATGTAATGTTCTAGATAGTTCTTGGCATTTAGTGCTACCAAGCTCTAACAGCAGAGGTAATATATTAATGGAGATGTAATGCTTTAAATAGTTATTGTCAATTAGGGCTAGCTAACGCTAACAGCTGAGATAGTATATTAATTGAGATTTAATCTTCTAGAAAGTTACTGGTGTTTAGCATTAGCTAACGCCAACATCTGAGGTAATATATTAACAAAGATGTAATGCTCTAGATAGTTTTTTGCATTTAGCACTAGCTAACACTAACAGCTGAGGTAGTATATTAATGGAGATTTAATGCTCTACATAGTTTTTGGCATTTAGCACTAGCTAACGCTAACACCTGAGGTAATATATCAACAAAGATGTAATGTTCTACATAGTTCTTGGCATTTAGCGCTAATGCTAAAAGCTAAGGTGATATATTAATCGAGAAGTGATGTTATAGAAAGAAATTGATGTTTAGTGTTAGCTAACGTGAACAGCTGAGGTAATAAAGATGTAATGCTCTAGATAGTTTTTTGCATTTAGCACTAGCTAATGCTAACAGCTGAGGTAATATATCAAAAAAAGATGTAATGTTCTAGATAGTTCTTGGCATTTAGTGCTAATGCTAAAAGCTAGGGTAATATATTAATGAAGATATAATGTTATAGAAAATAACTGATGTTTAGTGTTAGCTAACGCTAACCGCTGAGGTAATTTATTAACAAAAATGTAATATTCTAGATTGATCTTTCCGTTTAGCACTAGCTAACGCTAACAGCTGAGGTAATATATTAACGAAGATGTAATGCTCTAGATAGTTCTTGGCATTTAGCGCTAGCTAACGCTAACAGCTGAGGTAATATATTAATGGAGATGTAATGCTCCAGATAGTTCTTGTCATTTACGGCTAGCTAACACTAACAGCTGAGGTAATATATTAAGAAAGAGTTAACGTTGTAGAAAGTAATTTGTGTTTAGCGCTAGCTAATGCTAACAGCTGTGGTAATATATTAATGGAGATGTAATATTCTAGATCATTCTTGGGGTAACTGGCACTACTGGATCCACAGTAACACTAATGCTATTAGTCTGTTAATGAAATGTCTGCAAGATCAGTTTCATGTGATCAACAGGTGAACAGGGTGAGAGTAAAATGAGAGAATGTGTGCTGCCATCAGGACACGCCTCATAGAAGAGGTAGAGGTTCTCAGTAAGTGTCCCTAAAACTGGTATCTCTGGGAAGGGTAGACCTAATGTAGTGTCTAGATATCTGATGAGCAGCATGGTAACTCACCACTTGCCCACTGGCAGGGTTGTAGAAGCGCTCCAGCAGCTGGATAGAGGTGCTCTTACCACAGCCACTGCTTCCCACCAGAGCCAGGGTCTGTCCCTGGGCCACCGACACATTAAGGCCCTGTAGAATCTTCACATTCGGACGTGTTGGGTAGTTGAAGTGCACATCATGGAACTGTATGTTTCCTTTAAAGGTTGTCTGAAAGAGAGATAGGAATCCTGAGACTTTCTGTTCTCAGACTTTATATCTCAATATGGTGGCCTATGCTGTTCTGGCCCAGTGATAATCTTCTTATATAAGGCTGTATAGGGTACATACAAGGTAATTAAGGTTTTGCCTGTGAGACCAAGCTAAGAAGCTAAGAAGTCAACCACTAACCAGTTTGTCTCCTCCCTCGTTGTAGATGTCTATCTCAGGCGTCTGCTCAAGCAACTTTAAGATCCTTGCAGCTGCTGCTTTGGCTTTGGCAAAGTCTGGGGCGAATGATGAGGACTGACCAATGTTCATAGCAGCGAAGACAATCACAGAAAACACCCTGATGGAAAAAATTAACCATTATAGAAAGGGCTATTAGAAACGCTTACTAATTACATGGGATGAGTGGAGTCTAGGCTACCTTCCTTCTGAGTTTCCAATGCTTGCCTAGGCTACAAAGACTTTATCCGAAATGGCCTACTACTATACTGCACACTGCACACTACAGTAGTATGTACTGCATACTGTATACGCCCCCTGTGTGTAGTACACAGTACAGTAACAAGTTCTGACCTACAGTGTAGTATACTAATACAGTCCCATGACCAGTTACCTCACATTTACCTCAGAGCTGTTATTACTGTATCCACTGTTTAGAGCTAGCTGCTGCTAACGCTGCTCAGTTCACCTGAAATACGTTTAGCCTAGCTGTTAGCTACCCTCGGCTATTTCACTCTAAAACTGATCCTCTAAAGCGAGTTCATCTTTTACTAATCTTCAGACCTGTATATTTTAACTTTCTGAGGCTCATTCTGATGAACACACACCCCACTACAATCACTACACCCACATTTGTACTCGGAGTTGGCTGTGTTGTGCTCCCCAGTGCTACCCGCCGCCATTTCCTCTGACTGAAGCAGGCTGAGAGCTGGTGAGGCCATGGTGCATGATGGGATGCAGCTCCCCCTGTATACTAGAACATCTGACTGGAGTAGAACACCATCCAGGTATCTCCAGTACACTACAGATCTTCAGTCTGGTTGCATACTATATACTACTTTCAGGTAGATTTAGTATGGGAGCAGTATGTAGTACGCCGTTTCGAATCCGGCCTTTGTCTACATTCTTCAGTTATTAACATCCCTTAGAATCCCTTCATCACGGAAGCCAGCAGAAACAGAAATGCCTGCTCAGAGGGCTCGATTTCTACATTTTACATGAATTGAACTTACAAAAACACATTCTCGTATTCGGTATAGCAATGTGCGATCAGCCAGGCCCCGAAGCGGAAGATTGCGCTGTTGACAAAGTAAGGTATCCCTTGGGCAATTGCGAAGGTGATTCCATAGATAGGAGCTTTACACAAGGCAGCCCTGAAAAGCAATGGAAGTGATGCTTGTGAAATACGGATATCACCAAAGACATATGACTCAAAAATAAGTTAATATGCAGGTATGCATTGAGATCCTAAGTCCTTAACCTGAGACTTACCGATACGGTGTGCTGAGACTTTCGCTGAACTTCCGGAAGAAAACGTCTTCTCTTGTTAAAGAGACAACCGTCCTGAAGTTCTCAACAGTTTCGGTGGATATCTATAGAATAAGAACATCAATGTGCAGTTATGTAGGTATTTTCATCCTTGTGTTCCATTTAGTCAGCGTCACATTGATGTGATCCCGTGATCCTGCACCTCAAACAGGTTTGATGAATCAAATAACTGGTAATGTTCATTATTTGTTCTATCAAATGGGTCAGTATCTTAAAGGTGCATTGCACCAACTTCCCAGTGGGACTAGGGCTGCTATACCCAATGCCAAGCATGAACTAGAGTGGTATAAAGCGCCCCAGCCTTGGGCTGTTGAGCAGTGGAACTCCTCTCTTAAGTGATGGGTTTCCATCCAGAACCTTTGAGATGAGCTGGAATGATCCAGAACTGATCATCCAACATCAGTTCCTGACCTTACTAAAACTCAATCAAATCCTCACAGCAATGTTCCAACATCAAATTTAAAGTTTTTTTTCCAGAAGAGGTTGCTACTGCAGGACAAACCTCCTCTGATTGTTTGTCTCAGATTTGTAAACAATTTAGGAACACAGTCTCTGATTGGTTGTCAAGTCAAGAACACAGCCTCTAATTGGTCGACAAGTCAAGAACACAGCCTCTGATTGGTCGACAAGTGAAGAACACAGCCTCTAATTGGTCAACAAGTCAAGAACACAGCCTCAGACAAGTCAAGAACACAACCTCTGATTGGTCAACAAGTCAAGAACACAATCTCTGATAGTTCAACAAGTCAAGAACACAGTCTCTAATTGGTTGACAAGTCAAGAATACAACCTCTGATTGGTCGACAAGTCAAGAATACAATCTCTGATTGTTCAACAAGTCAAGAACACAGTCTCTAATTCGGCGACAAGTCAAGAACACAGTCTCTAATTGGTTGACAAGTGAAGAACACAGCCTCTAATTGGTCGACAAGTCAAGAACACAGCCTCTAATTGGTCGACAAGTCAAGAACACAACCTCTGATTGTTCGACAAGTCAAGAACATAGCCTCTAATCCCAGTAAGCCTGGAAATGTTGTTGAGTAGGTAATGCTAGAACACTCCATCATTTCCGAAACTAAAGCAAAGCAGAGCCCACAAGAGCTGGCGTGAACCTCAACCATGTTGGCTAGGGATGTGGAGAGCCAGGGCACCAGCAGAGAAAGATTAATTTATATGCCTCTGTAAAAGGTTGGTGACCATTTGTCCCTAGAGGTGGAATTTCTGGTGCATAACATTGGCTGGAAGCCCACTACATGAGATAAGTACAGCACCATCAAAAAAGAATGTCCTCGCCCTCCCGAATTATCTCGGTTTAACTAAACCATCCCAACTTGCTCTCCCATCTCCGAATACAAACCTCATTGCTCATTCCTACAGTTGGTCAGGTAAGTTCAGTGTCCTGGTTGCCACAGAGCTTGTTACAGAGGCTTGTTTAAGGACTGTCAGAGTGGGCAATATTTAAACAGGACCTTCTGCTGACAGACAAGTGATGGGACCCACTGCAACCACCCCGATACCACAATGACGTCTGGTACTCAGACTACCTCATGAGTAAGCCCCTTACCTTTCCCGACAACTCCAGTGCACTCTGGTCTTTGGAAGCGTGACCTGACATGGCTCTCATCTGGATGAAATTGGCTCCAGAGAGCACGGGCACACAAGCAAGGATGAGAAGCGTTAGCTGCCAGCAATGGATGAAGGCTATAATGATGGCAATGATCAGGGCACAAACAGTGTTGGTGGCCAACCCCAGTCTTGATCCAGCTGCCTGATGGAGAAGAGGAAAGAGCCAAGTGAAAAATGAGAATGGTGGGGATTATACATTGTACTCATTTTGGATCAGAACTTGTTCTTTTTTTCTGCAAACAGTCATATCTACAATCATAACAACACCAATGTGTGTCAAAACATGTTTTTTAGAGAGTAATGATGCACACTTTTAGGTTTCTCCAATGTTGAAGCTGAGAGATCGAATCTATTTTTGAATTTGTTGCCAGACACGCGTTGCAGTGAAGTTAGTACAGGATGATGTGCAGCTCTGTGATCAGCTCTACCATTAACAGCACTCTGTAAGCATTTGGGAACTGAGGAGATGATTGCTGTAGTTCTGGAAGTAAAATGTTTAGTTCCTGCTTGATATCAGATTCCAGCTGCTCCACAGTTCGGAGTCTCCTTTGTCCTGCTTATCCTTTTATGCTGGTCCAAATGTTTCCAGTGGGTAACTGGTCAGTTCAGCATCTGGACTCTTTTACTACGGAGTCATGATGCTGTAATATGTGCAGCATGTGGTTGATTGTCCTGCTGAAATAAACAAGGCCTTCCCTGGAAAAGACGCCGTCTGGATGCAGCATATGTTGCTCCAGGACACGTATGTACTGTTTAGCATTAATGGAGCTTCACAGATGTGCAGGTCACCCAGGCCATGTGCACTAATGCCCTCCCACAGAACTGTGTGCTGATAACATGCCGAATGGTTCCTCTCCTCTTTAGGCTGGAGGATCCATGATTTCCAAAAGAATTCCAGATTTTCAATTCCACAGGACACTGTTCCACTTCTCCGGTGTTTATTCTTCTCATGGTGGAGTTTAACTTGTGTTTGTGGGGCGGTGATGGAGTGTGTTCCCAGAGGATGGTGTTGGGAAGTGTTTCCTGATTCCATGCAGTGACTGGGTCTGTTTTTAATGCAGTCCAGTCTGAGGCTTCGAAGATCACAGCCATCCAGTACTGGTTCTGGTTCTTGTCCTTTGTGTCCAGAGGTTCTCTGGATTCTCTGGATCTGTTAATGATAGTATGTGGTGTAGATGATTATGATAATCTCCAGGTTCTTTGCTGGGTTACGTTGAGGAACGTTGTTCTTGAATTGCTGCACTATTTTGCAGTGGTGGCCCAGCCCCATCTTTACTTCTGATAGACTCCGCCTCTCTGATGTTCCAACAGGTGTTTTTTTTTTTGCATTACACAACTTTACCAGACTTTTTGTTGCTCCTGGTCCAACTTTTTTTAAGCGTGATTCTGACATGAACTTTTTTTAATGTTGTATTTGTACTATTTTCAAATAAATATAGGTTTTTAAATGTTTTGCACAATATTATATCGTTTTTGATTACATTTTGCACAGTGCCCCAATTTTTCTGGAAATGGACCTGTGAAAATCAAGAACTAATGAAGCCTCTGGATATGTTTAATAAGTTGTGAGTGACTGATATAATGAAGAAGAAACAAGTTTCCCAAAAACAAGCTATGTCCATGCTGAAGACTTAATTAACCAGTTCTCATGGCAAAATTACTGTGTTCCACTCACCCCTTTAACCAGCGACGCATCTGTTGCTAATTTGGTGGTCAGGACTCCTACTGCATTGTTGTGGTCATCAAACCAGCCAATCTCCTTCAGGGGGGAAAAAGCCTTTAATTTGTCTCCCATGGAGATAAACTGTGATGCAGATCAGTTGTTGGCTCAGGCATGCCCAACCCCCTCAGGGGTTCTACCAGCAGATCCAAAATAATTATGCATGTCAAGACATTCAGACGGATCTAAATGTTAAGTTTAGGGCCTATACACACCGAACATGATGTCTTCAGATGGCAGAACACGCGTTTTACTGCCAGTATCTTGCACACCAAATAGGTCCATTTTATGCAGCTCCAAAAACCAATTGAATCAGAACCTCAAACAGCAGAACCTCAAACTGAACTACAAACATCGAGTCAAATGTGGAAGAGCTAAACATTTCAGCTTCTGAACGAAGTGATGAAGCTCATCATGCTACTTTTGCTTTGTCAGAATGGACATTCCTCCAGTCTCACCGTTTGTCTGTTTTGCTGGACGCAAAGAATCAGATCTTATTTGTACTTCAAGACTAAGAAGGTGTGTTCTGCTGACCGATCTCGTGTAGCAGGGTTGGGCACCCACATGCTACTGAATAGTAGCTAATACATAGCTTGTCTTACCTGTCGCAGAATGGCTTTGAAAGCTTGACTCCGCAATCTCATGGTCAAAATTTCCCCAGACTTACCAAACATGTAGCCCTGGAAGAGAGCTCTCTGTAAGTACTAGTCTTAGACATTCATAGATCTGAATATTGAACAGTAAGTTGTAATAATAGCACACTGGACAAAAAATGAGTCCCCTTGTGTGTTTAAGGTGGTAGTAACTTCAGGCTCCTGCAGATGGCGCTGCTGCATGAGGATGATGGGGATATAAATACCTGCGGGGTGTGAGTGACGGGATCCATAGATTGGGAAGAGGTGCTACAGTGCAGTGACTGCCTTGTTCCATGTATGGAAAATGGCTCCAAAGCAGAGGTTAATGATTGGCTAAAAGGAGTGACTGCATTTGGGCGTGGCCAAAGACCATAGTGTGAAGGAAGTAGCTGAATCTACTGGTGTATGGAAGCGTACGGCCATACGGGTCTACCAGCAGTGGCTACAATCCCAGTCTACAGGGAATTCTCCACGGAATCGTGTCAGGGAAGGCATCCACCAAATCTGGCCCAACTGACCAATTCTTTGATGTAAGAGTGTCTGAACACTGATGTGGCCTACATCCAGAAACCTGTCCAGTACATGCCAAATCCAGTCACAGCTGTTATTGGTGCTGGTGGAGGTGTTACACAGTATTGGGTATGTTTCATTTACGGGGGACTCATTTTGTGTCCGGTGAGCTTATCTAAGGTAATGCTGTTGTCTGTGTGCAGCCGGGTGTACCTGAAAGAAATATGTGACAAATGCCACGGTTCCAACCAGGAGGAATAGAAGAGAGAACATCAGAGTCTTCTGTCGTTTCACGTCAGCGTCAAGCTCGGCAAACACCTTAACACAAAGGAGAAGACTTCATTTAAAGGCTTACCTATTCTGCCAATATTCCAGCATAAAAACCTTGTCCCATCTGTGAAACATGGTGGTGGTAGTATCATAGTCTGGGCCTGTTTTGCTGCATCTGGGCCACTATGGCTCGCCGTCATTGAAGGAACAATGAATTCTGAATTACACTAGTGAATTCTAGAGGAAAATATCAGGACATCTGACCATGACCTGGATCTCAGAGGAACGCAAGACAATGACCCTAAACAGACGAGTCACAGACGAACAGTTAAAGAAGAATAAAGTTAATGTTCTGAAATGGCCAAGTCACAGTCCTGACCTTAATCCAATAGGAATGCTGTGGAGGGACCTGAAGTGAGTAGTTCATATGAGGAAACTCACCAACATAGTTTAAGCTGTTCCGTACGGAGGAACAGGATAAAATTCCTCCAAGGCGATGTGCGGGACTGATCAACAGTTACCAGGAATATGGATCATTTTCCTCAATAAAAAAATTAGCAAGTCTAATATTTCAGTCTCATTTGTTTAATTTGGTTCTAGTTTTAGGACTTCTGATGAAGTTTTAGATCAACTTTATGCAGAAATATGGAAGGTTCTAAAGAGTTCGCACCACTGTATATACTGTAGAACTTACTAGAGGATGACACTCTTTTAGTTTAGTCTCCTTTATGGCAATACAATGTAATTCATGTAATAAAGCACCATGTCATCTTGCAGTTAATAGGATTAGCTGTTCGTAAATACTGAGCTATTACATCAGTCACATTATAGAAGTATGCAATATGTACGCATACGGAAAACTACCTTTAGTTCAGCCAACGCCAACTGTACATAGACTTTCATTTAAAGATAAACCAATAATTGAGATGATGATTTGGGTCTTCAAATTCATTATCAACTCAGTGAGAATGTAAAGAGTACTCACACCAATGATCTTGGCGAAGAGGATGGCCACACAGGGGTAGACACCTCCTGCCACAAAGCTGGCAAGTGTGCCCACCAGCAAGTAT
Source organism: Semaprochilodus insignis (assembly GCA_034552555.1). NCBI lineage: Eukaryota > Metazoa > Chordata > Actinopteri > Characiformes > Prochilodontidae > Semaprochilodus > Semaprochilodus insignis. The sequence goes on along the minus strand of CM067479.1, from coordinate 8,726,360 downwards.
GGCCACTCGGGCTTGTTCAAGGCCAGGATCCTGCTGAAAGGGATGTCTGAAACGTTTTCCTCTTCCTAACAGAGAGAGATACGACTGAGTTAAAGCACCGGACCTCGGGGCTTGTAGTCCCGACTAAGATGTTAGAGTGTACCTTTGTGTCCTTTGTGTCCTTTGTGTCCTTTTTGTCTTTTCTTGATTTTTTCCTGCTTGAATTTCTTGAGGTTCTCCTCCGGACAGAAATGCTACGTCTTGATGAGGTTCTCGCCAAGCTGCCGTTTCCTGCTTTCACAACTGTCATATCATCAGAACTGTCTGCGTCAGACGATTGCTCGCATATTTCTCCATCAGAAACATTTTCAGCTTCTTCTGGTCTCCCAGACGTCTGGGGAACATAAGTAAATTCATTACTCAAACAACTTTTATCGAAGAGGCAATGATAAGACATGAACATGGACTTTCCGGATTGATCTACTGTTTGACACTGTGATCTATTCCATGGTCCTCCAGAGTACCTGTTGCATGACCAGAGAGTAGTAGATTCCTTTCTTGTTCATAAGTTCCCCGTGGGTTCCCTGCTCCACCACTTGACCATCCTTGAAGCCAGCAATCACATCAGCAGTGCGGATGGTGGACAGCCGGTGAGCGATCACTATGGTGGTGCGACCTGCTCTTGCCTAGGAAACAATACTCTGGATCAGTTATGATCATAGTTCTGTGTTTGCCCCAGAATGTAAAGGAGGGTAGAGCATTATTTCAGCCTAAAATTCTGAACCTGACTGTAGCCCAATTAAATTCTGTCTGAACTGACTATGGCCAACATAAAATTCTGTCTGAACCGACTGTAGCTGACAAAACTCTGTCTGATCTGACTGTAGCTGACAAAACTCTGTCTGATCCGACTGTAGCTGACAAAACTCTGTCTGATCCGACTGTAGCTGACAAAACTCTGTCTGAACCGACTGTAGCTGACAAAACTCTGTCTGAACCGACTGTAGCTGACAAAACTCTGTCTGAACCGACTGTAGCTGACAAAACTCTGTCTGAACCGACTGTAGAATTCTGACAAAACTCTGTCTGATCCGACTGTAGCTGACAAAACTCTATTTGATCCGACTGTAGCTGACAAAACTCTGTCTGAACCGACTGTAGAATTCTGACTGTAACCGACTGTGTCCCTGACGTGAAAGTCAAAATACAATTAGCCAGTTGCTGACCAAGATGCTAAAATCACTGAATAATTACAGCAGTTATGTTTTAGAGAGCTGACAGACGATGTGACTGCTGGGAGGAGCTCCAAGACAGAACGCTTCCCATTATCCAGCTATTCTGGAACTCTGTTTTCCCTATTCACCATTTCTTGTTGCGTATGAATGTTGGGGTGTTCCTGCACAAATACCTACAATTTTGAGTGCTTGCTATAAATACATTTGACATTGGCATTGAGTTGTCATGTTGCCATTTGACCATGTTCTTCATACATATATAACAATCTTCTGGGGTTCTGATCTGATGGAGGTTCAGGTGACACTGTTCTGGCCTTACCTTGTCTAAAGCAGCCTGAACGATGGATTCACTCTGTGTATCCAGGGCTGATGTGGCTTCATCCAGAAGAAGGATTTTGGGGTTCTTGACCAGGGCGCGAGCGATAGCAATCCTTTGCTTTTGCCCACCACTCAACTGAGCCCCTCGTTCTCCCACCATGGTGTTCAGTTTCTGTCTCGGAACAAAAGGGGCAAACATTTATATGAGTTTCAGATAGGACTCCCAGAACAATTCTGTCGGAAAAGAGTGCTCTGGTACTCATTTGCAGAAACCTAAAAGAGAGGTCACATAGTCCTTCCTAATGTCACATTGCGCAGATATTCAGAAGCAGTTTTAAAACTCTGTACCACATGAATAACGAGTCTATGGAATCAGTTTTCCATTTGTCAGTCAGAAGGCAACGTGACCCCAAGCTTTTCCCTGTATCAGAATGTTTAGTTCATAATCATGGAGAGTATGGAGCCTCTTACATCAGGTAGTCTGGAGATGAACTCGTAGGCATTGGCCTCTCTCACGGCCCGTTCGATGTCCTCGTCAGTCGCATCCTCGCGGCCATAGCGGATGTTCTCAGCAATGGTTGTTCCAAAGAGCACAGGCTCCTGGCTCACAATGCCCATGTTTTCCCTCAGCCATCGCACATTCAGAGTGCGGATATCCCGACCATCCAGGGTCACCTGCAAGCACAGAGCTCCTCATCATGGGCTCACTACAATCTCTAAACCGGTTATGGATCACATTGAGCCTTATAGCCAAGAATGTGGGTGGTGGATCATACTCAGCACTGCAGTGACACTGACGTGGTGGTGGTGAGTTAGTGTGTGGTGTGCTGGTGTGAGTGGATCAGACACAGGAGTGCTGCTGGAGTGTTTAAACACTGTGTCCACTCACTGTCCGCTCTATTAGACACTCCTACTTTGCTGGTCCACCTTGTAGATGGACAGTCAGAGATGATAGCTCGTCTGCTGCTGCACAGTGCAGTGTAGATCATCCTCTAGTCCCTCATCAGTGGTCACGGGACGCTGCCCACAGGACGCTGCCCACAGGACGTTACCCACAGGACGCTGTTGTCTGGATAGTTTTGGTTGGTGGACGATTCTCAGTCCAGCAGTGACACTGAGGTGTCCAGCAGCACTGCTGTGTCTGATCCACTCACACCAGCACAACACACACTAACACACCACCACCACGTCAGTGTCACTGCAGTGCTGAGAATGATCCACCACCCACATAATACCTGCTCTGTGGTGGTCCTGTGGGGGTCCTGACCATTGAAGAACAGGGTAATACAGTGTACAGAGAAATAGATGGACTACAGTCTGGAACTGTACAACTACAGAGTGTCCTATATGGTCCGTGGAGCTGATAAGATGGACACTGAGTGTAGATACAAGGAGGTGGTTTTACTGCCATGGCTGATTGATGTAGGTATTTATATTCATTGTCATCAAAAAAATGACATATGGCCTGCGCAAAAGTTATGGCACATTTTAACATGTCAAGCTTAGCAAAAAAATAGAGTATATAAATAATATAAAATAAAATGTAAATAAAATGAGCTAAAAATAGCTATCAGCTAAAGTCCACTTTTACATGTGTTAGTCAGAGTCAGACTGGGGCAAAATCCTAACAAAATCGTGAAAACAAATGGGATTTGTATTATGTATTTAATACTTATTAAATTATATTATTTATGTAATGTATTTAATAAATGAATGAATGTATTTATTATTTATGTGCACTGTAACACGCACTCTGCTACTGGTAATCATGTCCAAGAACATTTTACACTATGTTATTTACTGTAAACAGCTATAAACAAATACTGTAAACAATGTTATTAATATTCAGGATGTTATGCCACATATATCTGGACCTCAGGAGAGCATCAGCTGGGTAAGTATTAAAAACTGCACCCTGTTTCTCTCTCATTCATTCTCTCTATCTTTCAAAATTGGAATTTTTTTATTTGCATTTTTGGACTATATCACTTTAGATATTGAATTGGCACTGAATAATAATAAGATACTAAATGTGTGCGTGTATGATTAAATAATGATATCACAGGCCAGATACAGATCAACATATAATCATTGTATATAGATTTTATATACACATATACATATATTTGTAGTATTTGATTCTGAAGTGTACTGGCCATTGATTTGTGTGCTGTCATACGAGCACCCAGAGATGCCACTAGAGGTCTCTGTTGCACAAGTATGGATCTGTTGCTGATCACCATCACCAGTTACTCGTCAGTGTTCATTTCTTGATCTTTTAATTGGAAGGCTGGCTGTCAATCAGTAACTTCCAGTGTTTTATAGCCATGGTTTGATCTCCTAGTAGTGTAGTTAGATGAAACCATTTCTCCTTACCATTGATATCTTTTCCATTGTTTTATTTCTTTGGAAAACTTGGAAAACCTTTATCTTACCAGCCTCATCAGTGTTCTTTTACGCTGTATTAATACATTAAAATGCCTGTTCTCTGTCATAGGAACATTTCAAGTTGGACTGACTGATAGAACAATTAAAAATTAACTATCTATTATAGGTCTGTATATTCACTGTCATAAGAAAATTACACACAAGCTTTTGGTGCCCCTGGTCAAATAATGTTTCATTGGTTTTTCTCAGTTGAACAGTCTTCTGCGCATTTTAATGCCCACTTACTGTTTATTCACTGAATTTAATATGCTAGAAAAAAGTAAAAACATAAAATGTGGCCTGTGCAAAAGTCATGGCACATTTCAACATGTCAGCCTATAAATACAGTACATGAATACAGCAAATAAATAATGTAAAATTAAAAAGCAGCCAAATATAGCTGTTAGCCAAAGTCCACATTTACATTATGGGAATGTTTAAAGGTGATTTGACCAATAGAAAAATTAAAAATTTACTAAAAATGACTTTGCATAAAGTCTTGTTAGATTTATGTACAGTAGTATGCTGCACCCCTGGTCAAAGTCCATTTATCTGGCTGGACACGCTTTGATGAACACTTTATTTACTGACTTTTATTACCGATTGTTTGCTGAATTTGGCACACTGACAAAAGCCCTCAAAATAAGGCTTGTGGGAAAAACATAATTGTAATTAGTACCATTATTTTTGATATTAAACCCCCTGTAAAATGACATACTTTCTTGATTGTCTGTGTTAATGTAAGGGTAACATTTCATTAAAGTCATCCAGGACATGTTTATGGCATGGTTATGTCATTACCGTGGAGCAGAGTTCAAATAAGGTTGTTCCAAATGTTCCTGTTTATTTCCTTGTCCAAGTTACCATTTCAGAAGATAAGAGGTTTCATTACAACATTGATGATATACACTCATCATCAGTAGAACAGCTGCACCCAGAAGGAGGTGTGGGATTGCAGGTCTGTTGGGAAGGAAGATAAAGGTTACCAGGAACAATAAATGATGATAAATTTAGACTGATATGATCAATATTTATTGAGCTACACATACAGAAGTAGTGTCTCTCAGTATGGCGTCGGGCGGCCGTGTTTGCTAACCCAACATGCCAGACGTCTCGTCATGGAGCTGCAGAGGTTCCTAATGGTGTCCTGTGATAATCCATCCCATGCAGCTTGAATATCCTCACACAGTTCCTGCAGATGGTGCGGTAGGGGTGGAGGTGGAGTGACACCAGGCCTTCTGGACGTGTGACACGTGACAACAAACCGTTCATCTTGGTGCTGACCAGGGTGCCTCCACACACGGATTCGTTGGTCGTCTCCTCCAAGACAAAAGCGGGACTCGTCACTGAAGATGACCTGCTGACATTCTGAGTCACTCCATGACAGTCTGGCACGACACCACTGCAGTCTTTGGTGACCGTGACTTGGTGTTAAGGACAGTCGTCGTAACGGTCTGTGTACATGTAGTCCTGCGTAGTGCAGCCGTCTGCCAATGGTGCTGCACTAACAGGATGACTCATGGAAGACATCACTGCTCACTGAATGTCTGCAATCGTGGCTGTTGGGTCAGTCAGGTACAGAGATAAGACCCGTCCTTGCTTACGTCACATGTACGGCCAAATCATTAGCATGTCTCACGATGTCAAACATACCCACCAAGTTTCATTCCTGTCGGTTGATTTCTTCTGGGTGCAGCTATTCTTTTGATGATGAGTGCTTTTAGATTATTACCACCATATATCACCACTGTCAATTTCCAAGACAAACACTGTATTACCTCCCCCGCATCTGGATCATAAAACCTCTGCAGCAGCTGGATGGTGGTGCTCTTCCCACAGCCGCTAGCCCCTACCAGAGCGATCGTCTTCCCACGGGGCACTTTCAGGTTCATCCCCTGAAGGATCTGCAAAAGGACATGATATCACACAGACTGCTCGTTTTAATGGAGCAGACTTTGCCTGTAATGTGTTTTACCTTCACGTCCTTTCTGGAGGGGTAGCTAAAGTGGATGTTCTTGAATTCAATGTCTCCTTTCACGCTATCTGGTTTGAAGCCCTCCTTCGAACTGCTGTCAATGGGACGTGGCTGGGAGACAGAGAGAAACGATGATGAACTTGGTGAGCTATTAAAGATGATACATTCTGGCTTCATAACCATTATGTGCCTGGTCGGCCACTCATAGAAGGTTATACCATGTCAATGGTGTTGTAGATTGCATACGCAGCACCGCGGGCCTTTGCAACGCTCTCCAGATTGGGAGCCCCTTGACCCAAAGAGAAGGCCCCAATCATCACCGAGAAGAAGACCTGAGGATGGAACAGATCCACACACTGTAGTCTACATTCATATGCAAGTAGAGATGCAACACCACAGCATGGCACTCTAGTTCCTACTGGCTCTTAGATGTGCAAACCTTGATTTCAGAAAAGTTGGGGCAGTATAAAAACAAGACAGCTAATGTTTGATGTTCAGAAAACATCTTAGTTCTGCATGTGCTACAATGGCATGGCTACGCAAGAGCACAAGAGACATCAACAAAGACCTTCTACAGTTTCACAGCTAATGACTGAATAGCCCAAACGGTTATTAATTGATGTTTAAAGGAAAAGTGATGTAAATATTCTCCTGTCCCAACCTTTTTGGAACATGTTGCAGGAATTACATTTGGAATGAGATCATACACTATACTGCCGAAAGTATTCGCTCGTCTGCCTCCACATGCATATGAACTTGATCTACATCCCATTCTTAATCCATAGGGTGTAATATGATGTCGTTCCACCCTTTACAGCTATAACAGCTTCAACTCTTCTGGGAAGGCTTTCCACAAGGTTTAGGAATGTGTTTATGGGAATTTCTGACCATTCTTCCAGAAGCACATTTGTGAGGTCAGACACTGATGTTGGACGAGAAGGTCTGGCTCGCAGTCTCAGCTCTAATTCATCCCAAAGGTGTTCTATCGGGTTGAGGTCAGGACTCTGTGCATGCCAGTCCAGTTCTTCCACACCAAACTCGCTCATCCATGTCTTTTAGGACCTTGCTTTGTGCACTGGTGTGCAGTCATGTTGAAACAGGAAGGGGCCGCCCCCAAACTGTTCCCACAAAGTTGGGAGCATGAAATGGTCCAGAATCTCTTGGTCTGCTGAAGCATTAAGAGTTCCTTTCACTGGAACTAAGGGCCCGAGCCCAACTCCTGAACAACAACCCCACACCACAATCCCCCCTCCACCAAACTTTACACTCCGCACAATGCAGTCAGACAAGTACCGTTCTCCTGGCAACCGCCAAACCCAGACTCGTTCATCGGATTGCCCGATGGAGAAGCGTGATGGATCACTCCAGAGAACATGTCTCCACTTCTCTAGAGCCCAGTGGCGGCGCTTTACACCACTGCTTGGTGATGTAAAGCTTGGATGCAGCTGCTCGGCCATGGAAACCCATTCCATGAAGCTCTCTACACACTGTTCTTGAGCTGATCTGAAGGCCACATGAAGTTTGGAGGTCTGTAAAGATTGATTCTGCTGAAAGTTGGTGACGTCTGTGCACTATGCCCCTCAGCATCTGCTGACCCCACTCTGTCATTGTACATGTCCTACCACTTTGTGGCTGAGTTGCTGTCGTTCCCAATCACTTCCACTTTGTGATAATCCCACTGACAATTGACTGTGGAATATTTAGTAGGGAGGAAATTTCATGACTGGACTTGTTGCACAGGTGGCATCCTATCACAGTACCACGCTGGAATTCGCTGAGCTCCTGAGAGCGACCCATTCTCTCACTAATGTCTGTAGGAGCAGTCTGCATGTCTAGGTGCTTGATTTTATACACCTGTGGCCATGGAAGTGATTGGAACACCTGAATTCAGTGATTCAGATGGGTGAATGACTACATTTTGGCAATATCATGTATCAATTGAATCTATGTCAAACCAGCTTCACTAGTCCCTTCTCTTTCTGATCACTGTTTTCTGTTTTGATTGAGGTTTGTAATTTTGCCCCTATACAAGGCAAAGCACATGTGGTCGCGAGCTCTGAACTTACAGTGAGGACCTTTCCAATGGAGTAGTTCTCCGGTTCATCCACAGACAGCTTTGTGCCATACCAAAAGGCCAGAGCGTATGCACCAAATATGATGAACTGTGTTAAGCCCATCGATATATTTGTTGTGACAGCTTTCTTCACTCCAAAGTTCTTTGCATTTATCAAGTTGTCCTCATATCTAGAACACAGAAAGTATAAACAATCACAATTTGTTTATCATTCTTTTGGATATCCATTGGGAACTACTGGTCATTTTCATACCAGAGCTCTCTAGACTCAGGACCTCCTGCTCTACAACTTTGGTACTTTTGATCAAAGCTGTTTACAAGCCCAGGAGTGGTCCAGAGAACCAATCTCTGGTCCTCGGTCGAGACAAGAGGCTAAATTTGGTTAGACCAGTGGCCCAAACCAAAAGGAATCTCAGTACAAGATACTGATGAATTGTGGTTGGTGTGGCTCAGCGGATAACACCACTACCCAATAGGAAGCTACCACCCAATGTGGGAGACCGGGGGTTGATTCCTGGTCTGGGTGACTATCCTGTGCTACACCAATAAGAGCCCTTGGGCAAGACTCCTAACACTACATTGGCCTACCTGTAAGATGAATAACCTTGCTAGTCGCTCTGGTTAAGAGCATCAGCTAAATGCCATGAATGTAAATGAGTCCAAGACAAACATCAGAGGCTGGACTTCAGTACCAGGGCACTAGTTCAGAAAGTGGAAATACAAGCACTCACTTTTGCACAGCTTTCTTCTGACCATTGAAAGCCACCACTGTCCTGATGGCAACAAGTACCTCCTCGGCCACAGCTCCAGCTTTGGCATAGGCTGATAGCTCCTTACTGGTAAGACTGGCAAGAAGCTGCAGGCCAGATATATAGGGAGTCATTTTCAAACACAATTCTCATGCCTACAAGCAACCATCCAGTCTTCCAATAAACACAAGGTGTGGTTAGAATGGACTACAGTATCCAATGAAAACAGTCAAACTTTGAACTACACTGCCCTTCAATTGTAAATACCAGTAAGCTTGGCACCAATAAAACTAATAAAACCAGCTTTAAAGCTTTGCTTTAGCAGTTTTTATCAGGTTAGCAAAAAGAAGTAAACCTCTTAACCACATGAAGAGTAAAGGCCAGCACAATCACAGGTCAGCTCAGTGACACCAATTGACACCAATACTATCAATGATGTAAGCTCACTGGACAAAGAATGGGTCACCTTGCATTGCTTGTTTAAGGTGGTAGTACCGTCAGGCTCCTGCGGATGGCGCTGCACGAGGATGATGGGACTATATATACTTGTGGGGTGTGAGTGACAGGATCTATAGATTGGGAAGAGGTGCTACAGTGCAGGGAATGTCTCGTTCCATGTGTGGGAAATGGCTCCAAAGCAGATGTTAATGATTGGCTAAAAGGAGTGACTGCATTTGGGCGTGTCAAAGACCATAATGTGAAGGAAGTAGCTGAATCTGCAGGTGTATGGAAGCAGCGTACGGCCATACGGGTCTACCAGCAGTGGCTAAAATCCCAGTCTACAGGGAATTCTCCTCGGAATTGTGCCAAGGAAGGCATCCACCAAATCTGGCCTAACTGCACAATTCGATGATGTAAGAGTGTCTGAACATTGGTGTGGACTACGTCCAGAAACCAGTCACAGCTGGGGACACAGGGGGACTCATTTTTTGTCTGGTGAGCTTACTGTTCATGAAAACCTTTTTTTATTATTCATGAAACTTGATGGATACGTCATACAAAAACACCAGATTAGCTCTCATGACGTCATACGTACTTTAGACCACACTGCAGCTGAACCTGCCAGTAGTGGACTGACTGCCAAAATGACCAGTGTTAGCTTCCAGCCATAGACAAATCCAATGATGAAACCAGCGATAAAGGTACAAAAGAACTGGACAAATATAGCGATCTTGTCTCCCAGGCCGTCGTTGATCGTGTTTATGTCACTATTGGGGGTCAAGAAGAGAACAGTGAATGTAAAAGACAGTTTAGATTAGGTATAAGGCTAAACGACCGAAAGGAGCTTACTCTGTGAGTCGAGTGTTGAGTTCCCCAATGGGATGCGTGTCGAACCACGCCATCTGCTGGTGGAGGACGGCATGGAAATACTTCTCTCGGATCCGTTTGGTCTGCCTGGTGGCCGTCAGCAAGAACAGCATGACCTGGAATGTCCCGAAGAGCAACACCGCAGCCCCAAGTCCAACAAAGTAGTAAGCATGCCTGTGGGATATAAGAAGGTTCTCATAAGTTGGTCGTTATCAATGCAGATTGGTGATCCAGTGTTCTGGGTGTCTGTTTCCTTTCCTCAGTGAGGGCTTCTTGACAGCTACACATCCTTTCAGATCCATAGTATCATGTTGATGTGTGGAGTTAAGCAACTACCCACTGACCTCCATTCTAAGTGAGTTTGGGGTCTTCTGTTGTTTCCTAAGGTTGGGGAAACCTGTCAGCAGCCGTGACTTTGTGAGCGTATAGGGTGCCTGTGTTTAACGGTTGGCATGTAGAGGTTCACTGTCGTCACAGGATCACTGGGAATTTTTTGCATTCTCCGATACCTGGTTAAAAAAGGGTCAGGAGTGGGCTGCAATCCTGTTGGACCAGTGCAACCAGGGTAATCCACCCGGAAGTAGGTTCATTGTTGTTGATTTAATGCTGATAGGGTTGTTTACTTTTGCAGTGTTACTGGAGCAACGGTGACACAGGTCTGAGCCTTATGTAATAGCGATGCTCCACGCCTCAGTGTGGATTCACGGTTCTGTGAAAAAAAGTGTTTCTCAAGACTTCACCTGTATCCCTATAATGCTGACATAACCGTGGCATGAACATGCCATCCGGGTGTATGACTGCAGATCCGTGGAGTTCATCAAGCCCCTCAGGCTCGCGTTACTGACTACATGCAAAGTCCCTTCGTCAGGACATTACCTTGGCTACACCTGCAGGTGGTGTTAGTTTAGGGTTATTTAAGTTACACTTAGCTCTGTTTCCAATGCATTTGTAGTCAGTCTAGCCCTGCTGCCGTTCTGTCACTGCTTGTCTCAGGAAGTGGGAAACAGTAAACTTGGTAAACAGCTCATTGGTTGTGTAAGTCTACAGGGAGCTGATATCACTACAGGACACGCAGTGTGATAACTGATGTTGCCATCCATTATTCACAAGCTCAGATCATTCAATATTAAGGAACGGAAGCCGAGATACCGTGATACCAGTTCCCTTACGAGCACCTCCTGCATTGTATACCTCATGCTGGTACCTGGATCATCTTGGATATACACTGTCTCTGTATCCACAGACATACCAAAAGTCATGGGATAGCAGTCAGGGGACAGCTTGGGAACACCCATACCTGAATAAGTTATGAGGTGGAATCTCGTGAGTGGCAAGGAGACGTGATAGAGGCATGATAGTGGGGGCCAAACGGATGGCGAGTTGTGTGGGGCATTTAACATTCCTCGATCCACAGTGTCACATGTGTCCCGGGAATACGTCACAGAAAGCACTACCACTCACGGTGGACCCACGGTCGACATCTGGCTGTCCATGTGAACAGACAAGCAACTCAGAAATCACATCCACGTTCAATGCAGGAGGCCCCACACGCATATCCCGCAGGTCAGTGCAGCGCTCTTTAGCTTCCATGGGATATAGGAGCAGAAGACCCACCAGAGTGCCTCTGTTACACCCACCACCACACCGGACACAGCACCTCACCTGGGCTCGTGAGGTTGATAAATGGACTGTGGAAACATGTGGCATGGTCTGATTAGTCATGGTACCAGTTGTTTCAGGCTGATGGTGGGGTTCATGTGTGGTGCAGACCCCATGAAGCCATGCATCCCAGTTGTCAACAAGGCTCTGTGCAGGCTGGTGGTGGTTCCATACTGGTGTGGGGTGTGTTCTCATGGCATGTGTTGGGTCCACTGGTCCACCTAAACACGTCATTGACCAGCGCCCTTCATGGTCTTCAAGTACCCCCCCACAATAGTCCAGCAGGATAATGCACCGTGCCACCAAGCCCATGTAGTCCAGAATTGATTCAAGGAGCATCCTGGAGAGTTCTGACGAATAGTGTGGCCTGCACGTTGGAGCCCAATCAAGGAATTCCACTATCATGTCTCGATTCACATCTGCTTGCCATGAGCAAGCTGACCAGTGTTCAACCTCACTCACAAGATGCCACCTCGCAACTTATACAGGTGTGGCCGTTCCCAAGCCGTCCCCTGAGGTAACACCACTCCATAATCAGCTTACATGCTGTGTTCCCATGACTTCTGGTATGTCAGAATATTGCTTATATACAGGTTATGTTCAGTTGGCTTATTCCAAGCCAATTCACCTCGGACCTGGCAGGTATCGTGTAGGGGTAATGGGTTATGGCAGTTCTCGCCAGTCCTGGTCCTGGAGATCTACCTTCCTGTAGAGTCTGGTTCCAGCCACTCCTGCTAATTAGCTTCTTCAGAAGTCCTTTATTCACTGGATCAGAAGCATTAAACTCCACAGGACAGGAGATCACCAGGACAAGGGTTGGCGACCACTGCAACTCACTTTGACTGGAATTGGCTTGAATAGTTTCACAGAAGTCCATGGTGTGAACTGCCAGGTAAGGACGTAGCCCATATACTGTCAGCACTGTTTGTACAATGGTAAGTGTATGCTGGTACATATTCCACAGTGATTATGTAACCAAACCAAACAAACCAACAAAATCAATTTTATGTTGTTAATTTAGTGTTAAGGTATTTCATGGTCAGTGGATTGCTGTGGTGTGCTGGACTAGAACGTGGCTGTTGGCGCTAAGTGTTTGCTTTATCGCTACGTTACTGCCACAGGTATGCTAGATGCTATCTAGTATTACACTGGCTAGTATTACAAGGTTTTTCAGTGGCTGTAGGGCGAGACGGCAGGACAAAGAACCTCAGACAACATCTCAGAAGACAGGGGAATGTGTTGGTTATGTAACTCCTGATCGGACAAGTGTACGCCTCTTCCTTCCACTGGGATAATCAAAATCACAAGGCATTATATGGTACTGCCTGCTATATTAAGTGAGCATCACATACCGCCCCCGTGCCTGTGCGGTACTGCACATGGCTTCTCTTCCTGGTCCACCCTGGCTCCACCCACCTGCAGCTGATCTAGGACTTATTAGGACTCCCGTTATTAGCTCGGCCTGGTTGCAAAGTCTCTGTGTTGCTTACCAGAGTTCTTAGCCGTGTTCTGGGTCCTTGTGTGCCTGATCGGAGTATGCTGTTGTGTTCATGTTCCTTGGTTCTGACCCCTTCTTTGGTATCTTGGTTTTGTGATTATAGATTATGGACCCCTGCCTGTTTGGATTATGATTGTTGGACAACCCTTAATAAAACCACTCTGCACTTGCAACCTGCCTCAACCTCCACAGTGAGTATATGGGAGGTAGGTATATACTGTGCTCCTGTGTACGCACATGCCGACACTACTGGTGGACTAACCACTGCTGGTTTCTGGCATTAGTTGAAGGTGAGGGGGCTTCAATCTCACAACAGCATGTCAAAACATGTTAATGAGATACCTTCTTTAATATTAGCCAACAGATCCAGCAGGTACACAAAGGAACAAGTCTTGAACCCAAGCTGAAAGAATGGGTCCCATCGGAATAACAGTGTTTAAACTGGCTAAACTTTATTGGAGATTAGATTCATACGTCGTCACGACATCTACATACACCTTTCATGACATGGACTTACAGTTGGTGAACTTTTTGGAATTAGCTTGATTTCCACACTGATTGCTAATGAAACGTAGCCTGATCGTTTAAGTAACATCCAGGCCACAAAACAGTAAGTGAATCCTGGAATTGAATAACCTGTAGATACCCTTTAGCAGCATCACCTCCAGGAAACGCTTCCTGGGGTTGCAAATAAGGTTTACATAACGTTGATGCGGTAGTTTGGACCATTCCTCACTACAAATGTGTTACAGTTCATCAGTATTTCTGGGATGTCTTGCTGGCACAGCCCGCTTCAGGTCCTACCACAGCATCTCCATAGGGTTAGGGTTAAGGCCAGGACTCTGACTTGGCCATTCCAGAACACAGATCTTCTTCTTGCTCAGCCATTCTTTAGCTGGTTTACTTGTGTGCTTTTGGGTCGTTGTCTTGTTGCTTCACCCAACGTCTTTTCAGCTTGTGGTCATGGACTGCTGCCCCTACATTGTGTTTTGATACAGCTTTGAATTCATGGTTCCCTCATTGATTATAAGGTATCCAGGCCCTAAACCATGATACTCCCTCCACCATGCTTCACAGTTGGGATGAGGTGTTGGTGTGCAGTCTTCTTTTCCCCCCAATCATAGCGTTGTGCATTTGGGCTAAAACCTTCCACTTTTGTCTCCTCTGTCCATAGAACATTTTCCCAGAGACATCAGGAACATCAAGATGGTTTTGGGCAAACTTGGGACAGGCCGCAATGGGTGGTGTCCTTGCATGAACACCATTCTTGGAACACACACAAAGGTAATGTTGGTAGGGAAGCCAGGCTGCTAGTCTGTCGAGAGCGCCGTCATGTGATGTGTACCCTCATTGTTTGATGCTACCATGTAATATGTCTATACATATACATGTTAGCATTACACGTACAGGCTCATACAGAAAGAGAAGGTCTGGCATTATGATTAGGTCTCAATTGATCTCAATTGACATTGGGAACATTAAGGAGGTCTTGGGCAAACTTGGGATGGACTGCAATGGATGGTGTCCTTCCATGACCACCGTTCTTGTTCTGCGGTTTTGTAATAGTGGACCCATGAGCAGGTTTCTGCATGTTGTAGAGTCTGGGGTTCTTTCTTTCCTCTTTCAGGGTTTGCCTGTTGTGCTCCTGGAGTGATCTTAAAAGGGCGTCCACTCCCAGAGTGAGCAGCAACAGTCCTGAAAGTTCTCCATGATTAGATATACACGCAGGTCTTAAGCAATGCCTCTGTAGGTTTTTCCAACTTCATGCTTCTCTATAACATTGTCTTCTGAGGTCTTCTGAAAGGTGTTCATGGTTCACACTAAGCTTTCTTAGAACAGGCTGGTCAGTAAGCAGGCTTTATTTATTGGCCAAAGTACCTGTAATACCCACACTTCCAGTATCGGCTCCTTAACTGAAACACCTTTTACCAACTAGCCCTAGGAGAGTCATTAACACAGGGGTTGGCTTACTGTTTCTAGCCTGTACTGTGGTTGTTCCTCAATGTGCTCAATAGAAGACATGAAAAGTAATCAGTGCAGAAATCCACCTAATTCAAAAGGGTTCACTCACATTCTATTTGCAGCTGTACATGATGGTTTATAAAGGCTTATTCCAACAGGCATCGGTTGTCATAAAGGCTGTCCATTTGCCAATGTCATTTCACCCCATGAAAATAAACTGATGCTTGATAGAATAGAGTTGATAAATGTCTGGAGGTTTATGTAGCTTGTCATGAAAACCTTATGCAGGTGTCTTGTAGCCTTATGAATGCTGCCCTTCAGTAAAGCGTTACCTTGGAATTCTTGGCATCAGACATACACATGCGAGATGATTCCCCGCAAAATATGGCATGATGTGACACAGTCCATGTTATACCCAATAAGAAGGAAGTACATGAAATGTTGTGCTGTGTTTGGCTTGGTTTTGTTGATGGCTCCATTATCTCTATGCCTCTTATATGCCCTGCACCAGGGGTATGCATATGGCAGATTTGACTGATGTCCATAAGGGCATGATAACAGGGTACCAGGCGAAGGGTGGTAGCATCTCAGAAACCACCAACTAACAACTGTGGGATGTTCTAGAGCCGCCATAGTGAAGATGTACCGGGTACGGACTTCTGCACATTGAGTGCCTCCCAGCAGCATAACAGTGGTGCCCTATGGGCCTTTGATGCCAGGCGGGAATGACAACTCTGGCGAGTGATACAGAGCAATTGACGCCCCACAGTGGACCAGTTAACCTCTGTAATGAACACAGAAGCACCAAGGAAAGTGTCAGGGATCACCATTAAACAAACACCCTTATGTCTGTTTTATGGGTGGGTATTATGACTGGCTGGGGTGCTTCTTGTAGAAGCAACCAGGCAAGGAATAAACTTGTAGACGTCTTGTAGAGTAATTAGCGGGGAATATGATGATGCACAGACAAAGGTAATGCTAGAAGGTAAGCCAGACTGCTATGCTGTTTATATGCTTGGCTAGTGGTACTGCCTACTAGTCTGTCGAGAGCCACGCCATGTGATATGACCCTCCTCATTGTTTGGTGCCACCATGTCATACGTCATTACATCACAGGTACAGGCTCAAAAAGAGAGGGCCTGGCATTATGTTTAGGTCCCAACTGATCTCAGAATTAACGTTATACTGATAAAGATATGATGACAATAGTAGATTTGCTTTCAATGCCCTCAGATTCATCCACTTGTGGGGTCTGAAGCACATTACAATATGTTCCTCCACATGTTGCATGCAATTACATATTACCACCACAGGGGTCTCCAAATCCCAAAATCCTATATAGTGCTGTGATGGCAAATATGGTGCTAGGTTTTGCGGGTGCAGGTGGTTGTTAATGACATGGACATTAATAATCAGGCCCTTGCAGGCCTCTACCCTGCACATCATGAGTAAGCAGTTTGCATGCATGGTAAACTGCTGCATTTGTAAATGGGGTGATGATAATTCATATTGCCCTCACATCATGGTTGCCACACCTGTATGTACATTGTTCAACTGGTGTAGGAGCAGGAGTAGGAGCACTCACTCGGTCATTGCGCTTTCAATGTCAATCCCAGGAATGGTCATGCAGTCTGTCGAGTTGGGGGTGAAGTTTCCTGTGAAGTTACAAATACAGGTTAGACATCCCAAGGGGTCTATATAACACCAAACAGGGTTCCTCTGTTGATACAAGCTTGGAATGATAATAGCAGAACCCATTTTGGTACCATATGGAACAATTTTCAAACCACATACAACACGTTCTCCAACAGTCAGTCAGTTTCACCATGTAGGGAACCATTTAGGCATGCTAATGGTACTTTGTGTGTTCATGGTTCTTCAAACCATCGTCTTTGCTAAAGAACGCTTGAAGAACCCGTTTTTCAAAGAGTGTTTGTGGTCAACAAGCAAAAGCACTGAATGCATGAGGGAAAGGCTCTGAGGAAATTAACATAAGAGCCATTTACTGCAGTGTCCCAACATACTAAGGCTGGGCAATAGGGTAGTAGCATCTCGGAAGTCGCTTACCTTGTGGGATGTTCTAGACCCACCATAGTAAAGATGTACCTAGTATGGACTGCTGCACATTGAGTGCCCCCCAATGGCTTAACATTGGCTCCCTACGGGTCGTTGAGGGGAACAACGACTTTGCTGAGTGGTACAGAGCAACTGGCGCCCCACTATTGTATATACACTACAATGTCCACTACCTGTATCCAGACAAACCTTCTAAAGGGTGCCGTCTTATTGTGCAACCATTGCTGACAAAGGTGTTGAGCTTGTACAATCTCCATAGAAAAGCCCTGACCAGTAGAATATGATGATCTGGAGCAGCTAGACATGGGCCACCATGTCCAATGCCAAGCCTAGAGGGGTATAAAGCCCCCAGCATTGGGCTATGGAGCAGTGGAACTGTGTTCTCTGGAGTGATAGAACTCCAATCAGTACCTCGGGGAGGAGCTAGAGGGATCCAAAACTGATCATTCAACATCAGTACCTGACCTCACTAATGCTCAATCAAATCCTCACAGCAATGTTCCAACATCAGCACCTGACCTCACTAATACTCAGTCAAGTCCTCACAGCAATGTTCTAATATTTGTAACTGTCCTCACTAAAGCTCAGTCAAATCCTCACAGCAATGTTCCAACATCAGCACCTTGCCTCACTAATACTCAGTCAAATCCTCACAGCAATGTTCTAATATTTGTAACTGTCCTCACTAATACTCAGTCAAATCCTCACAGCAATGTTCCAACATCAGTACCTGACCTCACTAATGCTCAATTAAATCCATACAGCCATGTTCCAACATCTGTACCTAACCTCCTTATTAATGTTCAGTCAAATCCTCACAGCACTTTTCCAACATGAGTATCTGACCTCACTAATGCTCAGTCAAATCCATACAGCCATGTTCCAACATCTGTACCTAACCTCCTTATTAATACTCCATCAAATCCTCACTGCAATGTTCCAACATCAAATACACTGATCCATCAAAACTTCTACGGGAATCTTCTGGAGCTGTGACTGGTCAGGATGCTCACTAACAAAGGCTAGCATCATTATGATTGAATGACTGACTGAATGATTGAATGATTGACTGAATGATTGAATGATTGACTGAATGATTGAATGACTGACTGAATGATTGAATGACTGATTAATTGATTGATTGAATGAACAATTTTATACCTGTGATATTAAGATCCTGTCCGCTTAATACAAAGCTGTCGGTCATCTGACCAAACACGACACACATGAGGGGCAGGGCAATGCCATTCAGAGCAGCACACAGAAGACCAATCAGCATCAGGAAAACCTCCAGACAGGTAGCGTAACGAAACTACAGAGGGAGAAAGAGGTCAAACTGCAGCATCAGTGATGAGCCATTCAAGCTTTAGCATGTAAGACCACTAGTTCTAATCATACGCAGTCATATCAGAACATTATGACCACCCTTGGTTTGGAATGAACTCGACCCGGAACATCACAGATGCTATGTAACACCTGTAAGTAAGCAAGCAAGCACACCAGTCAGCTGTGCAGCAGAGTGCAAACGACTGTCATAGGCAAAGAACGTGTTCTGACTGATGTTCAAACGGGCATAATAGTAGGGTACCGGGTGAAAGGTGGTAGCATCTCGGAAGCCGCTAACTTTGTGGGATGTTCTAGAGCTGCAATAGTGAAGATGTACCGAGTATGGACTTCTCGCAATGGCATAACAGTGGTGCCCTACGGACCATTGATGCCAGAGGGCAATGACGACATTGATGAGTCGTACAGAGCAATTGATACCCCACAGTGGACCAGTTAACCTCTATAATGAACCCAGGAGCATGGAGGAAAGTGTCAGGGATTACCATTGAACAAACACTGTTATGTGGCTCATGGTTAATGCACCAGTGCTGCCCAAGGTTATTCGTCAATGTCACCTCCAGTTTGCACCAGAGTACGGTTGTAGTCAGACAGTGACGTAAGAGCCGCCTCTGTGTCTGCGGGATGTTTTGTTGGTGTGATCTTGGACCACTGCATACCACTGCATGAGTGCCAGATCATGTGCACTGTATGTGTTGATGTTCTTCCCTGATGGTAATGGCACCTATCAACAGGATAACGCCCCACCTCATCACGCAAGGGTGGTGCATAAGTGGTTTCAGGAGCACAACAGTGACTTGGGTGTCCTTCCCTGGCCTCGCCTGCTAACCTGCCTTATAACCACATCAAGAGACACTTGCATCTCCAGGTTTACCATGCTGTCCAACAACCACACATTCTGAGCGACCTCTGATGCGGATTTGGTGCCGTTGGAATGGGCACGAGTGTCTCCGGATACCTTCCAACACCTAATCCATGCCATGCCAGTCCATGCCATGACGTCTCGCTAGTGTCTTCCAAACCAACAGTGGTTATTCCCACTATTAGCTAGGTGGTCATGATACTCTGATATGACTGTGTATAAAACCCAATGGTAATTTTAACTGTGTATGATGGTGGACATGAATAGCTACTTTTCTCTTATTCCAATCTTTTCAACCGCTGCAACCAGGAATTGAATTTCCATATCATTCTACCTGTACAGAGTCTTACCAGCTGGAAAAACCCAACGGCTTTCGTTGACTCCTCTTCAGCATTTTTCTTCCTTCTTGACGTAAAGAAGAGGAACTTCATTACAAACCAAACACGTGTTAATGTACTCATTTAACTAAATGAGACCAAATCTCAGATTCCAGTATTTAGCATTTACCTGTTCTTCGACTTAGGTTGGAATTCTTCCTGTGGTGGCTCATTTAAATTCTCGTCTGGTGAGTAGGACAGGTTGAGGTGGCCGTTAGAAGACACCCCTATGGAGAAACATATATATTTATTTAAACTATGCCTGATAGAAATGCCAATGTTTAAGAGGTCACTCAAATTCCCTGATGTTTATGAATATGCTCTTAATTGATTGATTAATTTAGTATTGTAATAACACTATAACAACTTAATAATAACAATGTTACAACATAATATCACTGTAAGACAATAATACCATACTAAGTAATAAGATTACTAAAAGGACAAACACTATTACAACAAAATAACACATTTATAATTCAACATAAGCCTCCTGCAATACAATAATACTATTATAACATAACACTGTTACAGCAACATTAAAACCTTAATAACACTATTACAAGTTATACAATAATATATTACAGCCAATAAGGCTATTATAACATAATATAATACTATTATAACACTATTACAACACTAACACTATTACAACACAATAACACCATTACAATTTAATAACACTATTACAACACTAACACTATTACAACACAATAACACCATTACAATTTAATAACACTATTACAACTTAATAACACTGTTACAAGTTAATAACACTATTACAACTAAATAACACTATTACAACACAATAACACTATTATAACGCAATAACACCGTTACAACATAATAACACTATTACAACACAATAACATTATTACAACACAATGACACTATTATAATGCAATAACACTGTTATAACACAATAACAATATTACAGCATAATAACACTATTACAACACAATTACACTATTATGACATAACACTATTACAGCATAATTATACTATTACAACATAATAACACTATTATAACACAGTAACACATGGCCCACATGGCGATTTTAGCTCAACAGAGTGGTTTGTCCCTCGCTCTGTTTGCTGGGAAGGCCTTTGACATGTTAGTAAGCTGGATGAACTTGTTCTGAAGCTGCCTTTGCTCTGCGTTTGTCTTTACACAGTGCAGTAAATACACAAGAGCTTGAGTTGACACACAGTGCTGCAAGAAAGCCGCTAAGGGCTCTCGTGAGTTCAAGACTAATTCCAGACTAAAACCTTTCTGCGGCTACACTATACGACTACATAGTGCTACAAAAACTGAAGGAGAACCAAACAAACCCTGAAGGTCAGGTGGGGGTTCAGTTCCCGCTGCAGTTGCCTCCTTCCTCATACCGATGGCACCGTGAGCATGTGTTCCAAGAATATCAGTAGCAGGACATATGTATTCCTGGGAAGAGAGTCAAGTGCATGTTTTCAGTTCCAACAGGTGAGCTAGCGCAACAAGTGCTTGTAATGGTTTCCATTAAAGTCACTAGGTAGGTTCTAGGTATTAACCAGGTAAGTATAAGGTAATCCAAAGTACTAGGTAATCACTGTGGGGACATTCCAGAGTGGTCTGATTAAATTACACCATAATGATCAATACGTTGTAGGTATTTGCTGGATACATGTGTAGAACACAAGTACTAGGTAATTATTTTGCATAATGGGTTCCAAGACTACTTGAATTGAAATAAATTTAAATACCCAAGCGGTTCTAGATATTAGTACTGGGTAATTATTTTGGATAACATAATGGTAAGTTCCAAGATGAAATTACCAACAGGTTCTAGGTGTTCACTGGACATATATTTGGAACAATATGCAAAGTACTAGGTAGTTATTGTGGGAGTACATGATTGTTCCAGAGTGGTCAAACAGATTTACTCTGAAGTGACCAGCAGGTTCTGAATATTAACTGTATACATTAATAGAACAATAGCCAAAGTGCTAGGTAATTACTGTGGGTAGTCTGAAAAGATCCAAAATGGTCCAACTGTATTATCCTGCAGTGAGCAGCAAAGTCTTGGTATTCCCTGTACATATGTGCGGCACATAAGTTCTAGGTAATTATTATGGGTAACATGATGGTAAGTTCTAAGACAGACAAACTGAATAACAACAAACAACAAGTTCTAGGTATCCACTAAATACATGCTTATAACAACATCCAAATTACCCAAGGGGTTCTAGATATTAACTGTGCAAGTGCAGGAGTAAAAACTCTAAAGTACTGCATAATTACTTGGCACCCCACAACTGCTCCCTGGCAGCGTTGATAAGGCTGCCCACCGAAGAGTGTGTAGAGTGCTTCATGGAATGGGTTACGATGGCCGAGCAGCTGCATCCAAGCCTTACATCACCAAGAGCAATGCAAAGCGCTGAATGCAGTGGTGTAAAGCGCCGCCACTGGACTCTAGAGCGGTGGAGACGTGTTCTCTGGAGTGACCAATCACACTTCTCTGTCTGGTAATCCGATGAACGAGTCTGGGTTTGGCGAGTTCCAGGAGAACGGTACTTGTCTGACTGCATTGTGCCGAGTGCAAAGTTTGGTGGAGGGGGGATTATGGTGTGGGGGTGTTGTTCAGGAGTTGGGCTCGGACCCTTAGTTCCAGTGAGAGGAACTCTTAATGCTTCAGCAGACCAAGAGACTCTGGACCATTTCATGCTCCCAACTTTGTGGGAACAGTTTGGGGACGGCCCCTTCCTGTTCCAACATGACTGCACACCAGTGCACAAAGCAAGGTCCGTAAAGACATGGATGAGCGAGTTTGGTGTGGAAGAACTGGACTGGGCTGCACAGAGTCCTGACCTCAACCCGATAGAACACCTCTGGGATGAATTAGAGCGGAGACTGCGAGCCAGACCTTCTCGTCCAACATCAGTGTCTGACCTCACAAATGTGCTTCTGGAAGAATGGTCAGAAATTCCCATAAACACATTCCTAAACCTTGTGGAAAGCCTTCCCAGAAGAGTTGAAGCTGTTATAGCTGTAAAGGGTGGAACGGCATCATATTACACCCTGTGGATTAAGAATGGGGGGTCACTCAAGTTCACATGCGTGTGGAGGCAGACGAGCGAATACTTTTGGCAATATAGTGTATGTAAAAAATCACTTCCTGCCCTCCATCTGAAATTCCACAGCAATGCAGTCACATGACGTCACAACCTGTTTAGTCCCCAAATTTGGTCATCTACAATTCCACTCACGTGGCTACATTCCCTCCATTCCCAAGATGCTCTGGCAGTGGCGGATCTAGAGACATTTTCAGGGGTGTCAGGCAGTTCTGGCAAGGCGGAAGTGTTGGGAGGGCTTGGCTGGGGTTTCAGATTGCAAGTACTGATCATTAGCATAACACGTATAAGACGTTAGACTTGCACGCAATGAGAATGTGAAAGCGGAGGGGCAAACGGGGGTCAAGGTATGAAACAACACTTATAGCACGACACCATACCTTACAGTCAGCATATTTACAGTAAGCCTATTTACAGTAAGCTTACATGCATTGAGAATGCGGGGACGGCGAGGATTGATAGGGGCGTTAGAGATCCTATAATAGGAATACACAATACACAACTATGGCAAAAATGTACACAGTGGGCAAAGGGCACCGACTACACGTGTTTGATTTGTTTATGTAGTTTATTTCCAGCCAAAACAGCCAGTAAATACTGAGTTATTAATTTCAAGATATGTTTAGGTATATACTTATCATCAACAGAATATTTGCACAAATAGCTGCACCCAGAAGGAACCAACCGACAGGAATGAAACTTGGTGTGTGGGTTTGACATCGTGAGACATGCCAATGATTCAAGTTTCAAGCTCGGCTGTGCATGTGACATAAGCAACGGACCCAACAGTCAGATACAGAGAGCAGTGATGCCTTCCATAAGTCATCCTGTTAGTGTCAGCACCATTGAAATCCACCAAGTAGGAGGTGTGGGATTGCAGTGCTATTGGGAAGGAAGATAAAGGTTACCAGGATCAATAAATGATGATAAATTTAGACTGATATGATCAATATTTATTGAGCTACACATACAGAAGTAGTGTCTCTCAGTATGGCGTCGGGTCGCCGTGTTTGCTAACCCAACATGCCAGACGTCTCGGCATGGAGTTGTAGAGGTTCCTAATGGTGTCCTGTGATAATCCATCCCATGCAGCTTGAATATCCTCACAAGGTTCCTGCAGATGGTGCGATAGGGGTGGAGGTGGAGTGACACCAGGCCTTCTGGACGTGTGACGCGTGACAACAAACCGTTCATCTTGGTGCTGATCATGGTGCCTCCACACACGGATTCGTTGGTTGTCTCCACCAAGACAAAAGTGGGACTCGTCACTGAAGATGACCCGCTGCCATTCTGAGTCACTCCATGACAGTCTGGTACGACACCATTACAGTCTTTGGTAACGGTGACGTGGTGTTAAGGACAGTCGTTGTAACGGTCTGTGTGCATGTAGTCCTGCGTGGTGCAGCTGTTTGCCAATGGTGCTGCACTAACAGGATGACTTGTGGAGGACATCACTGCTCGCTGGATGTCTGCAGTCGTGGATGTTGGGTCAGTCAGGTACAGCGATAAGGCCCGTCCTTACGTCACATGTGCGACCGAACGTGAAACTAGAATCATTCGCATGTCTCACAATGTCAAACCTCCAAGTGCTTTGCAAATGGCAGCTTTTCTCTACAGCCTTCCAAAACAAGATCTATAGCAACTGTAATATATCTATAATGCTTTATAACACCTCTATAATCACCCCCGTTGTACTTCCTTGCACAAATCACATTTTCCCTCCTGAGGTACAAACAATGTAAACCCAGCACAACAGTATCCTTCTTTTCTTACTGTGCACCGTAAATAAGTGGACTACATTCACATTATCTCAGGGCAAAGTTGCACAGTCACAGGTTCCATGAGTCACCTTGTGTGTTTAAGGTGGTAGTAACTTCAGGCTCCTGCAGATGGCGCTGCACGAGGATGATGGGGCTATAAATACCTGCGGGGTGTGAGTGACAGGATCCATAGATTGAGAAGAGGTGGTACAGTGCAGTGAATGTCTCGTTCCATGTGTGGAAAATGGCTCCAAAGCAGATGTTAATGATTGGCTAAAAAGAGTGACTGCATTTGGGCGTGTCAAAGATCATAGTGTGAAGGAAGTAGCTGAATCTGCAGGTGTATGGAAGCGTACGGTCATACGGGTCTATCAGCAGTGGCTAAAATCCCAATCTACAGGGAATTCTCCTCGGAATTGTGCCAGGGAAGGCATCCACCAAATCTGGCCCAACTGACCAATTCTTTGATGTAAGAGTGTCTGAACACTGATGTGGCCTACATCCAGAAACTTGTCCACTATAGACTGTTACTGATCTAGCCTTGATCGCCCCAGCCCATACACACTGGGCTCCACTAGCCCACAGGACTACCAGAACATGACTACAACACTATAGACTGTGCTGATCTAGTCCTGATCACCCCGGCCCATACACACTGGGCTCCACTAGCCCACTGGACTACCAGAACATGACTACAACATTATAGACTTTACTGATCTAGCCCTGATCACCCCAGCCCATACACACTGGGCTCCACTAGCCCACTGGACTACCAGAACATGACTACAACACTATAGACGGTACTGATCTAGCCCTGATCACCCCAGCTCATACACACTGGGCTCCACTAGCCCACTGGACTACCAGAACATGACTACAACACTATAGACTGTACTGATCTAGTCCTGATCACCCCAGCCCATACACACGGGGCTCCACTAGCCCACTGGACTACCAGAACATGACTACAACACTATAGACGGTACTGATCTAGCCCTGATCAGCCCATACACACTGGACTCCACTAGCTCAGAGGACAGTATATACTTTAATTAGCACGTTAACTGAACCTCTATAGCGGAACACCTAAGCTGCATATTCCCTATACTTCAAGATCTCTACGGTTAGCTGTATGGCTGTTTAAGGTGTTCACCTGAACATTGAGCTGCTATTCTCACTACCAACACTGAACAGGTTGAATTTACATCTGATCTTTACAACCACATACTTAATTTGCACACCTGGCTACCGCAGCACACTGTACTTTGCTCTACAACATATTTATGCTAACTTCATGAGCCACATTCTGACATACAGTTACTGCTCATGTACATCTGTGTATTTAGTCTCTATGCACATACTGTTTTTTGTCTTTGCAGTATTGCTTATTTGTTTATTTATCAATTTTATCACTGCACTGCAGAAGTAGATTCATAGGGTTTCATTGTCCTGCACAACCTTGTATTGGTATAATGAACTGCACTGAAGATTTATTTAGTTGTTAAATTGTGTAAGTTTTTACAAAATAATTTGTTAGTAATTGCAGTTTGTTGGTAAGAAAATGGAAAAATAATGGTAAGTTGTAATAACCTAAAAACATACTGTTTTGTTGTTGCTAATAATTTGCAAATTAATATATAACTTACAAATATATAACTTACTTATTTTTTTTCTTTACCTTATTATTCTATTTTCATTACCAAACTGGTTACCACTATAACTACTAACTCTTTGTTTATTAACATGTCATTTCCAGGCTTGTACAACATTATTTCCCATTTTGTTATCACTTAGTAGTCAGAAACTAATAATAAAAAGCATGTAATGTTTAGTTTATTACCACTAAACTGAGAATGTTGTGTGAGTTATTTGCTTTCTAGTTTCACTTCACATTATACATTATTTTGTGTTTTATCACCTGTCATCATTTAATGAAGCTTTTACAAAATGTATTACTTAATTTTGTTATCACCTTATTTTTCTACCCTCATTATTACCTCATTATTAAATAGCAACACAGAAAAGTTTGCATTATTTTATCATTTACCTACTTGTTTCTGCTAGTAATGTAATTAAGGTTTTAGTTTACAACAACTTGCTACCATTATTTTACCATTCTATTACCTACAAGTTACTGCTGCAGTTATTAACTTAATATTTAATTACAATACAAAAATTACCATTTAATATTTTAATACTTTAGCACAACTTCTAACAACTGTTTTACAATTTTACTACCTCTTTGTTACTGCTACAATATTATTTAGCCATAACACAAAAGTTAGGATAAAATGTTTAGTTAAGTACAATTTGTTGCAATTATATTTCCATTCATCACCATTTAGTTATTACTACAATAGCTAACTAACAGCACAAAAGTTACCATGTCATTTTAAGCTAATACAGTTTGTCACCATTATTTCCCATTATGTCATCAACCTGTTAACTAAAATTGATAAAATATTATATAGTAATCATAAGCAAATAATAATAACAAACAGCTAATGTTTGGTAGAACTTGTTACCATTATTTTATCTTTTTTCCATTCATGATACTGCTGAAATTACTAACTTAATATTTAATTACAATACAAAAAACAGCATTTGATGTTTGCTTTAGTACAATCCATAACAACTATTTTACCATTTCTTACCCATATGTTACTGCTACAATAATATTTAGTTACAACACAAAAGTTAGCATGACGTGTTTAGTTAAGTACAATTTGTTGCCATTATTTTTCCATTTATTACCAACTAGTTAACACTACAACTGCTTACTCATCATTTATTAAAAGTTACCATGTAATTTTTAAGCTAGTACAATTTGTCACCATTCATTCCCATTTTATTTGCAACTTGTTAACTAAAATTGCTAGCATATTATATAGTAATCATTAGGAAATAATAGGAACAAGCACCTAATGTTTAAATTTGCTCGCATTATTTTACCCTTTTATTACATTCATGTTACTGCTGAAAGTATTAACTCAATATTTACAATTTACATATAATAATTGGCATTTAATGTTTACTTTAGTATAACTTATAACAACTGTTTGTACTACCTTATTCTTACTGCTACATTATTATTTAGTCACAACATAAAAGTTGGCATGTAAATGTTTAGTTAAGTACAATTCATTACTATTATTTTTCCATTTTATTACCAACTAGTTACCACCACATGCATTATTTATTAACAGTACAAAAGTTAACATGTAATTTTAGGCTAATACAATTTGTTACCATTATTTTATTAGCAACTTGTCAACTAAAATTGCTCAAATTTTATATAGTAGTCATAACAGCAAGCACCTAATGTTTAGTTTAGTACAATGTAATAACATTACTAATATATTACCTTTTTATTGCCTACTTTTTACTAACTAGCTAACTTCTTATTGTGGAATAAGAAGAGAATCAGCATGTACTTTGGGTTTTGGGTTAGTACAACTTATATATATATATATTATACATTATATATACAATATTATCCTGTCATTACTCACTTACTACCAATTGCTTTAGTATAAGACTCTGTTGGAGTCCTGTCAAATGCCCTGTGCTATTACTGAAGGTCGTATGCATTATGAAATCTGTTTATCATTAACAAGCATGACAGAACCAGCAAAGCAATCTAGACCATTAACTCAAATCCCATTTAAGCTTCTTATAGAAAGAGTGAAATCGAGGTAAAAGAGAGGGAAAGATGAGTGGGCATCACGTACCTGTGCGGTCTACGCAGCTGACGGCACCCACACAGAGTTCACGTTACCTTTGGCCTGCTGAGGAAGATACCTAGAGGCTGCTGATATTTACCCACACACACACACACACACACACACACACCTACACCTGCCACACAGTATCACATGTCACTGGGCGTGATGAAAAGAGCCTGGTCATGGCGAGAGGCGCGGCTTCATCTGATGATCTGTGCTACATGTAACATGGGCTGATCTTTCCTGAGCTTAAATAAATACGGCAGTGACTGAAAACCACACACGCTGCTGTTTGGAGAAGCCTGAGAGTTCCTCATTAGTGACAGTTAGATATCAACACTGTTCCAACTGGTTCCAATGTCTGATTGGGAATGGTGTGCTTGTATACAGCTTTTTGATCTGACGTACGGGTTTCATAAAAACTGTGTTATATTTCTAATATCTATTTTATATCTATACATGGAGCTACCAGTGCCAGCTCCATGTTCCAGTTGCTGGCTTCAGTCGTCTTCCCAGTTCCCTGCCCGGCCACCTTTTCAGGCCCGTAGTCAGCCCCTTCTCCCAGTCCTCTGTCCCACTTCCCCTGTGTCTGCCATGTCACCAGTTCCTGTGCCTGTCACAGTCTGTCTCTGTGTCCCTGTCTCGGCCTCTTCCTCTCTACCACTTACTCTGGTATCAGTTCCTGTCTCAGCTCCAGTCTGTTCAGCTCGTATGTTCAGAATGAGCACATTAATACAGTTCATTAGTGTTCAGCTGGGTTGTTGGGTGCTTTACCCCCATGCTATGCAGTTCCAGTGTGTGTAAGTGATGGTGTTTGGAATATTTGTTTAACAAATGTTCCTGCATGCAGAACGCTCAGTCGGCCTGTGTCTACTGTTAGCCTATGGCATGCTATATCATTGATGCTTGTAGCTTGTGCATGCAAATATGGCTACAAATACAGTATATGTGCATGTATTTGCATACATGTGTATATATATATATATATATACCCACATACATCCATGTGTTTATCTATCTGTTTACTTAAGCTACGGCTCCCCCAGTGCCAGCTCCAACTACATATATATATATATATATATATGTATATGTATATAGTTTATTCCATATGTATCAAAATATGTATCAAAGTTCATTGTATGTATATCAAAGTTAATGAAATATTTCCTCAACTGAATGTAATACAGTGTTCAGCATCTCTGAGCACGCTTGGCATCAGTTACTACCTCTTCACAGACTGTTTACCAGCTGAAAGATATGAGCTGGAAAAGGGAAGGCTAGTAAGGCTCGGCAAGTAAGGCTTCAGCTAGTAAGGCATGGCTAGTAAGGCATGGCTAGTAAGGCTTTGGCTAGTAAGGCTCGGCTAGTAAGGCTTTGGCTAGTAAGGCTCGGCTAGTAAGGCTTCAGCTAGTAAGGCATGGCTTGTAAGGCTTCGGCTAGTAAAGCTTTGGCTAGTAAGGCTCGGCTAGTAAGGCTTTGGCTAGTAAGGCTCGGCTAGTAAGGCTTCGGCTAGTAAAGCTTGGCTAGTAAGGCTCGGCTAGTAAGGCTCGGCTAGTAATGCTTGGCTAGTAAGGCTAGTATTGCTAGCTGTGCTAACAGTTAGTATTCGTCTGTATATCTAAAAGACTAGCTCTCTTTCTCTGTGTACATTTCAGCTACATGTGATTCACCGTGTCTTTCCTTGTCTCAGTGTGTCTTTAATGTCGTGTGGTAAAGGTTAAATACAGTGTGGTGCACAGTGGCGGTCTGAGGAACTGCACAGTGCTCGGAGACACCGAGCGAGAGTGCCCGTGTCCCCTCCTATGAAAATAATGGGCTCTACTCCCAGTGACCATGTGCTGCTGTCACTGTTCTCTACAGTAGCTCATATGATCAGTAAACGACAGTAGAAGTAGTGCAGTGTCTTGCTCTCCTCAGTCATCCCCTGTTCTGTTTCTGGCCCTGTCGAGTCTGTCACCTTGGCCAGGCGCTCCTTGTCAGTCCTTGTGCTTATATAATCCTCCGTTTTGCTGCTATTCATAGGAATACACTGACGTTACGCAATCACACTGTCATTGTGTTGGTGGGTAACTTTCAGTTAGCTCGGTAGCTTGGCAGCAGCGGCTTGTTATGAGATAATAAAGCCATAAATGATCCGGCGCAGGCAGTAAAACACGGAACGCTCAGTTTGAAGATCAATTTTAGTATTACTTTCATTTGTGTCTGTAGTGTTCAGTGTGAGGGCCACACTGAACGCCATGTTCAGTGTTCAGAGCGCTATTTCTACAGACTGCTGAATTCACCTCAAATGGTGCAACAGACGTTATTATAACACCTGAGGTGATCCAGAATGCACCTTTTAAGGTGGAACGGGAAAATCAGAACAAGAGGCTCGTAACGTTTACGTTGCCTACAAGACTGAAAATGTTTCAGTCTGATGTTCTGAACGTTTTAAAGATGTTTATAATATTCAGGTAATGTTCCTGTAAGGTTAAATGTTAACATTTGTAAGACATAACGTTCTAACGGCAACGTTCCGAGGATGTTTGGAGGAAGTTCTCAGGGCCACAGATTATGTTGCATGATAACAGAAGAAGAACATTCTCAGAGCAACATTCGGAAGATGTTTTCTGCATGTTCCTGGGACCTGAGATGACAGAATGTGTTTAGAGAACATTCTCCTAGCTGCACTTCGAGAACATTCTGGGAACCAAAAGAAAACTTCCTCCTGAAAACATTAATGGAACGTTGCATTGCACATTCTCAGAACGTTTTTAGAACTAATCGTTTCTAGCCGGGAGCAGGTGAATGGGAAGCTGATTTTAGGATGTTATTTGCAGAAGTGACTGGAATCCAGGCACTGAAATGTGGATTCGGAGTTGCCATTTTGTGTCTGGTTTGCTGGATTTTGGGGTCATATATAGATTTGGTATATACATAAAGTTGTATATTGAACTCTCACTCACTCACTCACTCATCTTCTAAACCACTTCATCCTTCTGGGTCATGGGGGTGGCTGGAGCCTATCCCAGAGCTCAGTGGGCGGAAAGCAGGAAACATGCCGGAAAGGCCGCCGGCCCATCACAGTATATACTGTACTGAGATACCGAGGATATATACACCCATCAGCCCTAACACTAAAACCACCTCCTTGTATCTCTGTAGTTGTACAGTTCCAGACTGTAGTCCATCTGTTTCTCTGTGTACTGTATTACCCTGTTCTTCAATGGTCAGGACCCCCACAGGACCACCACAGAGCAGGTATTATGTGGGTGGTGGATCATTCTCAGCACTGCAGTGACACTGACGTGGTGGTGGTGGTGGTGTGTTAGTGTGTGTGGTGCTGGTGTGAGTGGATCAGACACAGCAGTGCTGCTGGAGTGTTTAAACACTGTGTCCACTCACTGTCCACTCTATTAGACACTCCTACCTTGCTGCTCCACCTTGTAGATGTACAGTCAGAGACGATAGCTCATCTGCTGCTGCACGGTGCAGTGTTGGTCATCCTCTAGTCCTTCATCAGTGGACACAGGACGCCACCCACAGGACACTGTCGGCTGGAAAGTTTTGATTGGAGGACAATTGGTGGACTGAAGTGTCCAGCAGCACTGCTGTGTCTGATCCAGTCACACCAGCACAACACACAGTTATTTAACTTTGAACAAACGATTCTTTCAATCAAAGTCATTTGAACTTTTTTGAAGCAATTGAAGAAGTTTTACTCAACTCCAAAAAATAAAATACTTTGATTGCAAGAATCATTTGTTCCACACTGTAGAAATTGTTTCATTGGTCCAACCTAAAAAACAATACTCTAATTTATAACAAACAAACGAATCAGGTTCAACGAAAAAATTAACGAACGATTATTTCAATCAAAGCAATTTTTTTTTTTTGAGTTAAGTAAAACTTACTCAATTGCTTGTAACAAAAACAAATTAGAGTATTGTTTTTTAGGTTGGACCAACGAAACACTCTTTACAGTGTGAAACAAATGAATAAATCAAAGTATTTTATTTTTTTTGTTTTTTGAGTAAAACTTCTTCAGTTGCTTCAAAAAAGTTCAATTTTAGGTGTCACTTTTTACAGTATACATGTAACAACAGTGCTGAGTGTAAATGCACTAGGTCACAAAACTTTATTTTGGTTCTTGTTCCTGGGTACTAAGTGTGTTTTCTTAATTCCTTAGGCCTGAAATGTACAGAAACTGTCTGTCGGTCCCCATAAACTTAGCTTTTTTTGGTCGGGACAAGACTGTAAAAAATACAACCTTTAAAAATGACATTTAAGCAATTGAATAAGTTTAACTCATTTTTTAACTCACTTTTTAGAGTGCAGATGCTTTTTAGGTTGAATAAACCTAGTATCCTTTGTAACATTTGCTTGTAACAGCATAAGGTTATTCATTGGACCAACAAAGCACCTTTCACAATGTTGGTGGTGCCTGGTACAACTGGTTACACACGTAATCATCAATAACACAAAATAACATCATAGTTTCTCAAAACGCCTAACAACTAACACCACATACATCCGAAAAATAAATACAAAATATAATATTTATTAGGTGATAATGTCAGAAAGTCATCTAAAAAACATTTCAAAGTGGAAACAAGGACAACAAAACAGATACAAATGGTTTGTATTTACAAAATATGGCATTTTACTGTACAACTGTATTTACAGTTCTATAATTCAGTGTCTGACGGGTGATTCATTATTTCACCAACAGAGTCTATATAAATAGAACAGAGCAGCCGTACCAGATGATCCCGTGTAGAGATGGACACAGAGCAAACAGCTTCGGTATCAATCAAGACATTTTAGAAATAATGAAATACAGTATTTAAAGAACAATGTGAACTTTTGGTCAAGTTCATGTTATACATCGCTTATAAAACTAAAACACTTTGTGATATATCACTGTGATATTAGTATATTATCGCTGCTATGTGTGTATATATGAGTTTGCTTTAATATTCCGTTACATATATATACATATATATACACAAACCAACCAACAGAACTAAAACATCTAGTTCTGCAGTTCCTTGAACTGTCATCCTGTGTCAACTAGACCGAGTACCATGAAGTGCAAAGTGATATGCAGTTGAAACATGTCTGTAGAAAACCGTGTAGCTTCGAGTCCGTAAGTAGAACTGTGCATTCTGCTGTGCAGTTGTGCGTAAAATAGCGTCACCCGCACGAGAAACATGTTAGTGAGCAACCTGTGCGTTCACCAGGGCGTAGTACGCCCCCTGTTTGGCCATTAACTGGCTGTGTGTGCCCTGCTCGGCCACCTGCCCGTTCTGAATGACCGCAATGATGTCAGCGTTCTGGATGGTGCTCAAGCGGTGGGCGATGACGATGCAGGTCCGTCCCTGGCGAGCGTCGTCCAGAGCTTTCTGCACAATCTGTACCACGGCAAAGACAGGACACGTTTATCAGCACTCTTGTCAAGATGCTAATCGATACTGTATATCCATGCGCAGCAACACTATTAAGCAATGTTAGCAAATTTCAGTCATGCTAGATAGTTACTAGCTACTAGTTTCATAGTGTGGGTTATATTAACTTAACTAGCATGCTAGTACCATTAGAGTAGCTTCAATCACGCTACAGTGGTTAGTGGTGTAAGCGCCAATGGTACCATAGCTAGCTAGCAAATTAGCAAATCACTTAGAGCTTTTGAAGACATGCTATAGTAACTACTGCCCAGCATGCCAGCATCCCAAACACAACATATGCTGGTTTTCCTGATCACCAGCCTGTTCGGTTTGTGCCATGCTTTTTCTAGCAAGATGGTGCCCTCTACAATGCTACCATAGCTAGCTAGCTAGCTAGCTAGGAACATTAGCTTATCCCTTAGGCCAGAGGTCTTCAAACTGGCTCCTCATACAGGTATAAACACTTTCGTAGCATCAAGACTATCAAGCAATGTTAGTAAATTTCAGTCATGCTAGATAGTTACTAGTTAATAGTTTCATAATAGCTAGTAGTGTGGGTTATATTAACCTAACTAGCATGCTAGTACCATTAGGAAACCCCTTAGAGTAGCTTCAATCAGTACAGTAGAGTAGTAGTGGTCTAAGCTCCAATATTACCTTAGCTAGCTTCACATTAGCAAATCACTTAGAGCTTTTGAAGCCATGCTACAGTAACTACTGCCCAACATGCCAGCATCCCAAACAAAACATATGCTGACCAGCCTTTTCAGTCTTTGCTATGCTTTTTCTAGCAAGATGGTGACCTCTACAATGCTACCATAGCTAGCTACCCAGCAAACAATGGTCGTCTGTTGACGTCTAAAATGTGTTTAAATATAGTCAGGTACGTGATTTCAACGTTGTTTCAATGGTTCAAACTGTTTAAATGTTTACTGGCTAGCTAGCTAGGAGGAACATTAGCATATCCCTTAGGCCAGAGGTCTTCAAACCGGTCCTCAGACACCCCCCCTACCCAGACAGTCCACATTTTAGCCATAACCTAAGAAGCTAAGTCACA
The DNA here is from genome assembly GCA_034552555.1 of Semaprochilodus insignis. Lineage (NCBI taxonomy): Eukaryota > Metazoa > Chordata > Actinopteri > Characiformes > Prochilodontidae > Semaprochilodus > Semaprochilodus insignis. The sequence goes on along the minus strand of CM067479.1, from coordinate 8,691,441 downwards.
ATGCATGCAAGGTTGGAGCAAAAATGCTTGTTGTAGGTTTACCAAGGTAATCTAGCTAGCTAGCCAATTAGCACATCCCTGAGAGAAGCTGCAGTCATGATACAGTACCACTGATGTACATGTAGAGCTTTTATAATACTGACTATGAAGATGACCGTGAGCCTCTCACTGACCTTCTCACTCTCCGTGTCCAGGGCTGAAGTGGCTTCATCCAGCAACAGCACTTTAGGTCTGCGGACCAGAGCTCGAGCGATGGCTATCCTCTGTTTCTGCCCTCCAGACAACTGAGTGCCTTTATCTCCCACACGGGTGTTGTATTTCTGAAAGAACATCCAGATGATAATCATGAACACAGGCTCTACGGAGCTGTGCTTACATACTTCTTCCTGTAGATCTGAAAGGTACCAAGTACCAAATGAAGCTCTCACTTAAATCCATAGGACAACTCATATTTACCTCTGGCAGGCCAAGAATAAAGTCATGGATATTGGCATTTTTGGCAGCCTCCACAATCTCTTCCTGGCTGACCACACGGCTGTTGTCTCCATACTGGATGTTCTCAGCAATGGTGCAGTCGAACAGGATGGGCTCCTGAGAGACCAGGCCCAGCTGAGAGCGCAGCCAGGCAAGATTCAGCCCCCGAGTGTCAGTCTTATCTGCAAACTGAGGAAAACAAACAGTGGCTAATAGAGCTAGCATGCTAACACCAGGAACAACATAATGGTCTATTGCTAGATATGCATTTATCTATGCTATAGACTTCTTTGAAACCAGTGCTTTAGAGCTTAATAAGCTAAATGACTGATTTCAGTCAGTGATTCCCAGGTTTATTAGATGTCTAGATTCCCATTCCGGCTTCCTGACTTACCACATGCCCGTTGGCGGGGTTGTAGAAGCGCTCCAGGAGCTGGATGGATGTGCTCTTCCCACAGCCGCTGCTTCCTACAAGAGCCAGGGTCTGTCCTTGGGCCACTGACACATTTAGGCCTTGCAGGATCTTAATGTTCGGACGTGTCGGGTAGGAGAAGTGCACATCCCGGAATTCTATGTCTCCTTTAAAATTCATCTGAGGAAAAGAAAGGAACAACAGTGATTAACAAATAGAGTTACACAGTGATCTAAAGGTTGGTCTTCCAACGCTGAGAGTCCACTACTCACTGGCTTTTCTCCTCCCTCGTTGTAGATGTCAATCTCCGGTGTCTTCTCTAGCAATTCTAGGATCCTTCCAGCCGCTGCTTTGGCTTTGGCAAAGTCTGGAGCGAAAGACGAGGACTGGCCAATACTCATGGCAGCAAAGACGATGATAGAAAACACCCTGAGAAGAAAACTGGCATCAGTGTTCCGTTCAAAAGGTGCAGATTTAGCTAGAAATTGCAAACGGCACCTACAAGAAAACGTTCTCGTATTGAGTGTAGCAGTGCGCAATCAGCCAGGCTCCGAAGCGGAAGACTGCAGCGTTGACCAAGTAAGGGATCGCTTGAGCAATAGCAAAGGTGACTCCGTAGATTGGTGCTTTGCATAAGGCAGACCTGAAAATTGAGGAATGAATTACTGGCCCAGTTGTGGTCCAAACTGATGCATCAGCTCATAAATGAAAGTCCTGAAAGTAAGGTTTACCTGTATGGTGTACTGAGGCTGTCGTTGAACTTGCGGAAGAAGACGTCTTCCTTTGTCAATCCAACTACAGTCTTGAAGTTTTCAACAGTTTCCGTGGATATCTGTGGGAAATTGGAAATTGGTGTTAGTGTGTCATATACTACCCCCTCCTGGGCCTGCGTGGTACTGCACATGCCTTCTGACGTGTTGGCTCCACCTGTTCAACCCATTGCAGCTGATCATGGATTCATTAAGACTGCTTCTTACGCTATATTGCCAAAGGTATTCCCTCACCCATCCAAATCATTGAATTCAGGTGTTCCAATCACTTCCATGGCCACAGGTGTATAAAACCAGACACCTAGACATGCAGACTGCTCCTACAGACATTAGTGAGAGAATGGGTCGCTCTCAGGAGCTCAGTGAACTCCAGCGTGGTACCGTGATAGGATCCCACCTGTGTAACAAGTCCAGTCATGAAATTTCCTCCCTAGTAAATACTCCACAGTCGACTGTCAGTGGGATTATAACAAAGTGGAAGTGATTGGGAACGACAGCAACTCAGCTACGAAGTGGTAGACCACGTACAATGACAGAGCGGGGTCAGCAGATGCTGAGGGGCAGAGTGCGCAGAGGTCGGGAGTTGTTTCTCAGGAGTTGGGCTCGGTCCCTTAGTTCCAGTGAGAGGAACTCTTAATTCTTCAGCAGACCAAGAGACCTCATAGAACCTGATAGAACACCTTTGGGATGAATCAGAGCGGAGACTGAGAGCCAGACCTTCTCATCCAACATCAGTGTCTGACCTCACAAATGCGCTTCCGGAAGAATGGTGACACATTCCCATAAACGCATTCCTAAACCTTGTGGAAAGTCTTCCCAGAAGAGTTGAAGCTGTGATAGCTGTAAAGGGTGGAACATCATATTAAACCCTGTGGATTAAGAATGAGATGTCACTCAAGTTCATATGCGTGTGAAGGTAGATATAGTGGCAATTTTAGTGTATATGCCATTTGTTCTGTGTCATGCGTCCGGGTTTCCCCAACACCACCAATCTGCCGAACTCCACTTCCCAGAGCGCATCCCCCGATGACGTCACTCCCACATGCTCCCAGTTGTCCAGTCACACCTCACTCCCTCGCCCCGCCTCACCAGAATACTGATTGCTCCCCTGCATTTAAACACCGCACTCACTTTCACTCCTTGCGAAGTTTTGCCGACCCTGTTAGCACTACTGAGTGTTCTTACTACTATCTCGACTCTGGCTTTGACTCCCTCTTTGTCTTCGACTACCCCTTTTTTGCCTTATCCCTTGTTCTGGTTGCTCGTCTCTCTGGCTTTCGACCTCCTTTTGTTCTCCTGACTCCTCTCTTTGCCTACTCCTTCATTTTTGGTTGCCTCGTTGCCTGATTCTCCTGGTTCTGACCTTAGCCTGCCCCTCTACTCTGGCTCCTGCTTTGTCCCTCTGTTATGTTTAGTCGTGTTTTGTTGCTGTGTTTGACTACCCGATTGTTAAATAAAGCTTATCTGACTTTTAGCTTTGCGTGCGTCGAGCCAAGTTCTTTGTTCGTGACATTCTGTTACTTGTGAAGTCTCTTCACCTGGTATGACGTACGCTTCATCACTTCCTGTTCTGCATTCTGAGAAGACGTTCACCTTTACGCACCGCATCACCAAAAACACTGACCCACCCACCTTTCCCGATGCTTCCAGTGCACTCTGGTCTTTGGAAGCATGACCTGCCATGGCTCTCATCTGGATGAAATTGGCTCCACTGAGGAAGGGCACGCAGGCCAGGATGAGAAGCGTGAGCTGCCAAGAAAAGCAGAAGGCCACGACCACAGCAATGAGCAGGGCACATACAGAGCTGGTGACCAGACCCAGTCTGGATCCTGCTGCCTGAAAGAGTAAAAGAAGAAGGAGATTAAGAGACTGGATTCATGAATCTGGATTCACAACCTGATTCATGGATAAATAGATGACAGCTAGATCAGGTCCTCCAGCTGCGTTAACTGGGAAAAGATTTAATTATCAGGTCTGGTGGCAACTCACCCCTTTAACCAGCGACGCATCTGTTGCTAATTTGGTGGTCAGGACACCTACTGCATTGTTGTGGTCATCAAACCAGGCAATGTCCTATAAAGACACCGATGCCTTAGGTCAGTCATCAATGACAAACATTTGTTCTACTTCTGTTAATTCACTGCACAGTCAAACTCAAGAACAGGTTCTAGCTTGTTTTTCACGTGCTGGGTTGGTCATAATGCTGCCATTAAAGAGACTGCTACAGGCCCATAAGGAATGGCTACTAGCTGTCTGTTTGTGCCTCTCTATAGTGGTGTTTCTCAACCCCTGGTCCTGAAGGCACCCTGCCCTGCACATCTCAGTGGATGCCCTGCTTTACCACTCCCCTGCAACTCTGAAGGGACTCGTTCACAAGCTCATGAGTTGAATCAGGTGTGTTGGGAGCAGGGAAAGCACCTGTTCCTCCAGGACCAGCACTGGCCCAAACACTGGGCTAAAGTGTCTAAGTTGGTTGATTAGCTTCCCTGCTTGCTACTTAGCTTAACTTATTGACTGATGTGGACTGGAATTGGGGCAGTCGTGGGCTGGAGGTTAGGGAATCAGCCTTGTGACCGGAGGGTTGCCAGTTGGATTCCCTGAACCGATAGTAACAACTGAAGTGCCCTTGAACTGCTCCCCGGGCGCCATGGATAGGGCTGCCCACTGCTCCGGGCAAGTGAGCTCACTGCCCCCTAGTGTGTGTGTTCACTAGTGTGTGTGTGCAAAAACACAAATGGCAAAAAATGGCCCTAAACTCTCTACTCAAAGAATGATTGGCCTCACCTAATACCACATTAACATTTATACTGACTCATGTGCCCTATGGAGGGTAACAAAAAATGGCTAGTAGCGTTAGCTGTTAGCTTTAGCTTTAGCATGGACAGGTGGTCTTTTGCACTAACTACCATTCTAAAATGTCATATTGATACACAAACAGTCTTGTTTCCATTCTGAAGGTCTTATTAGTGAAGTAGTAAAGTTTTGGGACTTGTGGTCTTCACACAGGTTTGTCACCACCATCAGGAGACAGAGCAGAACACCCTTGTGTCCCATTAGGTGTCCAATCTTACTGTGAATGTGATGGAGATCAATCTTTATACAAGCACAGTCATATATAAGTGAATGGGAGAGTGTATCCATACCTGTCTCAGAATGGCCTTGAAAGCCTGACTTCTCAACCTCATGGTCAGAATCTCCCCGGACTTACCAAACATGAAGCCCTGGATGAAAAACATCAACAGTATTTACAACGATCAAGACTATCATAGGATCATTACACACAGAACCGAACACTGAACACTAGGAGATAATTTGAGTTCATGTTCAGGTTGCGGTACCTGAAAGAAATAGGTGATGAATGCCACAGCTCCGACAAGTAGGAACAGAAGAGAGAACATGAGAGTTTTCTGCCGCTTGATTTCAGGGTCCGGCTCAGCAAACACCTGTATACAAAACAACTTCTGTTAACATGTATGCTTAACAAACTCTGTGTACACACACCGATCAGACATAACATTATGATCACCTCCTTGTATCTACACACAGTGTCCATTCTTTCAGCTCCACTGACCATATAGGACACTCTGTAGTTGTACAGTTCCAGACTGTAGTCCATCTGTTTCTCTGTATACTGTATTACCCTGTTCTTCAATGGTCAGGACCCCCACAGGACCACCACAGAGCAGGGATTATGTGGGTGGTGGATCATTCTCAGCACTGCAGTGACACTGACGTGGTGGTGTGTTAGTGTGTGTTGTGCTGGTGTGAGTGGATCAGACACAGCAGTGCTGCTGGAGTGTTTAAACACTGTGTCCACTCACTGTCCACTCTATTAGACACTCCTACCTTGCTGGTCCACCTTGTAGATGTACAGTCAGAGACGATAGCTCATCTGCTGCTGCACAGTGCAGTGTTGGTCATCATCTAGTCCTTCATCAGTCCTCACAGGACGCTACCCAAAGGAGGCTGCCCACAGGACGCTACCCAAAGGACGCCGCCCACAGGACGCTGTTGTACTGGATAGTTTTGGTTGGTGGATGATTCTCAGTCCAGCTGTGACACTGGGGTGTCCAGCAGCACTGCTGTGTCTGATCCACTCACACCGGCACAACACAGACTAACACACCACCACCACGTCAGTGTCACTGCAGTGCTGAGAATGATCCACCACCCACATAATACCTGCTCTGTGGTGGTCCTGTGGGGGTCCTGACCATTGAAGGACTCTGACCATTGAAGAACAAGTCTGTAACTGTAGAACTACAGAGTGCTCCTATATGTAACGTTATGCCTGATCAGTGTGTTCCTGAACAGTGCATGACATATGGACCAATGTGGAGTCACCACCTGAACCTGATTTGTCTGTTAACCTGCAAACAAAAACGAAGACCACTACTCACACCAATGATTTTGGCAAAGAGGATGCCCACACAGGGGTAGACAGCTCCTCCCACAAAGCTGGCCAGCATGCCCACCGTCACGTAGGGCCACTCTGGCCTGTTCAGAGCCAGGATCTTGGAGAAAGGGATTTCGGGAGCTTTTTCCTCTTTCTGTTACAGAGAAAAGGAGATGAATGAATGTTCAGATTGTGGAATTGAGCCCCAAAATCTGGTCACAGTGTCTATTCACTTCATACACTGGCTTTCACAACCGTCCTTATACCTCAGGTAAACTCTATTGTACCTTCTTTTTCTTTTCAGCTTTGGACTTCTTTGGCTTCTTTGGCTCCTTCGATTTCTTCTTCTTTGTTGACTTCCTTTTCGATGATTTCCTTTGAAGATTCAAGCTGCGTCTTATCGAGCTTCTCCCAAAACCTCCGTTTTCTATTTTGACCTCCACCAGGTCATCAGGATTGTCACTGTCCGATGATTCTTGGCTAGTTTCCCCTTCAGAAACATCTTCATCATCCTCGTCGTCTTCATCTTCTACATTCCCACTAGTCTGTGCACCAGATATAGATGGAAAATTGCATTTCAGAGACAACAATGAAGAAAACGATGCCTTGCAGCTTCTACATCAACATTCTACTGTTATGCCCTTTCTGATTCTGTCTACTTCGAATATTGCAGGAAACCGGCAGAGTACCTGTTGCATGACCAGAGAGTAGTAGACTCCTTTCTTGTTCATGAGTTCTCTGTGAGTGCCCTGCTCCACCACTTGGCCATCCTTAAAGCCAGCAATCACGTCAGCAGTGCGGATGGTGGACAGCCGGTGAGCGATCACTATGGTGGTGCGACCTGCTCTTGCCTAGGAAGCAACACCCTGGATCAATCATTTTCATGGTTTAGGTAGTCAGAAAAACAAGATGATCTGTGATAAGACATGCATGGAAATGGCTTATTTAGATGTGGACCATCTACAGTGGTGTGACAGAATGGTTTCCAGTCTAGTGTCCCAGTCCTAAATGTTTTAATGATTGGGCTTTGGAGAAGCTAGGGGTGTCCAATCTTATCCCTGAAGAGCCAGTGTGGCTGCAGTTCTTCATTCCGACAAGGCAGGAGATCATCTGATCAGCAGTTTGAAAATTGGGATTGAGAGTCAAGTGAAACCAAATGGTTGGTGTGGCGCAACGGATAACGCCACTGTGAGCTACAACCCCATGTGGGAGACTGGGGTTCCTTTCCCGGTCTGGGTGACTATGCTGTGCTACACCAATAAGAGTCCTTGGGCAAGACTCCTAACACTACATTGGCCTACCTGTAATACGATTAGCCTTGTAAGTCGCTCTGCACAAGAGCATCAGCTAAATGCCGTAAACGTAAAGGTGAGTCAGGTGTGCTCCAGCTTTCTTGGGGGTGAATACCCTGCAGTCACACCGGCCCTTTATGGATAAGATTGGGAACCCCTGAGCTAGGGGGACTGATTTTGTTACCCTCCAAGGATTCTGAAGGACTTAGGTACTAGTTTCTGATCGCATGCAGGGCATTTGTGTGTGTGGTGGCTATGTTAACAATGTAACTTGTAAAGTAGACATGGTGCAAGACATCTCTGAACTTTGATCAGTCCAAGAGGTAAAGAGGTTTACAGGTATGTGAGATTGGTACTATGGTTTGATAGTTGAATAGCTGCAGCCTTTAGCTGCCTCAACTCAGTAACTAATTAAAAAGCCCTTCCTGAGTTAAACTGAGACTGTTAAAGCAGGGAAGAATGTAGGGCCCGTTGTCCAGCTCGCTAAAATGGGAACACTGAAAGACTACTACATGCCTGTGGGCAAAGAGGTGCTTAAGTATCTTAGGTAACTTCCAAGGAAATTTAACAACTGCACCCATTTTAATTCCTTGGTATCTTCCTGTCAGATTCAAACCAATAAAGATCTGGGGCTTGATAGTGTTATGCCATAAGAGGCTGATGGACAGGAACATGTCCTAGCCCAAGCCTTCATATTTCTGCAGCAGGCCATGTTGCCAAAAGTGTTCAGCGTCACTGTAGACTACCGAAGAGGACACCACCATTCCTGATGCAATCAGCCAACCAAAATGGTGGTCAATGGATTGAGTTGCTTGACGGGATGCACGTCTTGATGAAGAATGGTGTTCTGTCCCTCTCTATATCAAAACTGCAAACAGGGGCAAATACCACAGGTACTAATACCCCCACGTACCAAACAGCACCTTCCTGTGGTGTGCTTATCTTAACTCAAATGGAGATCAAATGAGGTGTACTGGAAAACAATCAGTTTGGTGCTTGTTGGTCTGTTGTCAAGAGTATTTCTTGACCATTGTGGACTACTGTAATAAGTGGTTGAGGTCCTACAATTATCCCTGGTCATTGTTAAAGACATTCTCTTGACAATGTGGGGCATACCAGTTCATTTAGTGTCTTGCCGGGGGAAGGCCTACTTTACCTCACATACAAGGGCATGGTCCAAAACCTCGGGACAACCTCAGAACCATGAATTGACGTCCAGTTATCAAGACATTGTTTGGGGGATCAGCTAAAATACCTTGTCTGGCAAGAGAGCAAAGGGGTAATGTTACCTTGTCTAAAGCAGCCTGAACGATGGATTCACTCTGTGTATCCAGGGCTGATGTGGCTTCATCCAGAAGAAGGATTTTGGGGTTCTTGACCAGGGCGCGAGCGATAGCAATCCTTTGCTTTTGCCCACCACTCAACTGAGCCCCTCGTTCTCCCACCATGGTGTTCAGTTTCTGTCTCGGAACAAAAGGGGCAAACATTTATATGAGTTTCAGATAGGACTCCCAGAACAATTCTGTCGGAAAAGAGTGCTCTGGTACTCATTTGCAGAAACCTAAAAGAGAGGTCACATAGTCCTTCCTAATGTCACATTGCGCAGATATTCAGAAGCAGTTTTAAAACTCTGTACCACATGAATAACGAGTCTATGGAATCAGTTTTCCATTTGTCAGTCAGAAGGCAACGTGACCCCAAGCTTTTCCCTGTATCAGAATGTTTAGTTCATAATCATGGAGAGTATGGAGCCTCTTACATCAGGTAGTCTGGAGATGAACTCGTAGGCATTGGCCTCTCTCACGGCCCGTTCGATGTCCTCGTCAGTCGCATCCTCGCGGCCATAGCGGATGTTCTCAGCAATGGTTGTTCCAAAGAGCACAGGCTCCTGGCTCACAATGCCCATGTTTTCCCTCAGCCATCGCACATTCAGAGTGCGGATATCCCGACCATCCAGGGTCACCTGCAAGCACAGATGCCTTTATCAGGAATAGGCCCTTAAACTCAAGCTTTAGAGGAAGGGAATCTTCCTGTATCTGGCCTCGAAGTGAAAATGAAACCATACATGCTAACATCCTTATACTGACCTCCCCCGCATCTGGATCATAAAACCTCTGCAGCAGCTGGATGGTGGTGCTCTTCCCACAGCCGCTAGCCCCTACCAGAGCGATCGTCTTCCCACGAGGCACCTTTAGGCTCATCCCCTGAAGGATCTGCAACAGGACATGATATCACACAGACTGCTCGTTTTAATGGAGCAGACTTTGCCTGTAATGTGCTTTACCTTCACGTCCTTTCTGGAGGGGTAGCTAAAGTGGATGTTCTTGAATTCAATGTCTCCTTTCACGCTGTCTGGTTTGAAGCCCTCCTTCGAACTGCTGTCAATGGGACGAGGCTGGGAGACAGAGAGAAACGATGAACTCACACCGAACTTGGTGAACCGTTACTTCTGGTAATGTGTTCCGGCCAGTATAGTGCAATATGAGGCACTGAACAATGGGAATACCATGTCAATGGTGTTGTAGATTGCGTACGCAGCACCGCGGGCCTTTGCAACACTCTCCAGATTGGGAGCCCCTTGACCCAAAGAGAAGGCCCCAATCATCACTGAGAAGAAGACCTGAGGATGAAGAGGATGAAGAGTTTGTTGCTCAAGATGGTAGATATGTCAAGGACGACAGTGGGATCTACAGTGTTACTAGTAAACTGAACACAGTGCAAACTTACAGTGATGACCTTTCCAATGGAATAGTTCTCAGGTTCGTCCACAGAGAGCTTTGTGCCGTACCAAAATGCCAAGGCGTACGTTGCAAATATGAAGAACTGGGTTATGCCCATAGACACATTTGTGGTAATGGCTTTCTTCACCCCAAAGTTCTGTGCCTCCACCAAATTGGCTTCATACCTGAAGTACAGACACTCATCAATGACTGAAGTTTTGAATGCTATTAACCCATCTGGGTACTGTTATGATACCGTAACAAGCTAGCAACGGGCGGTAAGGGGGATTATGCTTCACAGTGACATCAGGGCAAGGGAAGGGTGTCTAGACGGTGCTCACTTTTCTACAGCCTTCTTTTGTCCGTTGAAGGCCACCACTGTCCTGATGGCCACCAGTATCTCCTCGGCCACAGCGCCAGCTTTGGCATAGGCTGATAGTTCCTTACCGGTGAGAGTGGCAAGAATCTGTGGGGAAAATATTTTGGAATTATTTGGAATGGTCACATGGCATGTAGATTAACTAAATTTGCTGGGGTTCATCATGAATATGGTAACATACCGGTAAGAACAAAGCGTGACGGTGTCTAGAATGGTATCAATACACGGAAGCCCAAATGTCAATATTGTAATATTTGATTATGACTATTTTCAGATCAACGTTAGACTAAAGAGAGAGAGAGATCTTCAGACCCAAGACTTGAATGAACTTGAATTTCTGGTTCTAGGTTCTGTAATCACAGGGTTAAGGCATGGCGGCCTATTGCTTCATGTCAATACCTCCGTTAAATAGCAGTGATTGCAAAATCTAGGTCCGGAAAACTGGATTCAAGGTCCAGATTTGAAGACCTCAAGGAATGCCATAATGTACTTGTGTTAATCCACTAGATGGCACTGTTTCCGATTTCTGATGGGATCTAGGTATTTTGAGATATTATGATTTTTTAGGCCAGGCCAGGAATTCGTTTTCCGCATTTAACCCATCCGTGAAGTGAAACACCCACATACACACACACTAGTGAAAATCACACACTAGGGCTGGAGAGGTGGGCCCGGGGAGCAGGTGGGGGTTAGGTGACTTGCTCCAGGGCACTTCAGACGTTACTGTCGGTTCAGGGAATTTCGAACCAGTGATCCTCCGGTCACAAGGCCCCAGTCTACACTTATATAACATTTTCTATGATAGTTTATATCTTATATAACTTATTCATTCATTCATTCATCATCTAAACCGCTTATCCTCCTGGGTCGGAGGGTGCTGGAGCCTTGTGCACATTGGTGGGAAGGCAGGAAACATCCTGGACAAGCCGCCAGTCCATCACAGGCCAAGCACATAAACATACACGATCATAAATGCTTGCTAGCAAACGTTTCATTCTCAGATCGACCTCTGTACGTACTTTAGACCACACCGCCGCTGACCCTGCCAGCAGTGGACTGACTGACATGATGACCAGCGTTAGCTTCCAGCCAAAGATGAATCCGATGATTACGCCAGCGAGGAATCTGCAGAAGAACTGGACGAAGATGCAGATCTTATCTCCCAGGCCGTCGTTGATTGTGTTAATGTCACTGTTGGGATAAAAGAACTTCCAATTACCTCCAACTTCCAGGAGGTTGAAGATGTTCAAAGCAATGGGAATATACACTGTGTCAGGAGTCACAGATCATCCCAGACCAACTTACTCTGTGAGTCGAGTGTTGAGTTCTCCAATGGGATGCGTGTCGAACCACGCCATCTGCTGGTGGAGGATAGCATGGAAATACTTCTCTCTGATCCGTTTGGTCTGCCTGGTGGCCGTCAGCAAGAACAGCATGACCTGGAACGTTCCAAGGAGCAACACTCCAGCTCCTATCCCAACAAAGTAGTAGGCATATCTGTGGGTATAAGAAGACGAAGAAGAGAGCACTTCAGCACTTCAGCCATTCAGCAGCACTCACATGGCCGGTTGGCCAGAATAGATTAAGACTAATCCTAGACTGAAAACCTTATCTAATGATATTTCTCTATTGAGACTGAAGTTTAGTCCAAGATGAGTCTTAATCCACTTCCAGAAAGGCAACACATAATGTCTTAGACCGGCACTGCGCTGTAGAAAATACTGTTGCCAGATAGTCCATGTAATTAATATTAGCTGTAGTGTTTATGTACAGTAATGTTATATAACATGTTATATTGTATTTTAAACTGGGCATTTGCATTTTGCTTGCATATGTCATGATATGACATTATTAATACCCCTGTTATATTACATTATATTATATGATATTATATTATATTATATTATATTATATTATATTATGTTGTATTGTATTGTATTGTATTGTATTATATTATATTATATTATATTATATTATATTATGTTGTATTATATTATATTATATTATGTTGTATTATATTATATTGTATTATGTTGTATTATATTATATTATATTATGTTGTATTCTATTATATTATATTATGTTGTATTGTATTATATTATATTATATTATATTATATTATGTTGTATTCTATTGTATTATATTATATTATAATATTATTATATATTATTATAATATTATATTATATAATATTATGTACTGCCCCCCTCCAGCCCGCAATTGCCCCCAAACAGCCCATGACTGTCCCCCCAAGCCCAAATT
>CM067479.1:8662081-8673910 GCA_034552555.1 Semaprochilodus insignis | reverse complement strand
ACACACTACTTACAGTACACTAACGCATTACACTTACCGAGTTACCGTACACCGACACTCTACTTACAGTACACTAACGCACTACACTTACCGAATTACCGTACAGCAACACACTACTTACAGTACACTAACGCACTACACTTACCGAATTACCGTACACCGACACTCTACTTACAGTACACTAACGCACTACACTTACCGAGTTACTGTACACGACACACTACTTACAGTACACTAACGCACTACACTTACCGAGTTACTGTACACCAACACACTACTTACAGTACACTAACACACTACTTACGGTACACTAACGCACTACACTTACCGAGTTACTGTACACCAACACACTACTTACAGTACACTAACACACTACTTACAGTACACCAACACACTACTTACAGTACACCAACACACTACTTACAGTACACTAACACATTACACTTACTGAGTCACTGTACACCAACACACTACTTACAGTACACTAACGCATTACACTTACTGAGTTACAGTACACCAACACTCTACTTACAGCACACTAACGCGTTACACTTACTGAGTTACAGTACACCAACACACTACTTACAGTACACTAACGCATTACACTTACTGAGTTACCGTACACCAACACACTACTTACAGCACACTAACGCATTACACTTACCGAGTTACAGTACACCAACACACTACTTACAGTACACTAACAGATTACACTTACTGAGTTACACTACACCAACACACTACTTACAGCACACATTACACTTATTCAGCCAGTGACGTAAGAGGGACCTTTGACCCGTGACTTAATATGTACATTAGATTATCTGCATGTTTTATAGTTATCACTTATGGATGTATCGCGTTGTGGGTGGTGATACATCAGTTCCCATGTATGCACTATGAATAACAGGGAGGCTCTGTTCGTGAAGTGTTCCCTGCATGTTCCCCTACAGCAGTTACACCACTGTCCTCACCTCAGGTGCTACCTCTGACATGCATATCTTACTGTATTCTACCACACCCGCTCACCCACACCCACTACAACTGATAACGGGGCCTCCCGGAGCTGAGAACCACCAACCAAAAACACTCAGAGGGAAGTATAATGTGAGGTTCCATTTACTTCTTGCCCTTTGACTTGGATTTGGAGTCCTTCTCGGGTTTGTCGTTGTTAGGGTTCTTATCCTGAGGTTTCTCATCCTGAGTGAAGGCCAGGTTGATGTGGCTCACAGGAATCACCTCTGAGAAGAAAAGAGAGGGGTATGATTATTAAACCTGCTCCGCCGCTGTGCATGGAGATGGCCCATGGTTCCCTTGGCTGTCCCTGTAATTGAGCAGGCATCTAAAACCAGACAGGCAAGTGGAGATTCGCCAAGTTGTGTAATAATGATTCATGGATGAAAACTGGAAGTAGCGTGGAACACACCCTGCGGATCAGGCGGCTGTTCGGGTAGTTCTGCGGGCGGTTCTTCTCTCATGTTGACTCTGCAGGATTTAGGTGCCTCTAGAAGAACAGATCAACATGGATTCGTGTAAGTATTCCCAGATATGGGAAGTTTGGCACAGTAACAAACCCTCAGGACTATTTTTTTGCAGTAATTTGTTGCAATAATGTAAATGTACCTATTGTCCTTTATATCGCATATAAATTTCAATATTAATGGATCAAAAGTAATGGCCCAAAACTGCTTGGGAAAAAAGTCTGGTTTTATTGACTTACCTGAAAAGTACAGCAGATTTTAGGTTTTGTTCTGACTGTAGCAATATATGCTGGGCATAGTGTATTAACTAACAAATGATGTTAATGCACCCTGTTTACTGAAGCTAAATACATTAGCAGCACTGTTACTAATCAATTATTTATTTATTTATTTATTACTGCTTTAGAAACAGTACTGCAAATGTTCTTAGCTTCTTATAAGTCTTATATATATATACTAAAATAAAATAAAGTCTTTTGGACCCAACTGTGAGGCGTCAACAATAATAAATAAAATAGTTTAAAGACATAAAACCTCCATAAATCAGTATTATATTTATGTTTTATATATTTTTTATGTTAAAGGTTTATTTAAGAGTGTTTATGTTAAAGTTTAGAAAAAAAAATACATAAACCAGGAGGTCATATCTCGCTAACTGAGAAAAATTGCTGCAAAAAAATTGATATCTACTTCCTTCTTTTGAGAGTCAAAGGCATCTTTTATAAAAATGCCTTTCAAAACATTAATGCAAGAAAAATGCACTAATATATATATTGATATATTAGGTTTTACAAATATATAACCTTTCACACATACTATATACATATATATGTACAGATATGCATTTTGCAACCATAATAAACATATAAATAACCACTAACCACTAACACAATGCCTAACCACTTCTTATTATCTTCAAAAATGTCAAAAATAAAAACTTACCTGTGATCACAAAGAGCAGGTGAGGCCAATGTAATGTTCACAAATACTTCTTAGCTCCTTGAGGTGATGCTTTATAGACTGACTACCTTACGTAGGCTGCTACAGGGACACGCCCCCAGCACTGTGTCAGGAGTCACAGGTAGAAAAAAAAAGTGACAGAATGAATTAAAAAACGCCTCATGACTTCTGTCCCGGTAAAGCAGATAAACATTTACATTAATCTGCATGCTTGATCTTCTCGTCTGTCACATAACTGCTCTAAGTCATTTGAGGATATGTAAATCTTACATTCATATGAGTTTAATAAGACTCTAAATCTAAATTCTAAATCTGATTTTTTTTAGGTTTAGACTGAATTTGTTAGATTACATAAATCATAGTCACGGTAGTGTAGAGTGGGTTCTTTTGTTATGCTTTATTAAACATAACGTTGCATCCCTTTCTAGTGTGCTCTTAGATTGTTTATCCTTTATTGGTGAAACCAGGAGATTCTTATGTGAACGTGAAAAAGGTTGTTTGTTAACTGCATTAAGATATTAATATATTGTTCTTTATTCATATTCCAACAAATATAATGATATAGCCATGTGCAAATGTTTCAGTGTCTGTACACATTCTTGTTGATTTGCACATTTTAACACACATTTACTGTTAATTAGCTGAAGTTAACAGGTGGGAAAAAATAAAACATGAAATGTGGTGTGTGCAAAATGATATTATACTTTAGATATCTTATTTTTTACATTTTTCCCAATATATATTTAAATGGTTTTCCAAAACGTAGCAAATGAATAGAAATTTCAGAATTAAAAATAGCTAAATATTGAAGATTATTCCTTCTAGAAGATAGATAGATAGATAGATAGTTTGCTAGCTAGCAATTGATAGATAGGCTAGGTAGATAGACAGTTGGCTAGGTAGATAGCTAACTAAACAGCTAGCTAGCTAGCTAGCTAGAGATAGATTGATAGATAGATAGATAGATAGATAGATAGATAGATAGATAGATAGATAGATAGATTACGTTGTAAAAAGTGTATAAAATCTGAATCGCAGAGTAAAAGGGTCTGGGAGCTGGAGTGTACCTAAATCAGGGCTAACCTGTAAAGTGACCATGCTTCAGCTCTGTTGTGAAACACCTGGAGGGCAGGCACAGCTGTGGAGCAGCTTGATTTACGTGCAAATATGTCAACATGCATGAAAACACATAGCCCTGATTGTGTTGGGTTCACTTTGTGTCACATGAGGACGACATGCAGACAGCTGCATGCTAATGCTAGACTAACGTTCAGTTAAAGGCTCTGCACTTCTTCACTTTACTCCTAGCCAATAATAACACTGCAATTTCAAAAAAAGATTTTATTATCTTTTATTATCTTTATTATTTTTTATTTTAACTATCTGGTGAGGTCCTCAAGGAAACAGTACCTTAAAACGCTCATATACGCAGGTAAAAATGTAGTATATTTAATGTACTTTAATACCACGAACTACATTTCAAGCACATTATCGTTTTGTGTGCGAAATACAAGTGCAATCAATTAATTACAAGTATATTTTACCTCAGTAGTACTTTAGTGTACCTAATAGAAGTAAACAAGGTAAGTATATATATAAGTATATTTTAATGTACTATAAATGTACTTTAATATGTTTTTAAGTATCTCTAAATTAATCGTACTGTTAAGTACAGTTCTAGTTAAGTTTATATTTAATAGTACCAATGATTATATTTAGCATACATTAAGTATACTCCAAACTCATTTAGCTGTAAACATCTTTTCACTGTCCTGCAAATGACAGTAAGTAAGCTCTAAGACAACTGCACATTCGGCTTAAATGAACCAGACCGTAATACTGTACAGCAGACCTCCTGTGCCGTAAATGGCATAGACATGAAGCAAACCATGGAGAAATGATTTAACAGTTTCTGCAGCAACTTTCCCACCATGCTGTGCAAGCCCAAAAAGACAATTTTAGGAACTTGTGGAATGTAACACTTTGAAGCTCTGAGCACAAAGGGTCGGTTTGAGGTGTGAGGAACAGGAAATGGTCAATCATTCAATCACAGTCCTCAGACCACATTCTCCGACCCTAGGCTATCACGTATGTAGATGAGACAGGCTTTTCTACTCTTCTTAGCACATGCAAACTGGACGGAGAATTTCATACTTCCTTTCTCCTGGTCTTTTCCAAACTTTTCCAAACCATCAATACATCCTTTAGAAAAGAATTCCGTATAAGTTGGCGTTGTTTGATTCGGAAGATAATCAGTCTTGCAGTAAGAGCTGAGGATTCCACATCACAGCAGTGGTGAGAGTTTGACTGGGCTGAGAGCTGAGAACTACAAACCACAAGAAGGAGGTTGGACTGGGCCATGAGCTGTGGACCTCTTACCACCACTGCGGAGTTTGACTGGACCATGAGAGCAGAGCTTGACTAGGAGCCCAGGACTTCACACCAGAACCACAACAACAGAGGTTTGGCTGAGAACTGAGGACTTCAGACCACAACAGGGAGGTTTGACTGGGCCATGAGCTGAGGACATCTCACTACAACAATGGACACTGACTGGTGCTGGAAGCTGAAGACTTCACACCTCCACAGCAAAGATTGACTGGGCTGGAAGAAGAGGCCCTCTCACCACAACATCAGAGTTTGACTGGACCCTGATTGCAGAGCTTGACTAGGAGCCTAGGACTTCAGGCCACAACAGGGAGGTTTGACTGGGCCATGAGCTGAGGACATCTCTCCATGATAGTGGAGACTGACTACACTGTGAGCTGAGGAGTTTGCACCATGACAGCAGAGTTTGACTGGGCCACGAGCCAGGGATTTCATGCCGCAACATATGAGCTCAACTGGATCAGGAGCTAGGGACTTCACACCACAGCAGCAGAAACTGACCAGGTCATGGGTTGGAAACTTGAGGATTTCACACCACGACAGCACAGTTTGGACTTGGCCAAGGACACCACAACAATGGGGACTTCACATCACAACAGCAAAGTTTGACTGGACCACAAGCTGCAATGACAACAGAGTTTGGCTGTGAAGTATGGGGCTGTGCATCAAGTACTTTACACTGCAACAGTAGTGTAGAACTGAGGACTACAGACTACAACAAGGAAGTCTGACTTGGCCACAAGCTGAGGACCTCTTACCATGACAGTAGAGTTCGACTAGTCTGCGAGCTGAGGACTTCATATGCAACAGCAGAGTTTGATAAGGCCATGAACTGAGGACCTTTCACTGTGACAGCAGAGCTTGACCGGGCCACCAGCCAGGGACAGTGGAAGTTGACTGGTCAGTAAACAGAAGAGAGTTTGCACCACAACAATGGAGTTTGGGCTGTGAACTGGGGACTTGTGACAGTGGAGTTTGACTGGGCTGCAGACTGAGGACCTCCCTCTGGACTTGGTTTGTTGTTACTTGAAATTCATATTTTTGTTTATTTATTTATTTATTCATTTATTATTCAAAACATATTTCATAACGTAACTCCCGTCCATGGTTTTGCCCTATGAGTGTGATGCCTTTGCCTTCAGTGTCTGTACAGGGATCAATTAGTCCACCAAAATATGAGAAATGTAACAAAGGTGTCTAGCATGAACTGTACGACCTAAAACTGAACTCCACTCACAGTGGCATGTTTGTCTTTACCCTACACGAGGTTGCTGTGAATGCCGATCTCCTCGTGAGATAACAGTCTGAACTTTATTAATGGTTCTTTGCAAGAGCAGCACAGCTAAAAAACGAAATTAAAGAAATTCTTGGAATGTGTTCAACCTGATATAACCTGCTCGGCGGTGGCTTTCCTGAGAGGTGAGTTGAGTTCCAGAGAGTGAAACCAACAACCAGAGAGCAACCAGGTACAAACCTCTTCAGCTCAGTGCCAGAAAGTTTGCAGTGCATGGATTGAACGGATTTGGAACATTATGTAACTTTAGGAATTTAGGAATTTCTTAGGAATTCTTTCCCTCATGGTTCATCTTACATAACCATGTCTTCCTGAATGCCAAGGAGTTTAGTCAAGATAAAATGCCCCAACGGAGCTGTGTAGTGGTGCTGTTGGACCCGATGCCCAGAGAGTTTGGTGCCTTATGTCCTGATGCATCAAGCAGCTGAGAATTAAATGTAGCTCGAATTCATCCTAAGCCATTCATTGCATCAGAGGAGAACCTCCACCATGCACAAAGGTGAAATCACCTCCCTGAAGATTTCCAGGAAGTAGGCACTCTGCTGCCTTTAGCCTAGTCCTTCTTCTATCTTCTCAATCTCTACCCTCATCTGGCAATGACATGCCGCACTGCTTTAGGTCACACAAAGCACAAAACACTTTGTAGTGCTAAATATGTGCGTCTAAGACGACAGAGCATCAGGGCATTCCTCTCCACTCTAACCTCTGTACATCCACTGCTCTTACACGGTGATAGTGTGACCATTTCACCCTCGTATGACCTTTGTCCATGCTTGGACTGCACAGAGTACCAGAAGGTCTATCCGCGGTGCATCGGCCCATCGGCACTGAAGTTTCCAGGTTCACGTTTTTGGGTACCTGGACTATATTGTAGTAGTAGTAGTAGTTTTTTATTGTCATTTCAACCATATACAGTCGTGTACAGTACACAGTGAAACGAAACAGCGTTCCTCCAGGACCAAGGTGCTACATAGAACAACAAATACAATAGATTTACAAGACAATTTACAATATACAAAACAGCAAACAATAAATACAGGGAGGGAGCAATAAAGTGCAGTTATGTCCATTTTTTTAAGATGAACATTGAACATTGTTTTTAGCAGCAGTTATGTCAATATTTGGTGTAAGTGTAAACATTTTACTCCTTAAGTTTATGTGTAGACAGATTTAAAGGATGAGATTGTGTGTGTGCGTTCAGTCCAGTTTGAAATGTGTGCAATTATTCAGATCAGATTCAACAACTCTGGTTGTTAAGGAGTCTGATGGCTTGGGGAAAGAAGCTGTTGCACAGTCTGGATGTGAGGGCCCGGATGCTTCTGTACCTCTTTCCAGACGGTAGGAGGGTGAAGAGTGTGTGTGAGGGGTGTGTGTGGTCATCCACAATGCTGTTTGCTTTGCGGATGCAGCGTGTAGTGTAACTGTCTGTGATGGTGGGGAGAGAGATACCGATGATCTTCTCAGCCGTCCTCCCTACTCGCTGCAGGGATCCGATACAGTGCAGTTCCCAAACCAGGCAGTGATGCAGCTGCTCAGGATGCTCTCGATGGTTCCTCTGTAAAATGTGGTGAGGATGGGAGGTGGGAGATTTGCCTTCCTCAGCTTTCGCAGGAAGTAGAGACGCTGCTGGGCTTTCTTGGTTATGGTGCTGGTGTTGAGGGACCAGGTGAGATCCCCTGCCAGGTGAACTCCAAGGAACTTGGTGCTCTTGACGATCTCCACAGTGGAGCCGTCGATGTGTAGTGGAGAGTGGTCACACCTTGTCCTTCTGAAGTCAACAACCATCTCTTTCGTTTTGTCTACGTTCAGAGACAGGTTGTTGGTTCTACACCAGTCCGTTAACCGTTGCACTTCTTCTCTGTATGCTGACTCGTCATTCTTGCTGATGAGACCCACTACCGTCGTATCATCCGCAAACTTGATGATGTGGTTCGAGCTGTGCATTGCTGCACAGTCGTGAGTCAGCAAGGTGAACAACAAAGGACTGAGCACACAGCCTTGGGGGGCCCCAGTGCTCAGCGTGGAGGTGCTGGAGGTGTTTCGTCCAATCCGGACTGACTGAGGTCTCCCAGTCAGGAAGTCCAGGATCCAGTTACAGAGAGAGTTATTGGCACAGGAACTAATGGTCCCCAAGGGAGTTGCAGTTGGTATGTTACTATAGTTATTAGAATTGCAAGCATTTGTCAAGAACTTGTTACGGTGACATCTTGGCATCCTTACAGTGGCTCCCAGTGCAGCTCCCAGTGCTTTACAGAATCCAGTATAACCTAGCATTGATGGAAGCCTTGAATGGACTTGCACCTGCATATATTGTGGATCATTCTCAGCACTGCAGTGACACTGACGTGGTGGTGGTGTGTTAGTGTGTGTTGTGCTGGTGTGAGTGGATCAGACACAGCAGTGCTGCTGGACACCTCAGTGTCACTGCTGGACTGAGAATCGTCCACCAACCAAAGCTATCTAGCCAACAGTGTCTTGGGGGATCATCCTGTAGGCAGTGTCCCATGTGCATCATCCTGTAGGCAGTGGCCTGTGGGCTTCATCCTGGGGGCAGTGACCTGTGGGCATTGACCAGTGGGCATCATTCTGTGGGCAGCATCCTGAGGGCAGCGTCCTGTGTGCAGTGTCCTGTGGGCAGCGTCCTGTGGGCAGCGTCCTGTGGGCAGCGTGGGCAATTTCGTTTTGTAGCTGTGCTGCTCTCACAAAGAACCATTAATAAAGTTCAGACTGTTATCTCACGAGGAGATCGGCATTCACAACAACCTCGTGTAGGGTAAAGACAAACATGCCACTCACATTCAGTATCTGTGAGTGGAGTTCAGTTTTAGGTTGTACAGTTCATGTTAGACACCTTTGTTACATTTCACATATTTTGGTGGACTAATTGATCCCTATACAGACACTGAAGGCAAAGGCATCACACTCATAGGGCAAAACCATGGACGGGAGTTACATTATGAAATATGTTTTGAATAATAAACAAACAAACAAACAAACAAACAAATAAATAAATAAAAAGTATGAATTTCAAGTAACAACAAACCAAGTCCAGAGGGAGGTCCTCAGTTTGCAGCCCAGTCAAACTTCACTGTCACAGTGCAAAGTCCCCAGTTCACGGCCCAAACTCCATTGAAGTCCCTTCTCTTTACTGACCAGTCAAATTCCACTGTCCCTGGCTGGTGGCCTGGTCAAGCTCTGCTGTCACAGTGAAAGGTCCTCAGTTCATGGCCTTGTCAAACTCTGCTGTCACATAAGAAGTCCTCAGCTCGCAGTCTAGTCGAACTCTACTGTCATGGTAAGATGTCCTCAGCTTGTGACCAAGCCAGACCTGTTGTGGTCTGTAGTCCTCAGTCCTTGTTTGGTTTGCACTTGGTTTGCAGCCCAGTCAAACTCTGTTGTCATTGCATTAGGCCCAGTCAGACTCTTCTGTCATGGAGTAGCGTCCTGTGGGCAGCATCCTGTGGGGGGTGTCCTCTGGGCAGTGTCCTGTGGGGGGCGTCCTCTGAGCAGCGTCCTGTGGGGGCGTCCTCTGAGCAGCATCCTGTCGGGGTCGTCCTCTGGGCAGCGTCCTTTGGGCAGCGTCCTGTGGGGGGTGTCCTCTGGGCAGTGTCCTGTGGGGGGTGTCCTCTGGGCAGCATCCTGTAGGGGGCGTCTTCTGGGCAGCATCCTGTGGAGGGCATCCTCTGAGCAGCATTCTGTGGGGGGCGTCCTGTTGGGGGTGTCCTGTGTCCACTGATGAAGGACTAGATGATGACCAACACTGCACTGTGCAGCAGCAGATGAGCTATCGTCTCTGACTGTACATCTACAAGGTGGACCAGCAAGGTAGGAGTGTCTAATAGAGTGGACATTGAGTGGACACAGTGTTTAAACACTCCAGCAGCACTGCTGTGTCTGATCCACTCACACCACCACCACACACACTAACACACCACCACCACGTCAGTGTCACTGCAGTGCTGAGAATGATCCACCACCCACATGATACCTGCTCTGTGGTGGTCCTCTGGGGGTCCTGACCATTGAAGAACAGGGTACTACAGTACACAGAGAAACAGATGGACTACAGTCTGTAGAGCTACAGAGTGATCATATATGGTCAGTAGAGCTGATGCTGCACATGATTCACACGTAACTGTGGACATTTGAGTCATATCAGTTAAGCTGCCTATTACACCGTGTCCTTGTTGGTCCTTTCTGGCTGTACGTCAGGAACCACCCAGGCCTATGTTTATTTAAAGCGCTTATTGCCCACATGCCATCGTATATCACAGCTATGCGTACCGTAGGATCACAGAGATGATCAAACCCACTTCAGTGACTGAGTCACACTGCTGAGCTGAAGTCATCACAGGACATTTTGTAATGGGATTACTACTGTCACTTGACCTTCTTAAACTATTCATCTATAATGACTTCCACTCAAGTTTGCTCATATTTGAGTTTAACATGTTTTATTGTCTAATTTGTCCTTCTATTTATTAAAATTATTATTATTTATTTTATTATCTCTTATGTATCTTATGATGGGCTGGTGGCCTGCCTAGGGTGTTTCCTGCCCTCTGCCCAATGAGAGCTGGAATTGACTCCACACACACCCCCGCCCCACAACCCAAGATGAACGGTTTGTTGTCACGCGTCACATGTCCAGAAGGCCTGGTGTCACTCCACCTCCACCCGTACAGGTCAAACAGTAAACATACCAGAAACTACATTGGGAAATAATCGCTGCTTAGCTGGCTGGGAGCTGCGCAGTTGTGGCTTTTTCACCCTCACATTTAACATCAGTAGTCTAAATAGTCTGTTAATATAGGCCAGTTGTATCTGCTGATGTGTGTCAGCTCTTGGTGGATCAGATGTGGGAAATATGCTAGCAAGCAAGAAGGCTAATAAGCTAAATGCAACATTTTAGATTTGTTAGGGAAAGTTATTGGCTAGGGGCAGATATCGACTTTTACGTTGGACCACATGGGGGCGCCAGTCACTTCAGTCTTTTATAAACTGTGGGCTCGGCCGGAAATGGGTCGGATGGGGCTGCGGCGGGAAATGGTGGCGCTTTAAACGCTGCACGTCGGAGTTTGCTCCATCACCTTATGAAACCTGACCGCTACCATGAACACAGCTTGAGCTGGCCAACCACGGGCTCTTGGACTGAGTTGGCCCCCCCTTTCGAGGCGATTTGTTGACTTGGACTACAGGTGAGTTGGTCTCTCGGTGGGTCCAACTAGATTTGGACACACACCTTTACTTAGGTTCACGTCTCACGTCAGGGTCAGGATGTGTTGATTAAACCCGAGACAGTTTGGTGGTTTGGCTCCATGTGTCAGTGGCTCCTTTCCTGGGCTTGTAACAGACTGCACACGTTCAGCAACCAAAAAGACTTGATTAGGTGGTCAGTCCTGGTTATTCTGATGGTTTCACCATTCTCTTGAGGGAGCAGAAAATAAACTAAACCCAGAACCAAGTTCCATTGGTTTGCATTTGGGTCAGTTCATTTATTTATTCATTTATTTATCCATGAAACAACCCATTAGAAGAGTATATAAGACCAACAAAACGTGAGGTGAACATTAATAATGTCAACAACATTTAAGTCAACATTTATTTATATACCGCTTTTTACAACAGATGTTGTCACAAAGCAGCTATACAAAGATTCTGGTGTCCGAGCCCCCAGTGAGCAAGCCAAGGGCGACAGAGGCAAGG
>CM067479.1:8634455-8657153 GCA_034552555.1 Semaprochilodus insignis | reverse complement strand
AAAAAAAAAGCAAAATTATCCTTAAATAAATTATTAACCATAATACTTAATTATACTTAATAATATTTAATAATACTAAATAATACTTAATAATACTTAATAACATAATACATTTTTAAGTAAGAATTGAACAGGTTTGTGTTCTTGTGTTCTTTTTCTTATCAAATTTGTAATAATAAAACAGAAGCCATCTTACATGTAAGGGTATATACGGGTATATGTGGGTATATAATACTACATATTGAGTTATAAAACAAACCAGGCCTAAAACAGATGACATTAGTTACTTTCTTTCATTTATAGCTCTATTCTCACACTGTAGCCCTACATAAGGGTTTCATAGAAATTCATTCTAGTTATTCATATACAGTATGATATTTATATTTCCTTTTCATGGGCTGCTCAGGAAAGTGTCATGGCTTCCATGGGCCAGTAGAGGTCAGTCTTGGCCAGGTTTACCTCCACCGAGGGACGTTAAACGTGAGTGTCTGTTTGAACACTGAGGTGATGATATCGGGCATTACTACGCTTTATCGGACCTCAAACTTTACCAACAGTAACAAACTCTATATTAGAGAAAAAAGCTGAATATTATACAAGCTGTTCTAATGAATTTGTTCAGACTAGACTACCAGAGTCAAAAATAAATGAACACATAAAAAGCAATGAAGAATTCAGAGCTTAGAAACTTACAAGAATAATATTCTGATCTATTTAAATCTAAAGTGTTAATAGAAATAGTAATGAACTAAATATATACAGAATCTACAGGTGCACTTTCTATTGTATTTTTTTTTCAATGTTTTTTTCTTTTAGATTTTTATTTCTATTAAATTCATTTGGGTTTATCATGGGTTTAAATTTTAAAAGTTTGTGTTACTACCAATTTTCTACTTTTTTCAGATTTTTTGGTGTTTTAATGAAATATATGATGGTTTTATGTGGGTTTAAAGCTGTGTTTGCTAGTCGTATACTTTTGGAGCTCTGCTCAAAATGAGCTGACACCATCACTACTACCCAAACAGCCACTAATGAAACATCATAGTGTTACGACTGATTGATCATTACAGTGTTATGAATGTTTTTTGAATGTTTAGTCATTAGTTTTACGGAATGAACATAATTAAGCTATAGGGTCAGTCAAGCTACAGGATTTTAGTCTAGAGGGCAGTAAAAAAAGCCACAAATGTGTTCCCAGCTCCGACTTTTAACCAGTTCAGTAGAATGATCTGTACACAATTTGGAATTTGGTGGAATTTGGGAGAATGCAATTTTCAAACCTCAGTTTAAGTTTTCATCAACCTGTTTTAAGTGAGTCATATTTTAGATCACCATTAAACTGGCCCAGTCAGCTCCTAGGCATTCTGGTCATCCTGGCCAAAAAATAATACTAAGTCTGAAACTCAATTTATAGAACATTCACAGTTGAAATCACCATCAAAACGAAAAATCCATTCCAAATTTCTCAGAATTGCCCTCAATTAGAGATCCAAGGTTTGAAAATGTTCCACAGTTGATTGAGGTCCATGTTCAGCATGTTCAACAATCTCCATTGTAAGACGTTGAACATGAAATTTCATGATGAATGGACTAAAAGAATTAAGCCAAAATGACTTGGAAAGATGTCCGGGTCCATTGACTAACATTGACAGTAAAGTATTTTTTCCTCCTTCTGTACAGTTATCATTTTGGAGATACGAACTTTAGTTCTGAAAGCAGTGATATAGAAAACATTCTCTATCTGAAGAACCATGCTACTATGGTTCTATACAGAACTCACATTTGTAGAAAAAGAACTAAAGAACCCATAAAGAACCATCTGTTTAAATTTCTGCACAATTCACATGTAAACAGAGTCATTCCGACTGGGTTTGCTGTGAATGGGTTGGAAAACAGTGGTGTTGATGGAAACCGGGGGGCAGCATGTCTATAGTCTCGCCCACAGACACATAGATGGAGAGTCTGATATGTTCAGTGCACTAACCTGACCTGACTGTCAGGATTCTGCCATTTTGATTGGCTATCCGGACTTCTAGGTATACACACTTCCATGTATGACTTTGCACTGGTCCGACGTGCCTCAAACTGTTCCAGTGTAGTTCCAGCTAATTTCAGCCTAGTGGACAGTAGTCTCAGCCACAGACACTCCGCCCACATGTAGATGGAGAGTCTGATATCTTCAGTGCGCTAACCTGGCCAGACTGTCAGGATGCTTCCATTTGCATTCTGACTGGTTATCCAGACCTCCGCGTATATGCACTTCCATGCACGGCTTTGCACTGGTCTGACGTGACTCAGAGTGTCGTAGTTCCAACTAATTTCAGCCTAGTGGACAGTACTCTCAGACGCTCCACCCACACATAGATGGAGAGTCTGATATCTTCAGTGCATTGTCCTGCAGTACTAAGCAGTTTTTGGCCAAGTTAAGCAGGTAAAGGTACCAGAATATCCCTAGATAGTCTAACTGTATCCAAACCCACCAGTGAACCTACACTTCTCTTCTGTGTGTAATATGGAATGTTGATGATGGGAAAATCTGGAAAAACTGAAAATAATAATTCTTTGGGGTACTACTTTTTGCCTCACAACACACCTCCTGCAGCATGTATCCCTCCACCATGAATGGATTTCAAGGCCAAAACTATCATAAACAGCGTCTCAGACATCAGGCCGTGTATTCATAACCATCTCATGTAGTAACTTTCTGTGAGGGAGCTTTTAGAGGTGGACGCCTGGTTACCTTCACCACCACTGGGAACAGCTCTGACTCTTTAAGTTTCTCTAGAATGGAGTGTTTCACGTCAAACCGTTCTGAATGACTGTAAGTGGGTGGAATCCCCCTTTAAGCCTCCCCAACCAAGTCTGAAAACACTCTGTTGTTGGTTTTAAGCTGTATATTCTTAACCGTTTATGATTTTAGAATTTTGAGCTAAATTGAGCTAAATAAAGAGCTAAATTGGTGGACTTGGCCTTTTTGTAGGGTTCTGGCTAAGTGAAACTACTCCTTAATGTCATATACTGTATGGCTGAATGGTCTGCCTGAATAAGGGAGAGGAGGAAGAACCTCTTTGAGAGAGAAAGAGAGAGAGATGGATTTCTGTCTGACGTAAACCTAAACAAACAGCTGTGGGAAACGACGTTGCCCTTTCCGTCCACCGAAACCACCTTCAGTTTCAGAGTTTCAGGTGTTGCAAGGCTTCATTCCCAACCAAACCGGAGGATTCTGGGTAGCGTAGTCCTGAGCGGAGTGGTGTACGCAGCGTGGCCTCGTTCTATGAACTACAAATCCCATAATGCACCGGGGCGCGAGGCAAACAGTGGAAGAGAACGCGCAAGGTGTATGTGTGAGGCACTCCCTGCTGAGGGGAGAGGGAAAGTTAGCTGGACGTGGAGAGTGGGAGCTAGTTTCTGTCCAGCCACGTTTCAGGTGAGCGAGGTTTAATTAATTCATCAATTAATTAATTGATTTCTGACGTTTATCCGAGCGTATACGCGCTAATAGCAGCGAGTCCACCTTAAGAGTTTCTCGTTTGAGGGCATTTGAGGATGAAGTTGGCGTCCCTATTCGCCAGCTAAGTTGTCGTTGGAACTTTCCGTTCCACCTTAAATGGTGCTGCAGTTACATTCTGTGGCAACCTGAGGCCCCAGAATGTAACAGCAGCACCATTTAAGGTGGAACGGAGAGTTCCAACAAGATGTAGGCGAACTGGGGGGAAAGAGTGAACAGGTGGAACGGGTGTTTATGTGCCTACTCAGTCCTGCTGGCGGGTTCAGGAAGCGGGTGGAGGGGAGGGGAGGTGGTGTTGGGGGTGGGGTGGTCTCTTATTTCATTATTATGGTTTCGGACGCAAACAGGTGCACGTGCGGAGGCAGGTGATTTGAATAGAGCCGACGTGTGTTTACCCCATTCAGACAGGACAAGACAAGACAGACCTGTTTGGTTGTGAGCTGCCTAACTAATCCATGAAACACTTGCCAGTGAGCTGCATGTCAGCGCAGTCACAGTTTATGATTCAGTTCCGCTCTGTGCTCACCAATAGCTGACTTGTTTGGATGGGGAATTTGTGTTACTGTACCTTTAAGAGTCTGTCATATGTAAATGAGCTCTGTCTTGATCGGATACTCCTCATTCAAAAAGCTGTACAGACTGAAGCATTCCCTATAACCAAGACAAAAGCGGGACTCGTCACTGAAGATGGCCCGCTGTCATTCT
This sequence comes from Semaprochilodus insignis, assembly GCA_034552555.1. NCBI lineage: Eukaryota > Metazoa > Chordata > Actinopteri > Characiformes > Prochilodontidae > Semaprochilodus > Semaprochilodus insignis. Next base: position 8,652,940 of record CM067479.1, on the reverse strand, counting down.
GAGTCACTACATGACAGTCTGGCACAACACCATTGCAGTCTTTGGTGATGGTGGCGTGGTGTTAAGGACAGTCGTCGTAACGGCCATCCCTGCTCACTGAATGTCTCGTAATCGTAGCTGTTGGGTCACTCTGTGCATGACAGACAATCCGCCAGCTCTCCCTCTCCGTGGTTCGTGTAGGTGTCCCAGGTCCTTCATGTCACTGGTGCATGCCTTCTTCTATCCACTGCCACCAACAGTGTACTGTGGTAGTATCCGCATGACCGCTATGGTGCACAGTGCGTCAATAAGACCATCCCATTTCTTGAAGCCCTACGATGCGACCCCTCTCCAACTCTTCCAACTGCTCTGAGGTATACTTCACTAGCAAAGGATGCTACCAACACAACAGCACGAGTCAGAATGGAAAGCACGCGCAAGAGGATGAACTTATATAGTCGGTCAGGTACAGTGATAAGGCCTAGCTGAGTGTGAAACTTGAACCATTTGCATGTCTCATGGTGTCAAACCTATCCACCAAGTTTCATTCCGGTCGGCTGATTCCTTCTGGGTGCAGCTATTTTTTTGACGATGAGTGTATCTGTAATTACTGTTATATGTCAGAAAGTCATGTGATATCAGTATGTAAACTGATTATGGTGTTACCTCAAGGGACGTCTTGGCAATGCCCACACCTGGACAAGTTGTGAAGTGTTATCTTGTGGCTGTGGGGGACTACTGGTCAGCGTGCTCATGGCCAGGCGACATGAATTATCAGAGTTTGAACAAGGCATGATAGTGGAATGCCTCAACTGGGCTAATGTCGGGCAAACGTGCAGGCTGCACCATTCGTCGGAACTCTCCAGAATGCTCCTCGAACCAATGCTGGACAACTTGGGCTCCATGGCGTGGTGCATTATCCTGCTGGAATATCCCATCACTGTGGGGATCCATGAAGACCATGAAGGGCTGCAAATGGTCACCAAGCAGGGAAACATAGCGAGCAACAGTCAATGATATGTTTAAGGGGACCAGTGGACCCAACCCATGCCATGAGAACAGACCCCACGCCAGTATTGAACCACCGCCAGCCTGCACGGTGCCTTGTTGACAACTGGGCTGCATGGGGTCTGCGCCACACGAACCCCACCATCAGCCCAAAACAACTGGTACCGTGACTCATTAGACCAGCACCACGTTTCCAGTCCTCTAGGGTCCAGTTAGCAACCTCACGAGCCCAGGTGAGTCGCTGTGTCCGCTGTGGTGGTGTTAACAGAGGCACTTTGGTGGGTCTTCTGCTCCCATATCCCATGGAAGCTAAAGAACACTGCGCTGTCCACTGTGGGTGGTAATGCTTTCTATGACGTGTTCCTGGTACAGCAGAACAAAACAAAATGTGCAGGGCATGGGGTCCTCCAGGACCGAGTTTGGGAACCAGTAAAGCACACTGAGCACATGATCATGTTGCACTGACGATGCTGAAACTGTGTACTGTGCAGCCATACTGTATAACGTAATACAGGGTTCTTCTGATCTGATTGCCCGTCCTGTGTGGTCTGTGCAGTACTGTAGGCTTGTAGCAGCAGGTGTTGATGATCAAGCTCTGTGATAAACTCCTTACAGTGGTCACTGGTTTCACTGGTAACAGTGACAGAGTTTCAATCAGCCTGTCAGGTTTCTCATTGTTACTCTTGAGAGCCCTTTTCCACCAACATGGTGCCCGGTGCCAAAATCCCTAACAGTTCCGGACTTTTCCACCCCAAAAAACTGGTTCGCGGCTGGAAAAATGGGTGCCGTTCCAGCACCATTAACTCTCTGGTCTGGAATGGTGGAACCTGTGATGCAAGCGGCAAAGGGGCATGGCGCTGCACGATGAACTGCACTGAGCTGAACTCGGGAACAATCGTATCCCACCAGTGACGTGCTTGTGGATGAGCGAGTTCAACAGGAGGCGTCCGTCTTCTACTGAGCTGAAATGTGAAGCATTGAAAACACTAGCCGTTTAATCCGTGCAGGAGATCCGGAATGTGGGAGACAGCTAACACTACAGACAGCTAAGAACCTTAACGTGCTGCTTTATAATAGAACACCTTCATAACGGAGAGAGGAAACACATACAAGTCGTCCTGCGTGTAATCAGGGCTGAGCACAGATGCTGAAAGAGCTGGTTCTGGATAGTGAGATATACGCCCTCAAAGCAGGAGGTACAGTCTGCACATGAAGAACACGTTCCACCATGTTGGTTTTATGCGCTGTCCGCCGACTTCTGCTTACGGACTAAGGACCGCCCACCTCCAGATACGTAATAGCTCGGTTCTCAAACCAGTGGAAAAGGGGGCTTGTTCCTAACGGGTTCAGTAGAGCCTGGGAACCAGCACTGGCACCAGCACTGGCGCTTTGTTGGTGGAAAAGAGGTATGATAGGACTGTAACAGTTATTGGTTATTCTGGCTATTGGTTATTATTGGTAATTGGTAATTCTTTATATGGTGCTTTTGTGCTTGCTTTGCTATCCGGTGTGGACCAGAGGAGGTTGGTTTCCCCTTTAGAGTCTAGGTTCCTCTTGAGGTTTCTTCCTCGTGCTCTAGTGGAGTTTGTCCTTGCCACTGTTACCCTTGGATTGCTCATTGGGGGGTTGGACCCGGATTCTCTGTACAGCTACTTTGTGACAACCTCTGTTGTAAAAGGAGCTTTACAAATAAACTTGACTTGATTCGACTTCTGGTCCGTGTTCATGCTGATACCGATCCTGTAACGTGGCTCAGTGTTTCTCCTTTCTGCGTTTTGAGACTGGTATCAGAATGCAGTATGACTGAACCTCTAACTAAATGTCTTTACTTCCAGATGTGAAAAATGGCAGCCGTTAGAACAAAGTCCATCCGCCGCACTGGGAGTCTACTCCGAAGTCGATCAGAAGGAACTCTGATAGATCTGGACGACAATGTGACCATCAACAACAACAACTTGCATGGTAACTATGGAGAGATATTGCATGGGAATCCCTTGTTAGTACTCTCGTGGAAAGTCCCGGAGGCGTTTAAGGTGGACATAAGTGTTGGGACACCTGTTATTATTTGATCCCATACAGCTACAGCTTTCAGTTGTCATAGTGTGATCTCTTTCTTTATAGGACTCTTTGCAAAGCTGATTTGGGTTTGTGTAATGGAAGGTAACTGGCTGATATGTATCGGATGAATTTCACGGCAAGCCAAGGATTCCTTTGCTGAAATATGATGCCGTGCCTTTGCCATTGTGACGCGTCATCCAAAGAGTCTTTATGGACCCGTCATGGTGTGGCCGTGACATCTATTAACAATGGCCCGGCCTGTTTTGGAGGGTGCCATGCATGCCTAAACTTTGACTGTACTTGTTTGGGATTGTGTGCATTAGCGGAGGTTTCCATCATTGCCTGCCCATGAGATCATCATTATCTGACTAAGATAATAGACGTACAGTGTAGCTTTATTCTCCTGTTGGGTAGTCCAGCATACAGTAGATGTGGAACTCTGGAGGTTGTCATTAATTTTAGGGATGATGGAACAGGGTGTTTCAGCTTTGGTTAATTGTTAACACTCAACTGCAGTTGTTCTGCTCACACTGGCACTGATGTCCGGTGGGGACGCACAGCGTATTGATATACTGTTTGTTAATCAGTATCACAGTTTAGGCTTTTTTAGTTTTTGCTATACAGATTATGCATTCCTATGTTTTGTCTGTGCTAAACAGTCATAGCCAGGCTTTACACGTGCCTATGAGAGGGAGAGGAGGCGAGAGAGAGCTGTTCACAAGCTCCATGCTTTTAGATTTAACTGACCTATGCAAAACATGGAGCGGATCAGTGTTGTTGGTCAAAACCATTAATCTTTTTGTCTTAATCTGATGTCTGCTCCTCTAGTTTAACAAAGGAGATCCTGGACTTTGCATATACAAAAAAAATATATTTAAAAATATTTTGGGCAGTCGTGGGCTGGGGGTTAGGGAACCAGCCTTGTGACCGGAGGGTTGCCGGTTCGATTCCCTGAACTGACAGTAACGACTGAGGTGCCCTTGAGCAAGGCACCTAACCCCCAACTGCTCCCCGGGCGCCGTGGATAGGGCTGCCCACCGCTCCGGGTAAGTGTGCTCACTGCCCCCTAGTGTTTGTGTTCACTAGTGTTTCACTTCACGGATGGGAAGTAAATGCAGAAGACAATCATCAGGGGTGGGGGTGGAGTGACACCAAGTCTTCTGGATGCGTGACATGTGACAGCAAACCGTTCATCTTGGTGCTGACCACGGTGCCTCCACACACAGATTCGTTGGTCGTTGGTCGTCTCCACCAAGACAAAAGCGGGAACAGCATTTGTTAGCAGTGTTAGCCTAGCATCTCTGCTGTAATCTAGGAAAGCAGGCGTCAGATATCAGACTGATCGACTGCATCTGGGGTAAGTTTTAAATCATGTTAATTTGACTTGTCATCAAACCGTTCCTTCGAGATAACAGAAGGGATTGCCCCAAAAGAAAAAGGCATGACCCGTTGGAAGAAGGCATGTTATATATGCTGTGTCTTGCGTTGGATAAACTGCACTTAAAGACTTTTCTCTCTTTGTTGTTTTTCCAACAGGAAGTTACGTATCTCAGCAGATGAGCAAAAACTCGGAATGGCCTGTCTTGCAGCCAGAAGTCCAGCACCCTGCACAAGCAACAAATCCCTTCTGGAAAGAACTCTCTAGGTCCAATCCTTTCTTAGACGACATTGTCTCCAGAAACACCAGAGATTCAGGCGTGTCCATACTAAAGGAAGACCCCCTAGCTTTGTTTGGTAATGGCAACGAAGATTCCGAAAGCACCTCGTCAGACGAAAACAATTTTGGGCATCTTCTGGAACCCACAAGGAACAACCTCAATCGATCTGGGCGATGGAGGAGCGCCTCGGACATTCTCGACAGTCTTGAGAAAAAGGAATCCAAAAAAGAGAAGAGACTTAACGCTCAAGCACCATTCCTGAAACCCGATTTTGAGTGGCTGAAAAACGATCGGGAGGCTTACAAAATGGCCTGGCTGAGTCATAGGCAGCTGACCAGGTCCTGTTTGGACCTTGACCTGATGAAGCAAAGTCCTGGTTGGGCCCAGACTCAAGCCACAGACATGCAAATTATGTGCAAGATCGATCACAACGGAGGCTCTGTGGAGTTACCGGACTGTGATATCAGTGCCCATGTTCCTCAAGGTCATATTCCCTCAGGGGAGATCCAGGAAATGGCATTGAAAGCTAGTCTGGATCCACCACGTGGAATCAACAATAACTACACAGCGACTGTGAGCCCTCTTTTGGAAGTCAGTCTCAGCAACCCCAACACTATGGAAGGCATCACGCTTGATATTAAAATGGCAGCGGAGGTGAAGAATGACCCCCTGAGCCAAGTGATGACAACTTTTGTAGGTCTGGTTGCTCAAAGGAAAGAGGGACCTTATGAAAAGGTCAAAAACTGTTACGTATATAAGGATATGCTACAAATGAAACTCCAGGAGCTAAAGCCGCACATGTACATCATAGCTGCCGTGGAAGCCACAGTTATCCAACCTCCCGCGACCTCAGTATGGGACTACTTAGAACGGCATATCACTGTCGCAGTCTACGGCCCCAAGCACATTCATCCGTCTTTCAAAGTTGTGCAAGTCATCTCTTGGCATAATAACGTTCCACCCAGGCTTCCTTTCTCTGACATCCAAAGGGGGAATAGGAATCTGCCCCCACTTGTCCTGCAGCTGTGGGGCAAGCATCAGTTCAATCCATGTGGCCTAAAAGATCTGCACATTACAACAAGCGTAGTCGACTCGAGGTTCGAAGTGAAACAGGCTGATCAGAACAAAGAGGTCAAAAAGGAGCAGCTCAAAATGGCCCGAGTGATCCGCCTTCCGTTGGAACTCTGTAGGACGGAGGGTGGAGAGATGGGTCCTTTCAAACTGGTCGTCCAGGTGAAGGGCTCGGATTCCCTCCCATTGACGGACTTTCAGATCGCTTCTCCTGAGGCTGCTCCTCTGAGATCAGACAAACATGGCCATAGACATCTGGATCGTCTCAGGGAAGTGCCCATTCCGGAGGAATCCGTCCCAGAGGTCCCAAAGTTTCAGGATGAGATGGTGAATATTCAGTGGTATGGAGTGACCCTGAAGACGGTTCTCAGACAACCACGGGTGGACTACCTTCTGGAGTACTTCAAAGGTGACACAGTTGCTTTGCTTTCCAGGGAGACCGTTAAATCGGTTGGCCTGTCCAAAGTGAAGGAGTGGTACATCGGCTTTCTCAGGGGGAGCATTGGCCTGGTGCACTGCAAGAACGTTAAGATAATCCCGAGAGATCAGGTCATTGACTTCTCCGGGGTTAAAATCACGTCACAATCCCTGTTGGACAACATGACGCTGCCGTTCAAGAAACTCACGTACATGTACTCTGCCATTCAGACCTTAGTCACGGACCACATAGCGTCTTGGAGGACTTTTGCCGAGGCTCTAGGTTACTCGAACCTCTCGGTAGACACTTTCTCCAGGAGGCATGCCGAGACCGAAGCTGAGAAGGTTGCCTGCGTGCTTGAGAAGCTTAAGGAAGACTGTCACACAGACAAAGTCCGAAGGAAATTCCAGCATGAGCTCATCATTGTAAGTGGTATAATCTCCTTCTGGTTACTGTTTGGATGTTTCGGGTCCCCTGTGGTTTGAGGATGTTGATGAGTGAGTATGTTGTTGTATGATGTCCATTCTAATTCTTTCTTGGTAGGGCCTTTTTAAAATGGATGCTCAGGGCCTCATAGCCCACTTAATCCAGAACACAGTGATTCTGTCCACAGCTGTTGAGCTAGGTGTGCGATGGAGGGAACTGGCTGAGAGAATCGGGAAGCTTACCAATGCTCAGATTGCCGGTTATGAGGCACCACACAGGGGCAAGAATGGAGAAGTCAGTGCCCAGGTGAGCACATGTACATTACCTGTAAGCTTGTTTTGCGGCTGGTGTTGAATGAACACATCCATGTTATGTATCATGCTATCCGTGTGTTTCAAGGTTAACGTTTGTTGGTAGCTAGTTGTAGATTGATTGGAGTGTGGTGGTCATTGCATGGTGGTCGTTTGGCTTATGAAAGATGGCCGAGGTGGTTGACTTGAGATGGCCGAGCCGTCCTTTTCAGCAGGACTATGCTGTGTGGAGTTGTTAGCATACTAGCTAGGCTTGTGCTAGCACCTAGTCCTAATTAGGACAGTAGGGTGGAGTTGGTTATGGTGTGAGCACTAACTTAGGTAGCAGGCTAGCGGCTCCACATGCCATAGAACAGGTTTGCTCCCTCAGATTTCAGTCTTTAATCTCTAAATGTGTGTCAGTAGAGCAAAGATGTTATTCACACTTCTGTTTGCCTTCCGTATCTCATGGTGCCTTGCATGAGATGCCTGACGTGAGATCGGGCATCTGGTATTTAATAATGTGGATAAATTAGGTTCCTTCTAAATCCAGAGCACGGCAACCCAGTTTTCTCTAACGAATAGTCATTTGGGAACACTTGGCTACTGTGATCTGGGCTTTACAGGAAGCTCTAATCCACCTTTTTTATCCATCTCATTCCTCATTCACAGTTGTCTAGAAGACTGTTCACCCGATTCTCGTTGTTCTAAAACGTTCTTACCCGTTAGAGCTGGGCTACATGAATATAGTATCATGATACTTCAGGAAAACTTCATGATACACCATATGTCCTGATATTCATGTTTTAAGACATCTGTTAAGTTGGAACAGAGAAAAAGAGCCAGTAGAGCTACATTTAAAACAGTGCTATCAAAAACAAATATATACTGTATTTAAAGCTCACCAGACAAAATCTGAGTCCCCTGTGACTGAAATGTACCTAATAGCCTCCACCAGCACCAATAACTGTGACTGGATTTGGCATGGACTGGACAAGTTTCTGGATGTAGGCCACATCAATGTTCAGACACTCTTACATCAAAGAATTGGTGGATGCCTTCCCTGGTACAATTCCGAGGAGAATTCCCTGTAGACTGGGATTTTAGCCACTGCTGGTAGACCCGTATGACCGTACTCTTCCATACGCCTGCAGATTCAGCTCCTTCCTTCACACTATGGTCTTTGGAATGCCCAAATGCAGGGCATTTTACTGGTTGTTCCAGGTGGTCCCACAGACTTTGAAGAGGAGTCAGACCTGGGGATTTTGTGGGCCGGTCCAGATGTGTGAATACTCATTAACGGTCATCATGCCAATCAGTCACATTTGCAGCCCTGTGAGTGCCAGAACTGTCATCTTGGAATACAGGGATATGAATGTTGTGTTCCTCGGTAGGATGATGAGCAAAAGGCAAAACCTGGTTGTCCAGTAGCTCAGTGTTGGCACTGTGGTTCACATTACTGGTCACCTCAACCAAAGAACCCATTTCCACCTAATTAAAACACCCCCAGAACATCAGAGAGGGGACTCGGTTTTTGTCTGGGGAGCTTATATACATGTGTATTTGTGCATACTGTCTTGGACCAAATCCAGTTAAACTGGTCTAATTTTGTCCTCTTTACAATAAGACAAGCAGTTGCTCAGCGTTTGACAAATACTGATGACGGATGTTGTGTAATAATGAGTACCGCCATATTGCCCAGGCCTGTTCCCCAGTTCACACCGTTTACACTACTGTCGATTGTTCTCCACGTGTTCAGCTTTTGAGTCCACGATCTGGACTTACCTACATCATCAGCATTACAGTGTTGGTGTTGGGTCAGTGTGTGGTGACCTCTGTTTTAACACTGCTTTCCAGTCAATGTGGAAGCCTGCCTATGACTTCCTGTACTCCTGGAGTATGCGGTATGGCGAAGGCTACAGGGACATGATCCAGGATCTACATCTGGCCCTGGACAAGATGAAGAGTCCCGTGACCAGGCACTGGAGGCAGCTCACTGGAGCACTCATCACGGTAAACTGCATGGAGATCCTGAGGGCCTCTGCTTTCCACAAGGCGTAGGAGATCTGGAGCGGCTGAAGCATGAACTGAGGTGGGCCCTGGCTGGGTTTTCCTACGTCAGCACTGAACGGCCTCGGTTGGCATCAGCTGCGGACTTTGTTTTGTGCTTTTTATATTCAACTGCATAATGAAGTTACAGCACTGTCTGCAGTCGGGAAAGCTTTGGCAGCGAATGCCGGAGCAAGTCTGTTGGAACTGGATTTGTACTAGCGGAACACGGAACCCTTATTTCCCCGTTATGCAACAGTAATGCTATTAAGCATTATTAAGAGCTTTGTGAAAAAGACCCAGACTATGGCAGCAGCTCTTTTTGCTTTGTATAGGTCGCTGATAAAGTGAAGTTATTTGCAGCTATATGTATATTAATGTGTTGAGTATAAATGCTGTAGGAATGTATTGTGGGAAAACTGCATTGGCCAAGTAGAGTATCATATTACTAAATAAGTTTCATAGGTGTTTTATGTCACACACCTTGTCCTTGTTACATCTGTTGTTATGAAGTTGTTATGAAGGCGCATATGTTTGTTGGATGACACTTTGGGGAACTGTTCACAAGACTACATGACATCTATATAAGTGTTTATAAGTGCTATTGCAGTTGCTATAAAGGTTGTACTTGCCAGTTTTCAACCAAGTTAGCTAAAGTAGCCTGTATGACCAACGACGCCTGTTGGAATAAGCATCTATAAACATTTAAGTAGGGTTACGTCAGTTGTCATGACCTGCTTATGTAAGTGTCATGTAGCCGTAGGAACAATATGCTACTGTACAGTGTTACCTTGTTTTGGTCCAGTTCCACTCTATACATTGTCATTGCCATTTAAGGACAGAATCGCATGGTTAATTCCCTTTTAACGTGGTTTTATTTCGAACTAAATATTTGTGATCGGCTAAATGTAAATTCAGGAGTATGATCCTAGTTCAGCACTGTTTGATTATTTGACCCCAGACTTAGGCCTTGTCCCACTTCTGTAATCGAATGACTGCTTTGGATTACAACGGTTTCATTGTACCTTAACCTCCAAAAGCCAAGCTCATAGATTTATAAAGCAAACCTGTTTATCAGTGTCTAGTGCCACAATCACCGTAGCTTCAGAACTTGAGCTCTTTTACCAGTGCGCTTAAAATATCTATTGTAAACTTTGCTAAAATATTATTTTTATGTCCTGTTGTTATTGTGGATGTTTTGGACTAGAATAATAAACTAATTTTAAGTGTTTCAAGAATGATTGTCTTAATGTATTATTATGTATAGTGGCTTATAAGGGGTGTAAGAAAACCTTAATTGCAATATTATGTCATGATTTTGTATCAGTTCTCCGTTTTCAATCAGTAGTTTACATGCAAAGATTGGTGCGTGGCAGACAGTGGTTCGTTTTTTGTTGTGTTCCCCCCCATCGTTAAACATATATCGTATGACAGGTTTTTGCCAATACACAGTAGCTTACAGCATCAGCTGATATAATTAAAATCTTATATCTCCCAAGGTGTAGCAAATAAACATTTAACTATAAATAGATTACAAGTAAAACAAGAACAACAGTATACTGAATGTAAACAATAATCATAATATAGACTGACGCAGACATAAAACAGACAATAAGACACTGAAGGCAACGTAAGACACTGAAGGCAACGTAAGACACTGTAAGACAATGTAAGACACTGAACACAATGTAAGATAATATAAGACACTGTAAGACAACGTAAGACACTGAAGAAACTGTAAGACACTGTAAGACACTGAAGACAATGTAAGACACTGTAAGACAATGTAAGACACTAAGACACTGAAGACTATGTAAGACAATGTAAGACACTGAAGACAATGTAAGACAATATAAGACACTGAAGACAATGTAAGACACTGAAGACAATGTAAGATAATATAAGACACTGTAAGACACTATAAGACAATGTAGGACACTGAAGACAATGTAAGACAATATAAGACAATGTAAGACAATATAAGACAATGTAAGACACTGAAGACAATGTAAGACACTGAAGACAATGTAAGACACTGTAAGACACTGTAAGACAATGTAAGACACTNAAGACACTGTAAGACAACATAAGACAATATAAGACACTGAAGACAATGTAAGACAATATAAGACAATATAAGACACTGTAAGACACTGTAAGACAATGTAAGACACTGTAAGACACTGAAGACAATAGACAATAAGACAATAATTTTTTAGAAGCATTTTTGTTATTACTGACCATGATGACCTTTGGCATTCAGATTCATTGTTAAAGTTTTAAAAATCACCCAGCTCTTCCAATTAATGTCATGGATTTTATTGAAAGTTTCTTGAAAGTTTTGTGGACACTTCTATTACATGCAAAATCCTATAGCTGTACTCAGTTTGGGTTTCATCATTGTGCAGTTCTTTGTATGCGAACTACAAGCCTCAGCAGTCACTAATGTAGATCTAGAGTTCTATAGATCTGGCTAAATATAGCTTCAGAGCTGAAAACCCACTTTTTAGGACTGTATATTTCCTCAAGAAGGATTATTTGAATTTGCTTGGAACTTTTTTAGGGGACTTTTTTAATATTAATTGCTGATGTATCAAACATTTAAAGATGTTAAATTATTCCATCACTTAGTAGCATTTGTTCTTGCTTTTCTCTGGCTGTACTATCATATTCAGTGGTTTTATTTTATAAGTAGATATCGACATCATCTGTTATGTGACAAATTAAGCTGTACTGGAAACTGGACCCAAAGAACTCAGGCTCAAGTCAACATGGTACAAATATCTACCTATGAAATAAAACCACTGAATGTAATATTACAACCAGATCAAAGTATGAAAATGAACTATTTTCAATAAATTATTAAATTATGGAGTAATATGATGTCGTCTTTTCTTTTTTTAGATATATATCTGCAATGAATATTCACATGTTCTAAGTTTTAAGCAAATTCAAGTCACCCTTCTTGGGGAAAATATACAGTCAAAATATCTTAATCATTGGATTTTCTGCTATATTAACTGAGATCTGTAGAAATAGTTTTTTTCATATTAATATTCACAATCAAATTCTGGTTTCATGTAAAAGTAGAAACTAGCTTCAGTATTAATTTTTAGGTAATAAAGATTTTTCTTTTAGGTACAAAATATTTTGTAATTTGATTATTCATTAATTTTAATATTCAGCAATGACAATTTACATTTATTGATGCTATCCATAGGGTTTCTTGGATATTCAGTACATATTAAACCCAGTCCAATGAAATATTAGCTATTGATGAGGCTTAGTGTGCTAGAAACTATGTGAAGTAGAGCTATAGCACTTTACAGGCTCCCAAAAATTTAATGGAAGCTTCCAAGACAATTCATGAGATGAACCGGGAGTGTTAGGTACGTTACTATAAAATGATCCAATCTTATACATACCTAATTTTAAGGACGGGAAATGCATAATTCTTGCCAATATTGGTATATTGATTAGGCCATGTGCTTTCGGAACAGAACCTTATTTTTAAAAAGTTACTTAAAACATTGTCAACCTGCAGTGTAAGCTAATGGAATCCGATTTTACTGAAAGTAATTTTGGTCATTTCTGTTGTTCCATGCATCACTAAATTGTCATGCACTCTAAAAGACACCCTGGCAGCTAATGAAGGTTATGAATCACTGACTGGAGTATGAAAATGACGTATATCACAAATAATGTTCTTCAGTCTTTAGATCCCAACCCAACTGGACACCTATGGGAGTTTTCAGACCGGAGATGTTTACAGTGGTGGTGATGGGAACCAGGTTTCTCCATGTCCACGACACACAGTGAACCTACACGTGTCTTCTGAGTGTTCTATGGAATGTTGATGGGAAAACCTGGAAATGATATGTTTTCTTTGGGGGACTGTTTTTTGCACAGCGCCCTGCAGCATGAATGTATCCCTCCACCATGAATGGAGTTTAAGGACAAAACGTTCTCAGAACTATCATAAACATAAACATAAGCATCTCAGACATCAGGCAGCGTATTCGTAACCATAACAGGCTTTAGAGGTGGACGTCTGGTTCCATTTACCACCACTGTGAACTGTGGTGTTGCGTACCAAACCACTCGGAATGACTTTTACATCTAACTACTGAAAATGCAGAAATCCATGGTGTTCCTCTGTAAGGCATGGACAGTACTGTATCTGCAATGCATTCTGGGTATTCTTGCCATGCATGCCTCAGCCTAAAGCCTGTCACTTCCTCTCAGTACCATTCTGAATGATGTTGTTTGGACATTGTTGCTTTCTCGAGTGACCTCAATGTCGCAATGCTTCATTTGCGGTAAAGCCATGCCGGAAGCTTATTACTCCTCTATCATGTCACTTTCTCTCACACGTTTCTGTTCACACGCTCGGACAAATGTCAGCCCACCGAAGTGTCCCCGCACTCTTAAACTCTGAGTTTACTGACGTTGTGAGCTCTGGCGTGTTTGTTTAATGAGTCTGTTTACCTAAGCCTTTTCTCACTGAGGCTGCTGTGGAGTTCTGCTTCGCTAATCTGCTTTCCTCTGGCTTCATGTGCTTATGCCAGATCACTGTTATTCAACATGGTGCCATAACACAGGCCAGGGCTGTTTAGCCTACAACACACACAAAAGCATGCATTTCAGAGCATTTAGAGCCAGTTATACATTCAACCTAATGAGAAACTGTAGACCAGACTCAGTGTATATCACAATACCTATATTTAGAGCTTAGAGTTATACACTCAACCTAATGAGAAACTGTAGAGCAGACTCAGCTTATACCACAATACCTACATTTAGAGCTTAGAGTTATACACTCAACCTAATGAGAAACTGTAGAACAGACTCAGTTTATACCACAATACCTACATTTAGACCTATTAGTTATTCATTCACAGCTCTCTCGCGCTAACAAGTCGCTTGTTTACATAATCAGGATTGTGACGTGAAAAGCCTCTCTTGTAGAAAAACTACGTCAGCAAAATTTTCCACTGTGTACTGAGGAACCGGATCCTGTTCAGTTTGTAGAGTAGATGGTTTGACGTCCCAGCACTTTTATAGTCAGTGGGCAGCAGGCTCTGTCAGGGTCGTAGATGTTTAGGGTTAATTGGAGGTTTTTCAGAGCTGAAGCACTGACCCCTGTAGACTCTCAGGAAGAGAGCCCTCAGCCATGCATGCCTGCATTCAGAGGAGTACAAGAGCCATGCCAGAGTACTATTAACCTCACATGGAGTGGGGTCAGAGAAACTTCCACTGCTTTCCATTCATACTTCTTTAATTTATGATATTTACATAAAATATGTGTTGCGGATTTTCTTATTGGAAATTAGAAATTAGCATAATTAATAGACATTTAAGGAAAAAAAGTGGGTGGTACACTTTGAATATGGTACTTGAAGAAAACAATGGAACTGTGACCTGCAGTGCATATGGTGGGGAAAAAAATAAGTTTATGCATTTATGCAAGTATGTAGAATACAGAATTATATGACAGCAATTTCATTAATAACAGTGTAGAAGATTTTGCAGTGTCACAGTACTATACATATTGCACTGGGGAAGACATGCATTATTACAATAAATGGACTAAGAGATAATGAATAGGCCAATTTACAGAAAAGCCATCAACATCAGACAATAAGAGTGAGCAGGGTACTAGGTATGTTCTAAGAGGTATGTACATACATTTTTCAGAATAAATAGCACGGGGTTACAGAGGAGCTATTAACAGGTTATAAAAGTGAAAAGGGTAAATATACATATACATATATGAAATATGTAATGTACTAGACATATGCAGGAACATATGGAGCATATTGGTGGATATTGCACTAATAAACATTAAAAGAAAAAGAAAAAAGAAAATATGACAACAAGGGAGGTATGTCTATATACATAAAGGAGCAAGTACAAGAAATTAATAAGAGCAGCAAATGTATTATTGCACTAATAGAGATATGAGGTAATAAAGACTATCAATACGATATAATATATAGAAAGTACAGGTTCAGTTGTGTATTGGTTTGTAGGTTGTTGCCATATAGCAGCAATTATATTTTATACTTCTGTATCAAGCCTATTACATCTAAACTGGTTTTATAAAAAATGAGATTGGACAAGATGCTTTATTTACAGCCCTGTTTCCAAAACAATGAAAACAAGAATGCCATGAATTGCAAATCATTTAAACCCTATATTAAACTGAAAGTAGCACAAAGGCAAAATATCAAATGTTAAAACTTTTAATTTTAATTAACTTTTTAACTTTTTTAGTTTGGTGCCATATATTGTAAAAGTTGTAATAGTTGCATTCTGTTTTATTTACATTTTTCACAGCATCTCAATTTTATTTTTGGAAACTGGGTTGTATATGAACTGTATAATTAAATTTTATACTTCATATTGAAGCTAGGAAAAAAATTTAAGTCAGTACTGCCACATTGCAAAACCATGTAGCAAATAGTTAATTGTAAACTTTCAGTGATAAATTAGGACCATTTGTCATAATGAAATAAAAATCAAATCAAACTTGTCACATAGTCACATGAAACAATAAGAAAATCTAAAGATACAATATCTAAAATAAAATATAATAAGATATATATACAGTGTATATGTAAGTGGGAATTTTAATTATATACACCACATTTTCAAAAATATACAATTAATAAATATATCAAATTTAAATTTACAGTAGTGTGCGGTTTGGGGGATGGAGCACTGCTATTTCCTAATATTTAGAGAATCTAATCAACGTCCTACTGAGTGTGAGGCTGGTTTGCTAGAATGAAAAATATAAGTTAATTTATCAGGAATAAAGTTTAATTAATGTTAAACTGAACAAAATGCAGCAGTTAGCTACTATATAATAAGGGGAGCGATGCTAATCAGCTGTATATGTAAATCAAATAAAAACATGTGAAAGAAAAACATATTTAAATGGTGCGTCATTACTGCTCGTGACTTGCTGGAAGCAAAGTCAACAGAGATTACATTGTGATTTCATTGAGTGTTCAGCCAAAATGTTAAGCAACAGTACAATGGCATAATCAAATGGACCCTAGGCGACTGCTTATATCTTTTATGGCTAGAAATAATTAAATACACTGCTCAGAAAAATTTAAGTAACACTTTTTAATCAGAGTATAGAATCAACTCTGTTCAACTTCTGGGATGTTGATCTGGTTAGTTAAATAGTAGGGGGGTTGTTAATCAGTTTCAGCTGCTTTGGTGTTAATGAAATTAACAACAGGTGCACTAGAGGAGCAACAATGAGACGACCTCCAAAACAGGAATGGTTTAAAAGGTGGACGTCATTGACATTTTGTCCCTCCTCATCTTCTCCGACTGATTTTTCACTAGTTTTGCAGTCGGCTTGGGTCAGCATCACTACTAGTACCATGGTGCGGTACCTGGACCCTACAGAGGTTGCACAGGTAGTCCAACTCCTGAAGGATGGCACATCAATACGTGCCATTGCCAGAAGGTTTGCTGTGTCTCCCAGCACAGTCTTAAGAGTTTGGTGGAGATTCCAGGAGACAGGCAGTTACTCTAGGAGAGCTGGACAAGGCCGTAGAAGGTCCTTAACCGCTCAGCAGGACCGGTATCTGCTCCTTTGTGCAAGGAGGAACAGGATGAGCATTCCCAGAGCCCTACAAAAGGAACTCCAGCAGGCCACTGCTGAGAATGTGTCTGACCAAACAATCAGGCTTCATGAGGGTGGCCTGAGGGCCCAACGTCCTGTAGTGGACCCTGTGCTCACTGCCCAGCACCGTAGAGCTCGATTGGCATTTGCCATAGAACACCGGAATTGGCAGATCCCCCACTGGCACCCTGTGCTTTTCACAGATGAGAGCAGGTTTCATCTGAGCACATGTGACAGACGTGACAGGGTCTGGAGACGCTGTGGAGAACGTTATGCCACCTGCAACATCATTAAGCATGACCGGTTTGGTGGTGGGTCAGTGATGGTCTGGGGAGGCATATCCCTAGAAGGACGCACAGACCTCTACAGGCTAGACAACGGCACCCTGACTGCTATTAGGCATCGGGATGAAATCCTTGGACCCATTGTCAGACCCTACACTGGTGCAGTGGGTCCTGGGTTCCTTCTGGTGCACGACAATGCCTGACCTCATGTGGCGAGAGTATGCAGGCAGTTCTTGGAGGATGAAGGAATTGATACCATTGACTGGCCCCCTCGCTCGCCTGACCTAAATCCAATAGAACACCTCTGGGACATTATGTTTCGGTCCATCCGGCGCCACCAGGTTGCACTTCAGACTGTCCAGAAGCTCAGTGATGCCCTGGTCCAGATCTGGGAGGAGATCCCCCAGGACACCACCCGTCGTCTCATTAGGAGCATGCCCCGACGTTGTCAGGCATACAAGCATGTGGAGGCCATACAAACTACTGAGTACCATTTTGAGTTGCTGCAATGGAATTTTGGTTAAATGGACTAGCCTGCTGCATCATTGTTTCACTTTGATTTTCAGGGTGTCTTTGAATTCAACCCTCTGTAGGGTGATCATTTTCATTTCCATCAAACAATGTGGCATCCTTTCGTTCCTAACACATTACCCAGTCCATATGAGGAAAGATATTCTGCATGATTTTTTTTCCCATTGAGATCTGATGTATTTTCAAAGTGTTCCTTAATTTTTTTTGAGCAGTGTAGTTCTATACATTCCAAAACCACTATGAATAACACCATGATGGCAGTCATCTTATAAACTGTGAACATGTTCAGTAGTTGTTTTTTTTACAGGTTCTGGTTTTCAGATTGTAGATATTTCTAATCCATTAGGTACAACTATTAACATAGTTCCATTCTATAATGAACATGGTTGATAAGCTTTCAGTTACCAGTAAAGTGTGGACTAATTCAGACTGTCCAACCTTAAGTGACCTCATGGTTTGCCAAGTGGTAGCTTGTGATTTGATGTGATGATCTGAGCCCTGTCAGAACCAATTTCCCGCCATGCCTGGGATTACCGCTCATCAGAAATATACATGTCCAAGCTCATTCTACTGAGAAAGCTCTAATGCCCTCACTATTATTCTTTCTTAGAAAGCACTAAGAGCTGCAGTGGAAATCATCTACACATAAAACACGACTGTTCACCAGCCTGCTGCTCTAACAGTGTTGAAAACTGTATATTACTATTACTGTCTATTAAAATCCAACTATTATTAATCTGGCACAACCAGTTAATGACATGTTACTGTGCAAATGTCAGCAGAACAGACCAGTCATTAAATACACAGAGTCAAAGGTTTCCAAAAGAGGAGTTCAGGAAAAGATTAAAAGCTACAGAGAAAATGGGACCCTTAACAACCATTTGGAATACCTGTTAGACCCACCAAAACTGTCAGAATTCATGTCAGATTAGGGGAGTGCAGGTCAGTATGACTGTGGATTAGACACAGAGGAGTGAGGATCAGTACAGCTGTGGATTAGACACATAGAGGAGTGAGGGTCAGTACAGCTGTGGATT
The DNA here is from genome assembly GCA_034552555.1 of Semaprochilodus insignis. Taxonomy (NCBI): domain Eukaryota; kingdom Metazoa; phylum Chordata; class Actinopteri; order Characiformes; family Prochilodontidae; genus Semaprochilodus; species Semaprochilodus insignis. Next base: position 8,634,483 of record CM067479.1, on the reverse strand, counting down.
AGACACATAGAGGAGTGAGGGTCAGTAC
>CM067479.1:8584154-8606867 GCA_034552555.1 Semaprochilodus insignis | reverse complement strand
CAGGTGGAACTACTTCAGGTCTCAGTCTTGACTCACCACTCCTTGGCTCTGTCTTGACTTAGACTCAAATACTACAAAGTCCTAGCCTACAACATAGTCTTGATCATGACTTGGCTCAACTACTATAAAGTCTTGATCTTGACTTGGACTGGACTACCACAATGCCTTGATCTTGCCTCAGACTCAACTACTACAAAGTCTCAGTCATGACTCTGACTTGCCAACTCCTGGTCTCAGTCTTTAATAGAACTACTACAAAGTCTTAATCTTAACCCAGACTCAACTACTGAAAAGTCTCAGTCTTAACTCAGACTCACCACTCCTCGTCTATGTCTTGACTCAGAATCGCCAGTTCCTGGACTTGACTACTAATGTTGACGTTAAGCCAGACTCAACCACATCAAAGTCTCAGTCTTGACTCTGACTTGTCTTCTATAATGTCTCAGTCTTGATTTGTACTGGACTACTACAATGCCTTGGTCTTGACTCAGACTCAAAGTCTCAGTTTTATCTCTTGACTCGCCAACTCCTTGTTGCAGTCATTACTTGAACCCAACTACTACAAAGTCTTGAGCTTGACCCAGACTTTAACTACTTCAAAGTCTTAGTGTTGACTCTGAGCCGCTAATGTCTCGGTCTTGACTCAGACTCAAACACTATAAAGTCTCCACCTTGACTTGGACTCGTCTTCTACAAAGCCTCAGCCTTCACTTTGCTTCAACTAAAAAGTCTCAGTCTTGTCTCAGACTCACCACCCTTAGTCTTGGTCTCGACTTGGACTACAGTCTGAACCATAAACAGTTGCAATGTCATATTAATGTATGTTGTAGTTGATTTTATGGTGTTATAAGGCATGTATCTATATGAAGTCTTGAACTCATTGTTCTTTCGGTGGATGTGCTCCTTCGCTGGGCTGTTCTGTCGGAGTATAAATAACAGTGCTGTGGCTGCCTGAGCTTTGTTCCAAAAGCAACACAGTGGTGGAGCCGGTGATTGTGCACTGACAGACAGGAGTTACTCTTGGGGCTGTTGGACTCTGAAGGTGAATAGAACAGTAAGCATGGTGGAAAAATCGCACAGCTGTGGACAAGGGGAGATATATCGCTGTCACTCCCACACATTTTTGGAGATCATCTGCTCGCGAGAACCTGCACAAAAGAATTTATTATGTTTCTTACAGTGTTGCTTGACTTAAAGCAATGGCTCAGTCCAAAAATTAACCTCGAATGAAGTCAATCACAGCCAAGACCTTTTGGGGTCTGAAGTTTGCTACAAGGCTAATATGGCTAACAAGTAATAGCCACAAACAGCTCTGCACTGAAAGATAAACGACTTCTTCATATCTGTTATAAGCTTGAAAATGCCAGTCAGCAACTAAATATAATGTCGAATTTAATTCAGGAGGCTTGTTTTCAGGTTCTCAGAAGAAGAAATCTGCAACTGCACCTCCAAAGTTCAGTCTTAGAAGCTGGTTTAGCACTGTCTGCTTCTCACCATCCAAATTGAAGACCATATGTAGGAAAATGTTGGTGAATGAGGTCCATAGTTCTGAGAAAACATGCTCATATACAATGTAACCTTAAGCACTAACAAGAGTCCTATAGAAGCCCTTTTCCACTGATGTGGATTGGGTGCCGTTCCGGTACATGCACCTAATTTTTGGGACCATTCCCACCAAAAATTAACAGGTCCAGAACCGGGAAAGTTCGTTCCCATCTGGAACCAAAGAACAGTATGTTTCTCAGCACCGACTGTGATAACATCCATGGGCAGGTCCAAAATTAACAGGTCAAGAACCCGAAAAGTTTGTTCCCAGCTCGAACCAAGGAACGACATCTGTGGACGTTTGAGTTGTTGAAGAAGAACAAGGCGACAATGGTGACCGCCAATGGTCTGCTGGAGAACCTCTTCTACGTCTTCTTATCTCCAGTAGTTGATCCGTGCTGCTTTCTGGATATAAACAAACATCTGGAATAACAGCACAAACACTCGCAGCTTATCTGTACGCTCCACCATCATTCTCACCTGAGGCTGCTTTAATAGGCTTTTTGACTGGAAGTTGAATTGAATGAAGTTTGGTCTGTGACACTGTGCTGCACATAGCTCCTGTGCACAACAGTACGGCAGCACATCCTGAGTGACTGGGGAGAAAACTGAGCATGTTAGATTCTTGGCCTAGCCGTTGCTTGATGGCTGACGAAGCCAGAGTATTCAGATGAGCGTTGTTCTATCTCTCTCTCTCTCTCTCTCTCTCTCTCTCTCTCTCTTTGTGTTCCTCCCAGCTGCAGGCTCAGTGTTAGGAGTATTTGTGGGCGGACGCTGTGGCTGAAGTTCAGCAGGAGAATCCGTCCTGCGCTTGTTGTTTTTGGCCCAGGCCGAGCAGCCCCTCCCCTGCCTGTCACACCCCCCTTCCCCAGTCCCGCATTCATCTAGACACAGCTGCAGCACTTTTAGTGACCCCAACTGACAGCACACACGCACACACACACTCATATACATACAGGCTGGGAGTCTGGCGCTATGTAATCAAAGGACCCATATCCTACATTTTCCCTGCATTTGAATATTTACTCTGGCGCTCACGCCCGCCATTCGCGTAGGCTTGTGTATCCCAAGCCCTGGCCATTCACTTGTATGTGGTGGCCTTCCTAGCCTCTCTTTATCCCTCTGATTTAAGCGGGCTGAAACACTCCTTATAACTTCAGAGAGAAAACTGCTGTAGACTACACTCGTTCTCCATCTTATCAGCTCCACTGACCATATAGGACACTCTGTAGTTGTACAGTTCCAGACTGTAGTCCATCTGTTTCTCTGTATACTGTATTACCCTGTTCCTCAATGGTCAGAATCCCCACAGGACCACCACAGAGCAGGTATTATGTGGGTGGTGGATCATTCTCAGCACTGCAGTGACACTGACGTGGTGGTGGTGTGTTGTGCTGGTGTGAGTGGATCAGACACAGCAGCGCTGCTGGACACCTCAGTGTCACTTCTGGACTGAGAATCGTCCACCAACCAAAACTATCCAGCACAACAGCGTCCTGTGGGCAGCATCCTGAGGGCAGCATCCTGTGGACAGCAGCGTCCCAAGGGCAGCGTCCCAAGGGCAGCATCCTGTGACCACTGATGAAGGACTAGAGGATGACCGAACACTGCACTGTGCAGCAGCAGATGAGCTATTGTATCGGAACGCTCCTTTCTAGAGAAAGTTGGAATTGCTCACTATGGTGGTGAAGGTAACCAGACATCCACCTCTAAAAGCTCCCTCACAGAAAGTTACTACATGAGATGTTTATGAATACGCTGCCTGATGTCTGAGATGCTGTTTATGATAGTTTTGGCCTTAAACTCCATTCATGGTGGAGGGATACATGCTGCAGGAGGGTGTTGTGAGGCAAAAAATAGTCCCCAAAGAAAACTTATTATTTGCAGGTTTTCCAGATTTTCCCATCATCAACATTCCATATAACACTCAGAAGCCACGTGTAGGTTCACTAGTGGTTTAGATAGTAAATAAATTGGCTTTATATGTGTTGTAGACATCATGGAGACCCCTGGTTCCCATCGAGTAGTAACACTATTCTAGCCTTTCCCTGCATGGGCCACTTTGAAAGACCTACTCCACCCATAAAACACCTTCCCTCCTTGATTACATTAGTGAGACAAACCAAGGACAGATGAAGCTAATGAAGCCCTACCACCTTAAAAACCATTCATTCCCCAAACCCAGACAGGTCTGAGGTGTCTTTCTGTCCAGTTCAGTCCAATGTACTCCTCTAATCTTCAGCAGTATCCTCTCTTCCTCTTTTGCCAGACAGTCTTTATCAGTGCAGATATACGGTCTGCTCTGCAGCCGGCCTGTGACATCACATTCCTGAAGATAAGTGGCTCGGTTTAACCCTCTAGAGCGTGGTCCTGGGTAAAACTCAGAGACCACCCTTAGTGTATTTAACATCCAGTTCAAGTTCACAAGATCGGCTTCTCAATGAAACCTGCTGGGCTATTTTTCCACACCTCCAAAGTTCAGTCTTAGAAGTTGGTTGAGCATGTTCTGCTTCTTCTTCTCACCTACCAAATAACCCCAAACACAGGGTTGATGGGTCTACCAGGTGGTTGTTAGGAGTACCATTTTCTTTGTAGCGTTTCATCATTCTTTGGACTGGTGGATTATTTTGTTTGTATCTAATCTCCTTAACAACAAATCAAATGATTAAAAACAAAAATGATTTTATCTAGACCGGCAGCCTGTCCAGGGAGTTTCCTGCCTTCCACCCAATGAGCACTGGGATCCAGCAACCCCTGTGATCCAGAAGGATAAGCGGCTTAGAAGATGAGGATAATGGTTTTATCTTAAAGGATCAGTTTCAGAAACATTTCACATGCTACTCTGACACACCAACAGCTATGGATCTTCAGCTAGCTATGAGAGGAAGCTAGCTCGGTATTCCCAGCATGGACATCATGGCAGAGGCTGGGAGGAAACGGGAGAAGACGTTGTCGGAGGAAGCGAGGCAGAGGGAAAGAGAGCATGACCGAGCAAGAGGCACCTACCTTGGAAGTCCACTGTTGCGCTGTCTTTGTCGGTGTTGTCGGAATTCCAACTCCCCAGCAGAATCCAGCTTCCCAGCAGAATCCGACTTCCCTTCAGGCATATGAACGCAACCGATTACACTCATGATTTCAGGTGTTTACACATGGAAACAACTGACATTGAGAGTGTAATAACATGCATGCAAACGTGAGAATCGGAATCTGTACCCAAAGAACACCAGTTCTCACGTAAAGCTGCTTTAATGCACAGTGGAAGAAGCAAAGCGTGCCAGACTAATCTGGCCAGCTTCCAACTTTCCAGCCAATAAGAATGTCGGAAGGGCTTTCAGAAGAGAGTTCAAATGTCCTTGTAGTACTGAATCGACATCTTGAACTTTGAGCTTCTTCCTTTCCCTGGAGGTAGGAATGGGTTAGTCTTACTCTCCAAGAGTTTGTCTGAGTAACTCACAAATTGGTGGTGTTGGGTGGGGTTCAGGGGGTCCGCTAAGGTAATTATGTGATTATCAGTGGAGTGAAACATACAGTCCTAGAAGTCTACTGAAATGGCCTGTTATTTTTCCATTTACACGCGAACTGGTCAGCAGAGGAGCCATTCTTTCCACAGCTCAGCTGATACATAATAAAGCAAGTCCTGGAGCGCTCATTGATAGGCCCTGGCTCCGGCGTTGCAGTAGATCTGGCTGTGCAGTGGAGCTGAGGGAGCGGCTGTGAAATATTTGGCTCCTGAACTTCTCCTGACTCTTGAGTCACTGCATGAATCATCATCGCAACTTTAGTTGGAGTCAAAAACCTCTTGTTCGCCTGGACGGGGAAATCGATCTTGTGTGATGTTTAGCGTATAGAGTTTATCCACAGAGCTTGTAAAACAAGTTTGATCCTTATGCATGGAGTGAACCAGGACTGATCGACAGTCTTCATCAGCCTCTATGATACATGCTGTGGAAGAATGATGATGTAGGGAAGAAGGTAGACGATGCTCACCGTCAAAGAAATGTAGGTTCTGTTGGCACGGCTGTAGCTTTGCAAATGTTGGGAGTCTGGACATACAGGCTCACTATGATATTGCTAGCCAACAGCTCTTGTATGGTATCAGCAGATAATCATATTGCTTTCAAAAACTGTTACTCCGAATCATCTGAAAAACTGGTGGACTCAAAATTAATGCTAAATTAGTATGTTTGAAAAGGTCTGGTAAATACTTGAATCAGTGCTAGAACTGTTCACAGTGGTGGTGAATGGAACCAGACGTCCACCTCTAAAAGCTCCCTCACAGAAAGTTACTACATGAGATGGTTATGAATACGCTGCCTGATGTCTGAGACGCTGTTTATTAGTTTGGACCTTAAACTCCATTTATGGTGGAGGGATACATCCTGCAGGGAGCTGTGAGGCAAAAAAAAAAACCCAAGAAAAAAAATATATTATTTCCAGGTTTTCCAGGTTTTCCCATCATCAACATTCCATATAACACTCAGAAGACATGTGTAGGTTCACTGGTGGTTTGGATAGTCAGTAAAGTGTCTATATGTGTGTTGTAGACATGGTGACCCATTAAACCATTTAACACCAAAACCACTCTGAATGACTCAGTTTACATTGTAAATACTGAATTATGAATTATGATTATATAATTATGTAATCATTGGAATTCCTCAACCATGTGTCATAACTAATGTACATTCTCAAGCAAAACTTTTTAGGACTGTTGAATCTTAGATTGTGTGGAAATTAAAAGAAAATTAAAATTAAAGAAATGTAATTTTAACATTAAAGAAATTAAAGAAAATAGAAAAACTGAAAGAAAAGAAAAGAAAAAAAGAAAGAGACAAAGGGAAATTGTGACCCCTAGTGGAGAAACTACTTACTTTATAGTCTTTAATCTTGTTAAAGGTTCTAGAAATTGTAATTCTCAAAATTACATGCTGTTTGAGCTCATTAAAAAAAGTTTTAAAAGATATGAATTAAGAGAGATGAATAAGGATGCTAATGTTATTATGTCTGCAATCGTATAGTTTTCAAAGTCGGTTTGTAATCTTTAGGTCTGTTCATAGTTAAAGACAGTAATTCTACAGTTTTGATTAATGATTATAAACATTTGAACATTGATTCTAAAGTTCTGAACATTGATTCTGTATTTTTGAGGATTCATTTTATGTTTTAAACAGTGATTCTAGGCTTTTGAGAAGTGGTTCTAAACTTTTCAACACTAATTCTAAACTTCTGAACTGTGATTCTAAATGTTTGACAGGTGATTCTAAACTTTTTGACAGTGAATCTACAATTTTAAACACTAATTCTAAATTTCTAAACTGCGATTCTAAATGTTTAAACAGTTATTCTACATTTCTGAAGACTGATTCTTTTTGAACATCGGTTCTATATTTTTAAAGATATATATTTTTTTCTTTTTGAACAATGATTCTATGACCTTTAATGACCTTTAAACTATGATTCTAATCCTTTGACCATCGATTCTAAACTTTTAAACAGTAATTTAAAACCTTTGAACTGTGCTTTTGACAATTTTAACTTTTGAACAGTGGCCATACAATTCTAAACACAATTTTTTTATTTTTGAACGTTCATTTCATATTTTAAACAGTAATTTTGAACTCTTGAGCTTATTCTAAACTTTTGAAGAGTGAATCAACATTTTTGAACAATGAATCTAAACGTTTGATTGGATATTTTTAAACAGTGATTCTACATATTTGAAAAGTGACTCTAAACTGGTGAAAAAATGTAACTTAATAAAGACACAACTGAGTAATCATTGATCAGCCCCACATGCTAAGTCCAACAGTCTTCTTAATACTGGCATGTTAATGCTAGCAGAGTTTTGTCTTTCCGAAGAGCTGTCCGTAGAGTTCTGGGAGGAGTTCTTCTGTGGAAGACTTTAAGACTCCTCCACCCTCTTCCTCCTCCTCACTTTCTCAGCCAATCACCTCCCTCTCCTCAGCCTCCACAGAGGGCTATAAGAGCTCCCCAACTTTTTTGCCAAAGCGAGGAACTTTGGATTTCACGTTTTGTTGTTGTTGCTGTTGTTCTCAGACACGCGATCATTCACTCGCAAACCCGATGAGGGAGTAACTTTTTGGGGTCTATTTTATTTCTTCTTTTTTGTTTGTTTATTTGTTTGTTTGTTTGTTTATTTGTTTGTTTGTTTGTTTGTTTGCTCTTCTCCTCCTCTTCTGTTGAGTGAGAGATGCCTGAGGAGGACTCGTGCTCTCCCGGAACCTCTCCGCCAGATAGCCTGAGCTTCAGCGACGGAGAGCAGCACGAGCGGCCGGTCAAGCGAAAGAGGAGCGCGCGGAAGAGGCGCTGGAGTCGCACGAGCGGCGAGGAGTCAGACAGCCCGAGCGCAAGGGGCAAGAAGGCGAGCCTGAGCAGCCCGGGAGGAGACAGAGGAGGAGGAGGAGGAGGAGGAGGAGAAGAAGGAGGTAGCCCTCCGTCCCTAGAGGAGCTGCAGACTCAGCGCGTGATGGCGAACGTGCGCGAGCGCCAGCGCACGCAGTCCCTGAACGAGGCGTTCGCGGCGCTGCGCAAGATCATCCCCACCTTACCGTCGGACAAGCTCAGCAAGATCCAGACCCTCAAACTGGCCGCGCGCTACATCGACTTCCTGTGCCAGGTGCTGCAGAGCGACGAGCTAGACTCCAAAGCCGCGAGCTGCAGCTACGTGGCGCACGAGCGCCTCAGCTACGCCTTCTCCGTGTGGAGGATGGAGGGCGCGTGGTCCATGTCCGCCTCGCACTGACGGAGGAGAGAGAACGAGGGAACGAGAAAGAAAGGGTATGGTTCTGTTCTTCTCCTCCTTAGAAATGGTTCTTCAAGGGTTCCTCGGTAAAGCCAATTGCTCTTTGCTGAAAACCCAGACAAGGCTATGGCACTCTGACCCAATGTTCTCCATCAGACCTCTTCCAGAACTAGCGCTTATGAACCACAAGAACCAGTGTGAATGCAGGAGAACGTTCTAACGTCCACCAACAATCACACGAAGGTCCAGAACACTGACCAGACCTTGGGAGTTTGTTGGTGCTTGTTGGAGAACATTGGGTGAGCATGCTCTGGGCTCTATGCGGTTCCAGAATAAGAAGTGATAAACCAAAGGAACCTGTGTGAACCAGGGAGAACATTCTACAGGCTCCCAACAACTACAAGCCAACATCTATTGGTGTTTTTGGAGAACGTTGGGTTGGTGTGCTCTGGTCTTCCTACTGTTCCAGAACAAGCACCGATAAACCAAATGAAGCAGTTTAAATGGAGTACAACACTCTAGAACAATGTGAACAGAGAAGAACATTCTAGAACATTCTAAAACACATGTATAGAAGATCAACCCAATGTTTAATCTTGTTGGAGTTTGTAGGAGAATGTTGGGTCCAGAAAAAGGCATGATAAAGGAGTTGTACCACTGAGATTGAAGGGGAGCGTACTAGAACATTGTAGATAAAACATTCTAGAACAGTAAGAATGCAGAACATTTACAGCACACCAACCTTAACCTAATGTTCTACAACAAACGCCAACCAACCAAAATGCTGATCTGGCTTGCTTCCTTTATTACCAATGTTTGGAATGTTCTTCTCCGTTCACATTGTTCTAGATTGTCCCTGCCACATTCCAACAGTTCTAGCTTGTTCTCCATTAACAGTGGTTCATTTATGTCGTATTATTCTGGAACCGAGTATGCCGACAGTAGTATTGGTGTTTGTTTGGGAATGGTGGGTCAGTATGCTAGACATTCAAGATAAGGTCACCAGATGTTTGTATTATGGCACCGTTTTCGGTTCTAGCTTCATTTCTTTTGAAGTAAGAAGAATAGAATTAATTGTGCTAAAAGGGACTCTTTAAAGAGATTTTTTTTGGGGGGGTGGTGGTGGAGGGATGTTATGTTCCTGCACCTAACTCAAGAACCATAAAAGAACTTTGATGTATTGATAACCAGTCAGATCAACAAGTTTCCAGTTGGATGAAAGCTCCTGATAAGCTGCTATAGTAGCAGCTAAGCTCGTTAAGATGAAACTCGAGCCTGATGCTAAAGAGACGTTGTGTTTATTTATGGAGGATCATCTAATACTTTGTAAGACGTTCAACCTAAAAAGTTACTCTAATTTGTTACAAGCAACTGAACAAAAAATCACATTGATTGAAAGAAACATTTGTCCTTTTTTATTTTGAATCAATCTAAATTTCAAATTTGTACATTTATTTGCTTGTAACAAATTGAAGTAATATTTTTAGCTTGGACTAGCAAAACTCTTTTTACAGGCCGTGCTAAAGGTTTTATATTTCTGCACATACACCAGAGAAGTAGCCTTCCGCTGCGGTCAGTGTGTGAGCATGTTTATAAAGAACAGGTATAAATTTCTCTAAATGAAATAAAAATAAATAAATAAATAAAATTCACTGATAACTGTGATTTGTTATGCACTGATAACTGCAATGATATTTTGACCCCTACTATGTTGATGACCCTTCACACTGGGCCAGGGGATATCCGGTGTTATAGGCTAGTTTGTTTGTTTGTTTGTGTTTTATTTTTACCTGCCATACTGTTTTCAAATGTAGGCCTATATTTGCCAAGCATAAATGTTTTTCAGTTTTCGTATTTAGAACTCAATATTTGTATCTATCTGGCATATTTTATACTATATAATATACTATAGAATACATTAGCATAGTAAGTCTCTAAATTTCAGTTGTATTACATTTTTCGTATTATTTTTTAATACATCTGCAAGTATATGCCATAATTCTGTGTTTATTATTAGCATTTTTATTTGCTGTAATAAATTTAACTCAGTATACAGACATGCAGCAAGTAGCCAAATTCCAAACACAAAAATGGCTTATTGACTGATTGATTGATTTTCTAATACTAACATCTTTAAGAATGCAGTTCAGCTAATTCTAATACACAACTGATGTTTATTTGCTGAAATTCACTTTTCTGTTAATTTCATATAATTTCATATATTTTAATAACACCTAAAATGCAGCCTGTACAAAAATCTTGATACATTTTATATTTCTTTTTTTCAAATATGTTAAACTCTGTTTTCAGAAATTATAATTAGAAATTGTCAACAATTTTTTTTTATATTAGAATATTTAACTGATTCTTTGTATATATTCACACATGAACTGGCTACTTATTTTGATCTGGCATAGTAATTTATGCTTGTAATATTTTTCCATATAAAAATTTGGATACGCATTTGCCATTTTAGTTCAGCATGTGTTTGCATTACTGTAATTTCAGTAAATGTTTGCATACCTACTCATCAGAATCATCCCACATATCTGGCATAAACATCTAGCCAGCTCATCCAGTTGTTATTTATTTGCAGTCAGGCCAGGATTGGACTTTTGGCAGGGATAGAAGATCCAGTCTAAAACCAAAGTGCTGCAATTTCAATGAAATAAAGAAGTAAAGGAAGTTCTCAGAACATCCAGCATCAATCCTTACAGGAACTGAGGTTTGAATGCTTCTCCTTTTGGAACTGTTTGGCCCCTATTGGTCTGAAATGAAATGCTAAGAGTTGCGGACAGTTCAGGAAGTGAACCAGCACAACGGAATGGAATTAAACCCCAACAAACTGTACATTAGCACCTCTGGTTCCTCTGGAGGAAACTGCATTCACTGCTATATCTCAACACCAGCTGGAGTCCTTCTGCTCTGACATCATCTTCCGCACTCTCATGTCCTCTCTCGTTTCGCAGGTGATGGTCGTCATTTCTGGCGAGGCTAACATGGAGCAAATGGACGGAAAAAAAAACCCTGAAAACATACCAAATGCTGGATACGTACATTCCTGCATAGCCGCGGGGAAACTTTACCCGAAAGCTTCATCATCTGAAGACGGGGCTTCGCGGAGAGAAGGCCGCAGACCTGCTGCTCCTCCCAGACTTGCTCGGACTGCGAAAAAAGGCCTGCGGGAGTGTTCAGGGATGGACTGTACATTGGGAATACTCCTGGTGGGCTAGCTCTTGGCAGCGCGTTTGCGTAGGGGTGGATTCCTCAGTGCACCTGTCCAATCATAAGGTCCAACTCTAAGCCCCTCTGGACCACCAACCAAGCCAAAGAAGCAGCAAAATGTAGAGAACAATCAGCGCACTGTGAGGAGAACTGAAGATCTGCTAGCATAGCAGCTTGTTTACAATGGCTAACGTTTGGTACTAGCATGGCTCGCAAACCAAAGAGAGTTCACTAGCTAGCAACAACACTGTTGGACATTCAGGATTATGGACTCACTGGCTAATCTGGACAGTTTAGAGTACTTAACTAGCTAGCTAGGTTAGCCATCTTAGCTGGGGAAAAAGGTACATTCTGGTGATGTTAGCCGCACAATTGGATCATATTTTGGCTACATAGCTGGTTAGCTAGCTCAGTTAGTACATTTGCTACTTGTGGGTATATAAGCTGCATAATTTAGTCAGCTTTTTGGTATGTAGCTGGTTAGCTAGCTTAGTTAGCTTATTTCACTAGAAAAACTGTTACTTGTGGTGATGTTCACCACATAACTTGGGGTACTTAGCTAGCTAGCTTGCCAGCTGAGTTAGCAATACTAGAAAGGGTAAAGAGCAGCTTTTTTCTGGCTAACTATGCTAAGTTAGCTCATTCTGTTGCTGTTAGCTGTTTGGTCATCTGTTGGGAACACTAAATCAAATTTCACATTAAAAAAATTAGTTACTGGACTGCCAAATTAGATAGTAATTTTACAGAATAATATTCTGGTTTTATATGCTGAGCTTCATTTGAAATCAAAAATTTAAGGCAGTCTGATTACTAACTTCTTTACATTAAGACACAAAACCTTTTTTCTAAGAGCTAAATTAGCTTAGTTAGCTAGAAAAAACAAGCTACTTGTGGTAATGTTAGCTGCATGAGCTAAAGTAATGAATCTGTAAAGCAGTTCACTAACAGGCTAGCAATTCCAGCCAATTCAGCTAGCAATTCAAAGAAATGAAGTGATCAGTGAGTGTACACTGAAAAGGGGGGTGTATAGATGGTTCTGGGGCAGATATTAATCCCAGTCCATCCCTGTGCATGTGTGTATGTGTTAGTGTTAGTGTTAGTGTGTGTGTGTGTGTGTGTGTGTGTGTGTGTGTGTGTATGTGTGGTTCTGATCTGTGAGGAAAACGCTGCAGTGCCTCCAGGATCAGACCGAAGAGCCGAATGGTACTGACGTTCAACCTGTGCGAGTTGGGATGTTTATTTATTTATTAATGAGCAGATTTTCATATGCTGTTTCCAAATGCATCGCTATTTTTATTACAGTTTTTGTAAATAAATGTATATTTCTGTAATAAAATTTACAATTTTTTACAAAATACCTCATTTTTATACATGTTTTCTGTTGAGTAGGAGCTCCTTACAGCTCAATGTAAAGAACTTATTAGTTGATTTACTGGCAGAAATCATTTTTAACTTTCTCAAACTAGACCCAGGATTTTGATGGATGTTAAATGGTGAACCACTTTAGAATATATAAATAAATATTATCATATTACCATTTAAGAGTGTTTATAAATGGTTTGAAATGAGTTTACTTAGGTCATAATTAGGTTTTAATTAGGTCATAAATACCTTAAAATCATGAATAAGCAGGTACCACACTTCAGTAGAAAGGCCAGCAGTGACCTGCGGTTTGGCTAACAGTGAACCCACATTCTTATATAAAAAAAAAGCTTAGACTTTGATGTTTACTGACCTTACTTTGCCTTCTCCATCAAACCTGCCAACATATATTCATATTCATCAGACACAATAACTAACTTTTGTCCTTTTATCCAATGTCTAATAACTGTTTATTAATACTTTGCACAGTGTTAATGACCTAATAAAACTAATAATCATCAATAAACTATTATTAACTCATTAAAATTATTTAACTAACTAAAACTAATTATTACAATAAAAAATTATAACTAATTTTAAACCATTCATAAACACTTTTATAGGTGTTACCAATTGAACAACTAAACAAAATCATCTTAATTTCCCTTAAACTTTATATATTTTGTCCTTTTATTTTGCTTTAAAGACTGAAAGATGAAAAAAGATATATTTTTTTATTTTCCCATAGAATTTAAACATTGGTTTAATTTTGTTTAGTTGTTAAACATTCTTATTTCTTTCACTTAACCTTAAAATGTATGCAGCAATTAAAATAAATATGCAAAGTTTTATGGGTTTGTCAGTTTAAGCCAGCTGCTATATTCTAGGTTTTATTTACATTTTTCTTTTGTATTGTGTTCAGGATGATGATAATGACAGCGATGATGATAAGGCAGCATGCTGTTTCAATAATGAGGTGTGTTTAAAACTGTTCAGCTGATTTTATTCAACTCAAAGGCCCAATAAATTACATAAATAACAATATTTTTACATGAACTCAAACTTTTTACTGGCTGACCAATGAACTGCAGCACACAGCACAGAGGAAAAAGAGAAAAGAAGGAATAGTTTTAGTCGCAACATATAAGTATTTGAAATTTCACAGTTTGAAAAATGTAAAAAATTATATATATATAAAATAACAGCCAAAAAACAAACTGATAAACAAAAACAAATGGGCATGCACTGGACTACACTTGGACAAAAAACAATAAAAGATGTATTGCATATTGCACATTCCAGCTCGCACTGATTGTGATTGTTCTTTATTGCGGGAAAATTTGAGCTTCCGACTTTTTCACTTTTTCCATGCGTTCAGTTTCCTTGCCGCATGTGATTCAGTTCGGAGGGGGGCGGGATTAAGCCAGTGCCAGGCTGTAGTTGTGGAGTGGATTGGCGGAAAAGTCTTTTATATAATCATTCTATAACACATCTTTTATCATATTCATTCATTCATTCATTCATTGGAGTTACTGGCTTATTATTTGCACTGATTTACTCAGTATGAACTGAAGGAACCCTGGAGGAACTGAACGCTGCTCCTCAACGCTAAAGGCCTTTGGCAGATGCGTGTTAGAGGCACACGAACGAGGTCTATTTTGACCAGATGTTAACGTTTCGGAGTCACGTCAGGGGAACAGATGTGCGGCCGCATAGCTCTTTGAGCTGTGAGACAGTTTAAGAGAAGAAAGGGAGAGTGACTGTGGAGGGACGTTGCAGCAGGGAGGTCAAAAATAGATATAATAATAATAATAATAATAATAGTAATAATAATAATAATAATGACGGTACTAAAAACTGTAAACATCTGTGTGTTCGCCCCCTGCTTGATGAGGAAAAATGAGTAAAGTTATAAGCTCCCCGGACAAAACCGAGTCCCCTCTGTGATGTTCTGGGGGTGTTGTAATTAGGTGGAAATGGGTTCTTTGGCTGAGGTGACAGTAGATTTGAACCACAGTGCCTACACTGAGCTGCTGGACAACCAGGATTTTCCTTTTGCTCATCTTATCGAGGAACATAACATTTCAAGATTCCCGGCAATTCCTGTGTTCATTGGGCTGAATTCCTGATCTGAATCTTCTTGGAAATCTGTGGAACTACCTGGAACTACCAGTAAAAGAGTAGGGAAGGCATCCACCAAATCTGGACCAACTCACCAATTCTTTGATGTAAGAGTGTCTGAACATTAATGTGGCCTACATCCAGAAACTTGTCCGGTACATGCCAAATCCAATCACAGCTGTTATTGGTGCTGGTGGAGGTGTTACACGCTAATAGGTCCGTTTCAGTCACAGGGGACTCGGTTTTTGTCCGGTGAGCTTAGAGCCCTTAGTTGTTATAGTATAGATTATTATTATTATTATTATTGTGTGTGTCTGTTGTGTTTAATTTGACAAACTCTTTACAAATGGTATCAAAGCAACAGCACAGACAGTGGGTTCCTCACCCACAAATGAATTGATATTCCAACTGATACTTATCAAACTCACATTGCAGATTTTGATGAGTAGTTTAAAAAAAAAATGATGCCATATGTATGAATTTATGTCCGAAACATAATGTACATATTAAATATTAAATGTATATTTGGAACAAGAATCACCTAATACTAACCCTAACTTCTCAATCAATGCATTACAAATGCATTACTAAAAACCTATACAGCATTCATAATGTTTTATAATGCTTGGCATAAACTTTTTTAAGAGTACAGTATGTTTGTATACATTATAAATTATGCCACTTTGTGATATGAACATGTAACAGTTTATATTTGCTTATGAACATGAACATGCATCATTACAAGGGCTTTTGTCAAGTATTATACACCATTATGGATTAGGAAGAACTATATGAAGGCACTTATTATGCATTACGGATACCTGATTTGTGGAAAATGTTACCATATGTTTTCCTTTCATCATCAAATAATCAAATATACTGTTGAAAACAAAATAAAGTGATTTTTGGTTCCCTACAGTGCATTTCGTTTTTGTAAAAAAAATTTTTTGGAACCCTGTTAAAAGTAAAAAGAACCTCCACAGTAACTCTCTACAAGGAACATTCTTAAATATTAAATTTGTCTACAAGTTTGAACACAAATTCTCTGTTTTTGAGAATTGAACATACAGGAAAGGCACGACACATAAAAACTGGCCTGCATGTAGGAGGTTTTCCAGTGTTAGTTTGAATGTGAATTGCAGTGTATTCTAGATGAGAAACAAATGTAATAATGCAATCCAAAAATAAAAATTAGAATCAGACACACTCAACAAAATACAGACTTTATTCCCTGAACATGAATGCAATAAAAATGAATGTCGACACATTTCCAGTTTGTAACTGGTTCTGAGTGTAAAATGAGTTTAACACTGTTTATGAAGGAATCAGAACAATCAGCAATGAGGGAGTAAACAGGGAAAGAATTTAGTTTCATAAATCTGCCATGAAGTGAAGAATGTTGTTAGGGTTTGTTCTGCACTCCACATGTCTCAGATGACATCATCTTGTCCAACAGAGATCTGCACAACACCTGGCTGTCCTTCAGTTAAAGGTTTGTTCCACTGAGCATCAGTAACGTGTCCAGTAAACATGACTCAACATTAAAGCTTTAAACAATATGGGTCTATATGAACTCCCTCACTTCAGTTCCTCACTAGTGGAATACAAAACATATATATTGCTCTCAAGAGTAGTTAGTCATTCATAGTGGATACTGAAAAAATCATAGTGGATACGGAACAATTCATAGTGGATACTGAATAATTCATAGTAGATACTGAATAATTCATAGTTGATGTTGAATAATTCATAGTAGATACTGAATAATTCATAATAGATGCTGAATAATTCATAGCAGATACTGAATAATTCATAGTAGTTACTGAATAATTCATAGTAGATGCTGAATAATTCATAATAGATGCTGAATAATTCATAGCGGATACTGAATAATTCATAGTAGATACTGAATAATTCATAGTAGATGCTGAATAATTCATAGTAGATACTGAATAATTCATAGTGGATGCTGAATAATTCATAGTAGATACTGAATAATTCATAGTAGATACTGAATAATTCATAGTAGTTGATGAATAATTCATAGTTGATGTTGAATAATTCATAGTAGATACTAAATAATTCATAGTAGATAATAAATAATCCCTAGTAGATACTGAATAATTCATAGTGGATGCTGAATAATTCATAGCAGATACTGAATAATTCATAGTAGATACTGAATAATTCATAGTAGGTGCTGAATAATTCATAGTAGATGCTGAATAATCCATAGTAGATACTGAATAATTCATAGTAGATACTGAATAATTCACAGTACATGCTGAATAATACATAATGGATACTGAAAAAATCATAGTAGTTACTGAATAATTCATAGTAGATACTAAATAATCCCTAGTAGATACTGAATAATTCATAGTGGATGCTGAATAATTCATAGCGGATACTGAATAATTCATAGTAGATGCTGAATAATTCATAGTAGATACTGAATAATTCATAGTAGATACTGAATAATTCATAGTGGATGCTGAATAATTCATAGTAAATACTGAATAATTCATAGTAGATACTGAATAATTCATAGTTGATGTTGAATAATTCATAGTAGATACTGAATAATTCATAGTAGATACCGAATAATCAACAGTAGATACTGAATAATTCATAGTGGATACTGAATAATTCATAGTAGATGCTGAATAATCCATAGTAGATACTGAAAAATTAATAGTGGATACTGAATAATAATGTCCTGATGGCAGAATTTGTGTTACAGTGTAGCTTTGTGTTTGAGTACTGGGGGTCTCGGGGGTCTTCTTTCAAGCCTGTCCAAGAGAACAAGTGTGAGGCGTCCTGTTTGCCGAGCACTCAGCCTTCGCCACCCAGGCAGCAGACAGCGCACACACCCCGCAGGGGATACACAATGATGTCACACACAGGAAATGGACGGAGAGCCTCGGCACCTCTCGGGTTTGGCCGAGGGTCCGCTGGCTCGGCAGCGCCGCTGTGAAAATAAACAGGCAATCAGAACGGCGCAGGAGGAGTACACAAAGCCATTGTAGAGTTTCACGGATAATAAAAGCCGGGTTCCACGCGGAGGCCGCTGTTTATTTGTCCAGTCCGCTCCGTAAATAGGCCTGTCCTTCTCAGGACGTGTAAACAGACAGCCCAGGTTGAAACAGTCTCTCTGTGCTGAGCCGTGATCTCAAACCTTCCTGTTAATGTTTAGTCATGTTTACTGGACACTTAACGGAGAATGAAGGAGGAAAATCTGATTAGTAAACGAGCTGCAGGAACGCATCCTAGCGTGACATAAACTGTTTCAATCGAACCTGCGTTTCCACTTAGTCTCTTAAAACATTTCATACATCTGAATCAGAATGACACGTGTATATGAAACTGCTGGCAACCTCAAATTTGAAGAGCTGCAGGACTGGGCAGTTTACTGTAGAGTTTTGCTTATTATTCAGGTATTACTGATTTATTACACAGTAACTACTACACATTACCCACTAACTACGGCTTATAAACGGTCTTTAGTTAATGATTAATGATCAGGTGATGAATGTGATAATGCGTTATGTTAGACTGGGGGATCGTTCAATCAAACCCAGCTGGTATATGTACTCTGCATTAAGGTTTCTCATTATCACCTGTATTTATACATGGTCTGTTCTTCTTCTTCGTCTTCGTCTTCGTCTTCGTCTTCTTCTTCTTCTTCTTCTTCTTCTGTTTCTTGAGTAAGAGGGAGGATATCTAGCCCTGTGGTTTCAAACTGCAACCTACTGTTCAAAATTTCCCATTCCACCTTAAATGGTGATGCGGTTTCACTCTGGCACCCGGGGCATTATAATAACTGCTGCACCATTTAAGGTGGAACTGGAAAAATCGGGCTAGAAGTCAATGAATATGAATATGAAGCTAGTTCAGCTCCAACATGAAATGTAAGTCTCTTGTGTGTGTTACAGCGTAGACTGCTGGAGAAACATGGCGGTGGCAGCCTTTGTTGGAAGACGAGCCGCTCCTATGTAGATATGAAGAGCTCATTCTGACATTCTAAGCTAATGAAAACACACCAATTACAGTTGCAGGTAATTATACATGAACGAAACCATAGTTTTGTATATTATATTCTATAGACCCCGCCCCCTAAATCTTACACACTGCTGCTTTCACCAACTAGTAGCTGGCAGTATACAAGCTGCTTATTACTACCTCATTAGTCAGTGAATTAACAGAATTAATTCCAATGCTTTAATACTTGTGTTACATTTCATGTCAGGTGTCCATTAATATGATCTTATTAAGCCTTATTAGGCCAATCTCAACTGATAATTAACTTATATACTGAGCTAAAATCTCATAAATCACATTTGGTTAATTTTCAAAAAGAAACTAAAAGTTAAATAGTCCAGTGGCAGAACAAATGGCAGAATTTTTGGCAGTCTATTTTTACTATTATATTAGTTTTCTTATTATTATTTGTTTTGTTGTTCATTTTGTATTATTTGTTTTAGGCTTATTGGACTAATATTACTATTATATTAGTTTTCTTATTATTATTAATTTCATTGTAATGCTTATTGTAATTTATCCTCTTTTATGCAAGCTCTTTTACAGCACTATCCAAACTTGTTTTGAAAGGTGCACTATAAATTAAGACAGGTATTAACACCATCATTATTATATCATAAGTGTTCATTATTTTATCTATATTAAGCTTTATCCAACCAATACCTGGTAAATAACTTGGAAATCCAATGTGTATTAAATAACCGACAGCTTATTACTACATTATTGAGCATAAACTGTGATGAATTAAGCACTTTCGAGAGTCTTTTATAGTCTGTAGTCTTTTCTATTCATTAGAAGCCCATTATTATTTACCTGTTGTCTCAGAGATGCTTATTACTGCATTATTACCTGGTTCAAAATGTGCTTCACTTTACGCAACTATGTTTTTATGGGGAAAATGTGACATGTGTCGCATGTTTTAATAAAAAGGTAAATAGAGTTTTATAAAGTAGTAATAAACAGACGGGTCATCACCAAATACTGCCTTGTTGCTTTATAATGCTCCCCCCAAGTTACCTTATATCTCTTCCAATGCTGTAGTTCCCAAAATAAGTGCCTCATTCAATCACCCGAGACGTTTGTGATGATATAGGCACGTCCGCCTCCGTATCTCTATTAAGTGTCATAGTAACAGACAATACGCCTCTAGTGTTCTTGCATAGTCAAATGGCCTGTGCGACCCCCCAGGAACCTGAGGGTAATTAGCCTAATGACACGCTCTGCCTCCTACTAGCAGGGTCAGCCCCACACCGGCCGCTAATCTCCATGCAGTCATTAACCTGGAGCCCACCGGAGCCCACCGGAGCCGCTAACACAGAGGGTCTCTCAGTGCAGTGCCAGGAAGATAAGTGACGTGCTGTTCCCAGAAGTCACAATGATTCTCCTTTAACCTTCTTCTCCACAGCAAGACGGCTAATCTGGGCGCTAGTCATTCAAACTTACAGCGTGCATTGAAAAAAAGTCGATTATTATTTATTACCAGGTTGTTTAGGTTGATCACCTTTCTAGTTAAACTCTTCTAAAGCACCAGAGTTCAGGAGCATTAATGGATATAATCACCAGTGAGTTTCACATTACAGGCCCCTGCTTATAAATACACCATAAACATTTAATAAGCCATTAGAAAACCATTAATATAGCATTAATAAACCTTTAATAAACATTAATAAACTAAACTATTAATTACTCTTTAATAAACATTAATAAACTAAACTGTTCGTCAATCCTTAATAAACATTAATAAAGCATTAATAAACCATTTAATAACTTGAATAAATAATAAACCATTAATAAATTAGTTATTAATGTTAATAAATCATTAACTATCCTGAAAAAAAAACTTCCTGGAAGTTACTATGATTCTCCTTTAACCTCCATGTTATGACGGCTAATCTGGGCGCTAGCCTTTCAAACCTACAGTGTGCACTGAAAAAGTCTACTGACTGCCAATTTAGTCCAAATTTGATTGTGAAGATAAATATGAAAACTATGTCTCATCAAAGTGGTTCTGGTGGCTCCTGTTAGATGTTCCTTCAAGGCACAATTCCACCAAATTTCCACCAACCAGAACCAGAACTTTCCTCATCATACATTTATATGGTCATGCATGGTTTAAACCGTATTGCATTATTAGTGCTGGAGCTGCTTATTAGCTAATATCTCTCACTTTCTCTACCCTTGCTTGTTTAATGCCTTGATGTTTCTCTATCTGCAGGTGTATCAAATACGAGAATAACAATAAATATTTACTTTACTTTATCCTCATATTGTATTGTCATTATGTGGGTTGGAGATTAATGCAGTTTCAATCCTCTGTATGTCTTGTACATATTGAAGTATTGACAGTAAGTTTTATGCATTCTTTTACCGCACTATGCAAATGTGTTTTGAAAAAGTGATATATATATATATATATGTGTATATATATATATATATATATATATATATAAACAAACTATAATAACTATCATTATTTTAGTCTTAAGTGTTCATTATTTTAATGAACTTTTGCTTTTTGCATCAATTTGCATAGAATTCTGGAAATATGTGTTGTTTTACAATAATATCATAGTATTAATTATTTATTTGGTGATATTTATCCAATTAAAGTTATTGAGTTTTGTTTGTTTATGTCTGGAACATTGACCTACATTGACTCATTGTGCAGATGTTACAGATGCTGTTCAGTCCCTCTATATTAGAACAATTTGTGATGCGGCAAACATTTATTTTACGCATATGACTATGTAAATACAAACAAGTTATTTACAGGATCCTCTCCTATTACTATATCTCACCCCTAATGCTGTATAGTCTTCCCTAATACTGCATATCTTCATGAACACATTCTAAAGTCGTTACTTAGTAATCAGGTTGCGTTTATTGGTTATTATTAATGCTGTAAATTGTATATATTAACCATACAAAAAAAGTGCAACCTAAAAAAATGACTTCATTTTGTTACAAGCAACTGAATTTCAGTTTTACTCAACTCCAAAAATGACTTTGATTGAAAGAATCGTTCGTCCTCTTTTAAGGCTGAACCTGAGTTTTTAATATACACTTTTAACAGAGTATATTAATAATGATTAACTAAGCATTAAGGAAACATACCATAATACCATGTGACTACCTAATGATTGAATACATTCATAATTAATGTTTTCATAGAAGAAGTAAGAAGTAAAGGCTTGAAATATCCAGTGATGTCATTAAGGACTAATGTTGAGACACTGGAAGTTAATGCTAACTGGTAAATACTTCAAGCTATAACATTTTCCAGTGCATATATAACCATTAATGGTCATTAACAAACAATTAAAGTATATGTTCAGGTTTTGGGGGCCCTGAATAATGGCACTTAAAATAAATACAAAGGCTTTTTATGGTGGCGGCCTGGGGGCGTGACCGAATGCAGGATCCCTTTAACATCCCTATAACGTAATTAGTGACCCAATCTGACATGAGCACTTCGCTGTCTGACCCACCTGAAACTGCCAGCACGTCCATATTAACAATGCTCTGCTGAAATAAAGGCCTTCTCATGACTGACGCATCATCATAGTGTTGTCCTGGCATCCAATGCAATGAAAACGGGACATTGATTTGACACTGGATTGTTTTAAGTCGAATAATATATATATATATATATATAT
>CM067479.1:8571010-8583966 GCA_034552555.1 Semaprochilodus insignis | reverse complement strand
GCCAGACGTCTCGGCATGGAGTTGTAGAGGTTCCTAATGGTGTCCTGTGATAATCCATCCCATGCAGCTTGAATATCCTCACACAGTTACTGCAGATGGTGCGGTAGGGGTGGAGGTGGAGTGACACCAGGCCTTCTGGACGTGTGACACGTGACAACAAACCCTTCATCTTGGTGCTGACCACGGTGCCTCCACACACGGATTCGTTGGTCGTCTCCACCAAGACAAAAGCTGAGTCACTCTATGACAGTCTGGCACGACATCATTGCAGTCTTTGGTGACGGTGACGTGGTGTTAAGGACAGTCATCGTAACGGTCTGCGTGCATGTAGTCCTGCGTGGTGCTGCACTAACAGCATGACTCAAATTGCTTTCAGACTCAAAGGTCTGTCGTTGGCAACATGCAGAATCTGGGTGTTTCTTGTTCTGGTCATGAAAAGAAAACAGGGAAGCTTTTAGCTCTCAAAATGTCAAATCATTTTGAATGCACAAGAAGGTGGATGTTGAAAGTTGGATGATTAAAATAAAACATGATCCAACTTTTAAGGCAACACACAACAAAACCCTTAAGGTTCCTCCAGTAGAACCTTCCATTTACACCCCTGCTGTTACTTGAGGATGACTATTGGATGCTCTGTCCACCACTGCTTATGTACTGGACCTGGTTACTGTGGCAGGATGCTGGGTGGTGTTTGTTCATTGTAATATGCACCATATTTTCCAATGGTAACCTGTAATCTCTTTGTACATCAAGCAGCAACACTTGCGTGGGTGTTTGCTTGCTGCCGCTACAACATTACTCACGTTAGGAAGTATTAACCGCGCTGCTGTCTGTAGTGATTCCTGTTGGTTAGTTCTGAACTACGTCCTGGGGAGGTTGCGGCGCTGTTTCAGCAGTTCCTGATGACCTCTTAAATAAAGCTAATAAAGCAGGCCCTGATAGTAGACATAATGCTGCAGTGTTCTGGGCCCTAGACTCCAGTGATCTCTGCGGGACATCCAGTTAGACAGCCCCGTATCTCTTTGTGGAAATGTGGAGGATGATATCCAGTCCTGACTTTTCTCGGGGCTCAAACATCCGTCCCCAGGGTGCTGGCTCCGGCCGCAGGGAGCTGAACCTGGCTGCCGCTGACCCGGGTACTAAATCAAGTTCAAAGCACAGCTCTGCACGCTTGCAGGTATTGCGTTACATGTGTACTGTTGAGAAAGGGCTGGCCTGCCTGGGGTTCGGTCCACCTCTGGACTCCCCTTTTTGACTTCTCTTCACAGCTTGAGCCTGACCTACAGGACACGACCTCAAGGACACACTGCATTTCTGCTCTAAGCCCAATAAACTTAAGGCATTTCAGCTTCAAATTCAATAACTTCAGTGAATTGATGGTCTAAATATGATGACATTCCTTCATTTTAATACAATTAAAGCATTTTATTTCATATAAAAATTTTATTTTGCTGCATTTCTGGTTTAAACACAATAACATTACTACTTTTCTGTTCTAGACCCAATAACATTACTGCATTTCTGCTCTAGACCCGATAACATTATTGCATTTCTGCTCTAAGACCAATAACATTACTGCATTTCTGCTCTAGACCCAATAACATTACTCCATTTCTGCTCTAGACCCAATAACATTACTCCATTTCTGCTCTAGACCCAATAACATTACTGCATTTCTGCTCTAAGACCAATAACATTACTGCATTTCTGCTCTAGACCCAATAACATTACTGCATTTCTGCTCTAGACCCAGTAGTTGCATTTCTCATTTACATGTAAACTCGATTTCATTACTGCGAGCTCTGCTTGCAAGCTGGTTTAGTTTCCATTCATGAGAGTCAAGATCTGGAGTGAACTGACGAACCAAAGTGTGGACCCGCATTAGAATTAAGGGGGCTAAAGAGTCATGCTGTGTTACGGTATCAGCAGATCTAAATCGGAAAGTCCTCGTTGACTAAAACTGCGAGATTAAACAAAAGAAAATCTTGAAATCATAGTAAAAACGGTCCATTAGGTCATCGGCAAGAGTCGCCCTAGACGGATGCCTGCAACCATACGACCTTTATTTTCCAATTGCACATACCGCGCGCCCGATAAGACGAAAGTATGCAGTGATGGAGAACGGAGAACAGAGGCATGGCGGAACGTAACGCTGTTTTAGAGTTCAGTCGCCTGGCACGGCTGATCCCGGCGATAAGGCGATCTGAAAAATGGGGCCACTCACGCAAAGTGTGGTCCCAGCCACAGCGTGAAGGCCTCTAACAGAGCGGCACTCTGGCATGCTAATTACCGCCTCTGTAGCTCATGCTACACCACATTAATTTTCTATGGGCTGCAGCTCAGTGCTAACTACCATCCTTGAAGGAAAACTCAGCCGTTCCGTTCCTTCCTCATTGCCGTCTCACTCACGGCAACATTAGTTATACGATAAGTGGAGGAAGGAAAAAGATAGTCAGTGGCTGGCATATATTTACAGTATATACATATACAAATACAGTATATATGACTTCCTCTGGATGAAGCGCTTAAGGTCGCAGATCATGGGGTGAGGTAAATGTGCCATGTTGGTGTTGAATCCAGAACCGCTACGTGTAATTACTTAGGCATATTGTTTTGATTTTTGAGCCAGGCTAAAGACTGACTTCCACATGAAGCCAAAAAAAACATGGTAGTTACAGAAAATACAACCCGGTTTCCAGAAAAGTTGGATCATTTAAACCCTATATTTCATTAAGCATAGTACAAATGCATCATATCAAATGTTTTTTTTTTGATTGCAGTAACATGTTTCAGTGAAGGTAGCGCAGGATGCTGTTTGGCTCTGTGATCAGCTCTACTATTAACAGCACTCTGTAAGTGTTTGGGAACTGAGGAGACGATTGCTGAAATTCTGAAGTCTGAAATGTTTAATTCCTGCTTAATATCAGATTCCAGCTGCTCCACAGTTCGGAGTCTCCTTTTTAACAGTCCTGTTTAACTTTTAATAATGCTCCAAATGTTTCCAGTGGGTAACTGGTGGTCTGGACCGCAGGCAGGTCAGATCAGCACCCGGACTGCTGTCTTGAAATCAGCAAGACCTTCCCTGGAAAAGACCTCGTCTGGATGCAGCATATGTTGCTCCAAAACCCGTATATACCGCTCAGCACTAATAAAGTTTCACAGATGTGCAGGTCACCAGGCCAGGTACACTAATGCCCCCTACACATAACATCACGGATCCTAGCTACCTCTTTAGGCCGGAGGATCCGTGATTTTCTAATAGAATTCCAGAGTTTGATTCCACAGGACACTTATCCACTTCTCCTAAGTCCATCTTGACTGCGCCGGGGCCCGGAAAAGGCGGCGGCGGTGTTTCTGGATCTGTTTATATCTGGGTTCAGAGTTTTAACTTGCGTTTGTGTAGCAGTGATGTATTCACAGACGCTGGTGTTGGGAAGTATTCCTGATTCCATCCTGTGACTCCACTCCAGAATCGTCAGGTCTGTTTTTAATGCTGTCCAGTTTAAGGGTCTGAAGATCACGGCCATCCAGTACTGGTTCTGGTTCTTGTCCCTTGCATACAGAGCTTCTTCAGATTCTCTGGATCGGTTGATGATAGTACAGCGGTCACTTTGTTTTGAGCTTGTTTTGACCTGTTGGACAGAGCTTGGTTCTAGCTAATGTAACCTGTTCTCCTTCAGTTTTCTGTGCTGATGATCATCAGTGTCAGACTAATTAATGAGCTTCTATTAAAGAGTGGTGGACTGAGAGACACTAGAGTCTCTTCACCTACACTGAGCTGATTAAGAGTCTTGTTCCAGAAATGATAACAGGACATTAGAGCCATAATAAAGCATGCTCCTGTTACTCTCCATACTTAAGTACATTTGAAGGTACATACTTTAGTACTGTTACTCCAGTGGAGGTCTAAAGGCAGGAACTGACACTGACACTGGAGAAGTATTGTACCTTGGAGATCTCTACCTCAGGTACATGGTTTCTGTACTTCGTCAACCACTGCCTCACCGGATGTTCTGGCAGCTGCTGTTATGCAACTAAAACATCCAAGATTTCTTAATGTGCAAAAACTGTCAGTGGTCACGGGACAGTTGCGGTTTTCCTAAGGGTGACCTTTGACCCCAGGCCCAAAAGTAGGCCAACTGTCCCCAGTCCACATAAAACGGCAGCGCTGCTCCGCAGTAAAGTCAGCAGTAAACCGTGCTAATTAGAGTCTCCATGACAACCACGGCAAACAGGGCCGGCCGTGCAGGGAACATTTCGGCCACTTCAAACGAGAGTGGCTTGCGGCCCTGTTTCGAATTAAAGCCACTTCCACAAAACGCAAACTCAGGAGGAGAGAAGAAAGAGGCGAAGTGAGAACCGGCCAGAAAGCTGGCTGGACCGGCGCTCTGGATTTCATTACTCTCAATTATCTTATCTGTTTCCTTTCAAAGGCCGGACGGCGAGGGGGGGGGGGGGGGGGGGGGGGGGGGGTCAGGGCAGCAGTCAGGCCAGCTTTCTGGCATGTTGAGACTGTGTGTGTAGAGCGGCCCGCCAAGTGGGTTGTTACAACACTCGGACCCCCTGCCTGAGATCATCAAATATTTGTGTGCTTTTGTAAATAATTTTCTCTTTCTTTATCCCCCCCACCCAACCATCACAACAATAAATATTGATCATATCAGTCTAAATTTATCATCAGTTATTGATCCTGGTAACCTTTATCTTCCTTCACAACAGACCTGCAATCCCACACCTCCTTCTCTGTAAAGGAGAACCTCTTCTCTACGGTTCTTTAAAGACTTTGCTCTTCTACTGTTAGATTTATATAGTTCAGATACAATCAGCCGCCCCTTATCTGTTCCCTGTCTCTCTCTAAGCACACAGGCCATCTACAGACATTTACTCCAGAAGGACTTCAGTTTTAAACACATTGTCTCGTATTTCAAGACTGTTGCATGCAGACCTTCATGGGCTCCGTTCCTAGAATCCATGCAGCACTTCGTCTTCATCAGTAGTGTCATGGTGATGAAGAGGACGCTCGGTCATGCTGATATAGTGTATTAGATGGCAGTTCAAAGCACACACCCTGTAATTATATATAACCGCCTGCTCGTTTAGACCACCGCTTCCCCCCCACACGCATTATTATTCCTACTGTGGTGTAGGAACACACGTTTCAGAGCACCCTGCGCTTTGTGTACGGCACACATAAACATTCTGAACAAATGCGTTCAGACTAAATACATTTAGCCACTTATTACAGACTGAACTATGCTGGATTACTGGGCTGAATCTGTCAGTCAGGTCTGTAACATGTGCAGGTCGGGAATGTGAATTGAATCCAGGATATAGTGGCTGTCCGACATTCAGACAGTGTGAATGTTCACTCACTGAGCATGTTATTAGGTCCACCTCCTTTTATCTACACTCAGTGTCCATGTTATCAGCTCCACTGACCATATAGGACACTCTGTAGTTGTACAGTTCCAGACTGTAGTCCATCTGTTTCTCTGTATACTGTATTACCCTGTTCTTCAATGGTCAGGACCCCCACAGGACCACCACAAAGCAGGTATCATGTGGGGGTTGGATCATTCTCAGCACTGCAGTGACACTGACGTGGTGGTGGTCTGTTAGTGTGTGTTGTGCTGGTGTGAGTGGATCAGACACAGCAGTGCAGTGTCACTGCTGGACTGAGAATCGTCCACCAACCAAAACTATCCACCACTACAGCGTCCTGTGGGTGGCGTCCTGTGGTCGGCGTCCTGTGGGCGGCGTCCTGTGGGCGGCGTCCTGTGGGCAGTGTCCTGTGGGCGGCGTCCTGTGGGCAGCGTCCTTTGGGTAGCGTCCTGTGGGCAGCATCTTGTGTCCACTGATGAAGGACTACAGGATGACCAACACTGCACTGTGCAGCAGCAGATGAGCTATCGTCTCTGACTGCACATCTACAAGGTGGAGCAGCAAGGTAGGAGTGTCTAATAGAGTGGACAGTGAGTGGACACAGTGTGCGTCTGCTGCATCTGATCCACTCACACCAGCACAACACACACTAACACACCACCACCACGTCAGTGTCACTGCAGTGCTGAGAATGATCCACCACCCACATGATACCTGCTCTGTGGTGGTCCTGTGGGGGTCCTGACCATTAAAGAACAGGGTAATACAGTATACAAAGAAACAGATGGACTACAGTCTGAAACTGTACAACTACAGAGTGTCCTATATGGTCAGTGGGGCTGATAAGACGGACAGTAAGTGTAGATACAAGGGGGTTGATATTTTTACATTGTGCTTCTTGGGACTTTGTAGTTGTAGCGGTCACCCGTAAGGTAGCCGACCAGCTGTCCAAGCAGCTTCCAGAGAAACACCAGCCACCAGAAATTACCCCAGCGCTCACGCTCCCTGGCCAAAATCATCAAACACAGTGTTAAGCAAGAGGGGCCCTCCTGATGGGTTTCCTCCCAGTCCTACTTGGTATAGACACTCCGGGTTTGTGGGGTCCCAGAGGCCAATTTGAGTAATCATACAATTTAGCGGCTCTGTCGCAGATCTTAGACGAGGCAGGGCTAATCAGGCAGGAGCTAGCTGGAGCACAATGGGGACAGCTTGAAAAACAGACCTCCAAATCCCCAACATCACTGAACGTGTGTCTAATAGAGGCGTTTAAAATGAGCATGAAGCACATGAAAGAACAGTACAGTCAAAAACAAACACTCACTAATGATGGGTGGAAGTTAGCAGGGAACGCTAGTTAGCATTAGCACTTAATCTGCCTGCTTGTTTCCATCCAGTGTTAGCTTCTTTGCTAAAATTATCCCTTAATTGAAATTGCAGCTTATATACAGTTATGTCACCTATATAAGACTTTAACAATGACTGGCAGAAAGCTACATAAACACTTATTCCAATACGCATCTCTTGTTGTCAGGCTTGCATTAGCCAATGCAACACAGCCTAAGCACTGTATGGCCAAAACTATGTGGACACCAAACCTTCATATTGAATGTATTCCAACACCATGGACATCAGTATGGAGTTGACCCTCTCTACAGTCTCTAGCCTAACCATGTGAATCAAAAGGGAGTCACCCCCCACCCCCCACTTGTGAAACACCAAGAAAAAGGCAAGACTGCATCACATTTAATGGCATGTAATGGCATCTACATGGCCAAAAGTATGTGGACACCTGACCACCATCACCCATATATGAGCTTGTTGGACACCCCTTTAAAACAAAACATGGCCATTGAAATAGAGGCTCCCCCTGCCTTTGTGGCTGTATCAGCCTCCACTCTTCCAGGAAGGCTTTCCGCAGAACTTTTGGAATGTGTCGGTGGGAATTTGTGTCCAAGTTCAGCCAAAAGAGCAGTTGTGAGGTCTGACACTGAGGATGGACAAGAAGACCTGGCTCACCACCAACATCCCAGTCGATCCCAAAAGTGTTCAGTGGGGTTGAGGTCAGGGCTCTGTGCAGGCCACTGGAGTTCCTCCACACCAAACTGCTCAAACCATGTATTCATGGACCTGGATTTGTGCACAGGGGTACAGCCATGCTGGAACAGGAAAGCGTTCTTCCCCAAACTGCTGCCACAGAGTTGGAAGCATATCGTTGTGCAAAATGTCTTTGTGTGCTGTAGCATTAACATCACCCTTCACTGGAACTAAGGGTCCGAGCCAAAACCATGAAACCCCCGACCCAGACCCCCATTATCCCCTCCCTCTACCAAATTTTACCGTTGGCACAATGTGTTCCAGTAGGGAGTGTTCTCCTGATTCATCCTTCAGACTGCCGCATAGTGAAGCATCATTCCAGAGAACACGATTCCAGCTCCAGAGTCCAGTGGCAGCACTTCACATTGCACATAGTGATTAGACACATTTGATGAAATAACTATTCAAATACAGTTCAATAGTAAGTTGCTCAGGCCATATATAGTACACTCATCATCAGACGAATAGTAGCACAAATAGCTGCACCCAGAAGGAATCAACCTACAGGAATGAAACTTGGTGTGTGGGTTTGACATTGTGAGAGATAATTCAAGTTTCACACTCAGCTGCACATGACATAAGCAAGGACAGGCCTTATCTCTGTACCTGACTGACCCAACAGCCACGATTACAGACATTCAGCGAGCAGTGATGTCCTCCATCAGTCATCCTGTTAGTGCAGCACCATTGGCAGACGGCTGCACCACACAAGACTACATGCACACAGACCGTTACGACGACTGTCCTTAACACCACGTCAACGTCACCTTAGACTGCAATGGTGTCGTGCCAGACTGTTATGGAGTGACTCAGAATGGCAGCGGGTCATCTTCAGTGACAAGTCCCGCTTTTGTCTTGGTGGAGACGACCAGCGAATCCGTGTGTGGAGGCACCGTGGTCAGCACCAAGATGAACGGTTTGTTGTCACGTCACATGTTCAGAAGACCTGGTGTCACTCCACCTCCACCCCTACCGCACCATCTGCAGGAACTGTGTGAGGATATTCAAGCTGCATGGGATGGATTATCACAGGACACCATTAGGAACCTCTACAACTCCATGCCGAGACGTCTGGCATGTTGGCTTAGCAAACACGGCGGCCCGACGCCATACTGAGAGACACTACTTCTGTATGTGTAGCTCAATAAATATTGATCATATCAGTCTAAATCTATCATCATTTATTGATCCTGGTAACCTTTATCTTCCTTCCCAACAGACCTGCAATCCCACACCTCCTTCTGGGGGCAGCTGTTCTTTTGATGATGAGTGTATATATATATTTGTCATCTATTTATTATCATGTTCTACAGATGTGTGTATGTTCAGCTTGCTGGCAAAATGCCACAGAAAACACCTACGCAAAAATTAGTGTCCATGTTCTTTGGCAAAGATCCTCAAACAGAATGTTAGGCAAGGGGCCTCCTCACGGACCCTGGAGGATTCATCCAAGGTTCCCGCTGGCCAATTTGAGTAATCATAGAGTTTAGCAGCTCCGTCACAGAACTTAGAAGAGGCAGGGCTAATCAGGCAGGAGCTGACCAGTCAGGGGGGTGAGTTGGTTGAAGGGCTGAAATGGAGAAGCCGGCTCATCAGGGGGCTCCCCCTACCTCGTCCGAGGTTTGCCTTCATCACAGGCTCACCAGGAAATGCACAGGACGGCAAGGTCACCCCCAGCTGGCCTCTTGCCATGGAAAACGTCCCAAGGGCCAATGAAAACAGATGACAAGAACAATAATATGAGGTGTAATCACCGGGGTCACTTCGCCTTCAACATTCCTCCCTCCTGACTAAGGAAAAAACTCCTAATGTAGCTTTTTGTTTCGACACGCTGGTCGAAATTTGGAACGTGCTTGCTTGCTAGACTCTGGAGACCCCATACGAGGAGCGAGTGAGAAATCCCAGTCTTCCCCTGCACTATTACATATTTACCTTGTGCCACTTTTGCACTGGGTGCTCTGCAAATTAAACCCAGCCTGCAACATTAATGACTTATTAACTGTCGGCAGTCTATAACCTCCAAATGGCCGTTACTGTATGGTGTGTTCCACAGGCCCTGCAGCAATGGATCTTTCCCCGGACTAACACTATGGAAAACTGGAAAATGGTAAAGTGTCTCTCCAGCCAATCAAATAAAATCTAGCAATCTCTATATCTGCTGTAAAAGCATGCTTAGTCTCATTCTATAGTGATTCGGCAATAGTCAGAGACGTTACTCGAAGGTCCCTTTGACAGGCTACAGCTGCTTCAGGGCGATGCTACACTGGTTGAAACATTGGTGGGTGAATGCTGATGGAAGCCAGACATCATATTTCAGCTGTATACTTTTAGTAACTGTCATCAGATCATCAGATGCAATGCAAAGAATTAGTCAAACAACAGAAATGGCTTCTCGGATCAGGAGGACAACAAGCTGAAAGTTACCTGGGGGCATTCTCTAGGCCCACTCACCGATCTGGCTATGAATCCATCCTTGCAGATCACGTACACCCATATATGCTGATTGTCTTCCCTGGGGCAGATGGGATCTTCCAGCAAGACGATGCGACACATCACACGGCTCGAAGTGTCCCGGCACTGGTTGGAAGAGCATGACCAAGACTTCCAAGTACTACCCTGCCCAAATAATTTCCCAGACGTGAATATCTTGCTCCATGTGTGGAAAATGGCTACAAAGCAGATGTTAATGATTGGCTAAAAGGAGCGACTGCATTTGGGTGTGCCAAAGACCATAGTGTGAAGGAAGTAGCTGAATCTGCAGGTGTATGGAAGCGTACGGTCATACGGGTCTACCAGCAGTGGCTAAAATCTCAGTCTACAGGGAATTCCCCTTTAGAGTTGTGCCAGGGAAGGCATCCACCTATCTGGCCCACCTGGGCCATTCTTTGATGTTAAAAGTGTCTGAACATTGATGTGGCCTACATCCAGAAACTTGTCCAGTCCATGGCAAATCCAATCACAGCTGTTATTGGTGCTCGTGGAAGCATTACACACTGTTAAGCACGTTTCAGTCACAGGGGGCTCATTTCTTGTTGGTGTTTATTTGGACGGGCAGTGTATTCATTAGCCTGTTGCTTTGTGGCTAGCTTTCAGGATTGGTGGACACTGGATTCCCAATGGCTGTATGCTGCATTTGTTGTACAGCACATGCTGGCTGTGGTAATGAGAGAACACCAACATAACTGATATAAAGCCGAGTTACCGAATACTGACTGCATACAATGATCTAATAAGCTCTAGTTTTAGGCTGGAATTCCTCTGTGTGTTTATTAACCCACTTATGCCAATCTTGCAAAGCCTCCCTCATCTATTTCACTCCGTTGTTTTGGTCATGAATTGAAACCAAATGCCATTTTATGATCAATAAGGTTTTTCAGAAACTCTTTATTTTTATGAACCTGAGATTGTAAATGAAAGCACACCAGCAACATACTTACAGTAACAACTATTGGACTGACCCTTGGCTGTTTCCAACAGCACCATCAACCCCTTTCCCCACCACCCCCTAAGCCTGTACGCACCCCCTCCAAAGCCCGAACGCTCGGCATCAAGACTTATAACTGTTGTTCTATCCGTACGCCGGCATGCCGCCAAAGCATTGTAAATTACTGCGCAGCTTTTAGCCACATTGTTTTGCGCCCCCCCCCCCAAAGAAATTATGTCAGCGTTGTGCAGCGAAATCTTTTATCACTTGCCAAAAAGAACGGGGGTAAATAATTGCCTCCAGATGTGAGCCATTTCAGCTGATAGTGGCCTTCATTTCCTGCCTCTGCTGTCTGGGACAACCTATTACACCTCAGAGGCAGCGGCCAGTAAAGCGCACCTCCTCCATTGAAACCGGTGCCGGGCTCGCAAGAGTCAATTAAGATCATCTAAACGCCTGGCGTATATCGTCACTGACGTAAAGGAAACCTCGTATCTCCATAATTGTCAATAAAGGTTTGCATACGCGTGTTTCATGTTGATTAGGGCATCTGCATTAGTTCCATAAGAGGTTCTTTCGACAGAATAGCTGAGAGACTTGTTTCAGGATCTATGTACTATATCAGATTCTCTGTGGGTCACAAGTTTGCATACACCCATTGTCAAAGTAATAGCTGCCCCCAGAAGGAGGTGTGGGATTGCAGTGCTGTTGGGAAGGAAGATAAAGGTGACCAGGATCAATAAATGATGATAAATTTAGACTGATATGATCAATGTTTATTGATTTTGGCCTCCACCCCTACCGCACCATCTGCAGGAACTGTGTGAGGATATTCAAGCTGCATGGGATGGATTATCACAGGACACCATTAGGAACCTCTACAACTCCATGCCGAGACGTCTGGCATGTTGGGTTAGCAAACACTGCGACACAACGCCATACTGAGAGACACTACTTCTGTATGTGTAGCTCAATAAATACTCATCATATCAGTCTAAATTTATCATCAGTTATTGATCCTGGTAAACTTTATCTTCACTATTAGACATATATTGGTATCGATCCGACTGTATTAGCTTAAAAAGGTCTTAATGTGCATCATAAAAGGGTTCCTCAGAATGACGGAGAATGTGTTGCAGAGGCTTCTATATGGAACCTTGTTGAAAAGGGTTCTATTGAGCACCACAAAGGGTCCAGATTCTAGCAAAAAATCTAGCCAATGTCTAAGGCCAATGTCGTGGCTCTTTGAGAAACTGGAAGTGGATCTCACGAAAAAGCTGGATGGAAGCTGGAATGAAGGCAGTCCCACTAAACACGGAAAAATATGCCTTCTTCAATGAAAAGTGGGATGGGTAATATGACCGTTTGACTGAAGACGAAATAACTGAAAGGGCGGAACAAGTCACTAAACACCTCCGAAGAGGAAGTGCGAAGAGGAGGAAGACTGAGAATAAGCCTCGGTTATGGATTTCAAAGTTCATGGTTTATGGACAGTGTCATGAAAGCACAGTTTACTCGATCGTGCTCCGCAGCCTCAGAACTTCTGTCAGGACTGTTCGTCTTTTTGAGAAGACCAATCGCCGTTTATATTCAGCCAACTGCGAGTTCACTGTACGGTTTACGTTCGACTCCAAACAGTGTAGACGTTCGTCTGTGAAAGAGTTTCGCTTCAGGAACATTTATTTTTCGGGAACGTAAATGGACCCGCCTTGAAAGAGAGCCACACGCAGAAGTTTCCATAACAGTGTCTGGAAGTAAACTGGCAGCGGTTTGTGAAGAGAATGATGGTTTTGGATATATAGCGTGAGCTCTTTGCACCGCTGAAAGACTTCTGACAGACGTGTTTGGTCTATTGACAAAGTTACACATTGTAGGGTGTCCAGACATAACGTGACCAGACAGTTCCAGGCCAGGCTTTAAACTCAGGCCAACAATTCGGTCCACTAGCATTTTTTCTCGCTTCTATATTAAATTTCTAACAAAAATGAAAAAAAAAAAAAAAAATGATGTCCTCTCCTAACTCATCAACAGAACAGCTGCACCCAGAAGGAGGTGT